>SSNS01000085.1:1959111-2193588 GCA_006937985.1 Aphyosemion australe
CTCTATGATTGCTTTTGTCTTGTTGAACTTCATGAATATTTAAATTGCTTTTAAAGTTAAAAATGCCAAAAACAAACTTAGAGTGCATCTGTCACGTAGATTTCGTTCTGATTTGTAAGCTCAGTTTATCCGAGTTGCTTTGATTCATATCACTGCATCCCTCCTGAAAATAAACTCGAGCCCTTATTGATTATGGAACAAACCTTGGATTTTCATTTATTTTTCACACACATCTCAGTTATAGACCCGCCTGCAGTGGTGTTTTTGCGAGTGTGTGCACATTAATAAGAAGCAAACTCATTTGGATTTTCTGCTCTCAAAGTCTTCCAGCCTCGGTTTGTTTGCTTCCATTTGTTCCCTGTGTTTGCATTGGATTTTCATCACATTCTATTTGCAAACAGGTATTCATCTTGATTGAGGGAGCAGTCTCAAGGTTGGAGACTCCTTTTGGTTAGTGAAGGGGAGCCAGTTTTATTAGAGCCCGATAAACACACATAGGTCTAGTAAACCCTTTAACGGCACTGAAAAGCCCTTTTTCTGTTCAGGCTGCGGCGTTTTTATTGCGGCTTATTAATCCCCAAATCTCAATAAGCCTCTGCTTGTATAGTGGCGATATACCGAGTTTCCTCGCAGTGAAACAAAGGGAGCAGTTGCCTGGTAAGTTGTGAAATAATTGAGTGTGCAGACATTGATTTTCTTGTCTCTCCTCTCTTGCAGGTAAGTGGATGTGTTTTGCCGCGAGGGGTCCGAGGGGCTGTGGGGTGGTAAGTGTGGAATCGTTCTGAACACAGAGTCATTTTTCAACTCAGTCCCACTCCTCTTTATATCCACACATGTTGAATGAACTGCTGCTTGCCCAGAAGCCATGTATTTCTTTCTCAGAAGAGTTGTTGCGTTGTATAAGTCGGTGTAACTCACATATAGTCCATAAATACAGTGTTGATTGTTCATTATGAATACTTATAGGTGCCAGATTGTGGAATAGTAAAGGGAGTGAAATCATGAAGATGCAAATTTAATCACCGACTGCGATGCTGCAAACTATACTGTAGCAGAACTTGTTGTTTAGTGCAGCGTGTTTATAATTAGGAGACCTGAGACTGAGTTTTGCATCTATAATGCTTTGTTGTTGGAGTTTGTCTCCTATATTCTGACAAAATGCAAACATTTTATTATTTAAAACTAAACTTCTAAGTAAAAAAAAATAGCTTTTAGTCAAAATTTAGTCTGAGCTTCGCCAAAATGTATTTTATTTATTTATTTTTTCAATCCCAAAAATTCTCATGGTGCATTTACACATTGGTCAGCTCAGCCTGGGCCATGTGGGGCAGCCCGCCCCTACACAGTCATTTTTCTTCTTGTGGGTATCATTCCTAAGGACTGCACCATGATTGATGGTGCAGCCATATGAAGTAAGAATGACCATGTGGGCTGTGAGGGAAGCAACGTTGATGCACAAAAAAATGACCTAATTATGTTGATTATAAACTAGAAAGGAACCTTTGTTTTAAAATCAAACTTTGGAATGCTAGGGCTAGGGTTAGGATCAATCTACCTGTGACCAGAATTGCTTGTTTTTTTATTTGGACAAATAATTTTGTCCAATAATCTGGAGGATATTATTTTTAGATTTCAAGTGACGGAGAGAAAAAGTTTGGAAATTTAAGGGTTTAGAGAAAATATGAAAGATTTTTACTAGAAACAGCTATTAATTCCAATTTTGAGAGAGAAATATTAGAATAGACTAAAATCTGAACTGGCAAGTCAGACCTTTAGAAAAACCAAAAAATTGGAATTTACATAGAAATCAGTAATGGGTGAATTTCTTGTTTACATGGTAAAATGCAAAATGAATTATGTTGTGTTATGAATACAGGAGAAGTGGATGAATCCTGTCAGTAGTGAAACCTAAAGACTCACTTTACCATCATTCCCTTTGGAAATGACCTTTGTTCCATGAGAAACATCATTAATGTTTAAAAACAAAATTCAGGAAGCATCTAGTGACTGTTTAACATTCTGTCCCTGGCACCGATCTAAAGGAGAAACCAGAAAGCAAATGTGAAATAATTATTTAGCAGGAAAACCTGACAGCCAAAGCAAAGCCTCTTTCCTTTAAATATGGAGAACATCTTTCTGTCCATCAAAGTGGATTATGGGTAGTCATTAGATCAGTGTTCCTGATTAGCAAGAGACATAAGCTTTCATCAGCTTCAGCAATAGGAATATGCCCTTTGACATTACTTAGCATGTGGTTACATGCAGCCAACCGATGCAGCTATAAAATGCTGTCCTCTCCGTCCAGAGCAGCAGATTATCCTGCTCAGCCTATAGCTTTAAATCTAGATTTTGTCACCAATCTTTTAATCTGGTGCTGATTTATGAACTGTGCCTATTTAATTACTGTATGCTGGTTTAATGTTTCATGTATTAGCTAAAGGAAAATGATGCATGAAGCAAATGTCGTTAGTTACTGAAAGATAAGCTGATTCTTTTTCATTATTTGTGCATTGCTGCACAGCTGACCTCTACAGGGGGTTAGCATTGCAAAACTCCCATGAGTTACTGTTGGGTTGTTTATGATCTGTTTATGGATTTTTACCATGTGGCAACCATTTATGCTGATCATTATTATTGTTTTATTGTTTTTGAGAAAGTTGATTTAATACTGGGAACCCCCCATTCTGGGCAAGCACAGAGCAGCATTGGAAAGAAGCAGCTCCCTTTAAACGGAAAGAGACCTCCAACAGAACCAGAACCGGGCTCAGAAAGAGCAGCTTTACGCTTAGATGGTATCATCTGAGAGGACTGGAAAGAGACAAACACAGAAGGGTTGGCCCAGTCAGATAAACAGAGAAAACAGCATTTAAAGGAAACCAGGGAGAGTGAATAAATATGATGAGTAGTTTAAGCCTATAGCGACATAATTAAAGGGATGATCCAGGATAAACTAAGCAGGATCTATCAAAAAGGAACGTTTTAGTCTAAAAGGTAGAAAGAATGTCTACTTTACACATAAAAACTGGTTCTTCAGGGACCTGAAGCCTCTCATGTAGGAAGTCTCGTGGTGAAACGTTCTTCTGGGGGAAAACTGGAGCTTGATCTTTCAGAGCTTAATACGATTTTAAATTCAAAAGGAAACAAGCGTTAGAAGTTCAGTGATCACCAAAATATGCATGAGTGGTCTGATTTAAATAGAATATTAGAGTTGAATTTCCCCACAGCTTATCCTGCAACACAGATCTTCCTCCACGTCCTGCACATTTGAACACATTATAGATGCATCATCACATGCATGTGGTTCTGCCTTTCCTGAGTTCTAGTCTCACTTTTAATGTCTGCATTTTTGTAAGTTTGTAGCTTAAAGCTGCAGTCCATGTTTGATTAAAGGGATTGATTATGTAGTAGGGATGTGTATTGGTAAAATTCTGGCGATACGATACGTATCACGATTAGTGCTGTGTTGATAAAATTGAAAAATCGATTCTGAATCGATTCTTATTTAACATAGTTTGCCCTTTTTACAGCTAGAATAGGAAGGAAAAGTCCAGATGGCCGTTTTAAGGTTTACGTCTGAAAGGGTTAATACAGTTCCCCCGGTGAACTGTGACTCACCCACTGCTGCATCATTGAATTACGGGCATATAGTTAAGGTAACGGCTCAAAAAAACGTTTTAATAGCACTGACCCATATCAATATCGAATTGGAACAGATTGAATTGGATCGGATCTTGCTAATCGATTCTAACGCTTGAGAATCGGAATCAGAATTAAATCAATTCTTGAAATTTGAATCAATACCCAGCTCTAATCACGATACAGGGGAGACGATACGATATATTGCGATACATTCAGCCGGACGATATTAGCGATTTTTTTAGACTGAATTTATTGTAGGAAAATTCAATAAACAGTCCAAACTGATACGTAACATGTTTAACATGAGGTATCTGAACCATAATAGAGGGATTTACATTTCAATGGTGGAAACAAAACCCATTGCTCTTTAAGTAGAAAATAAAAGGAGTAATTAACATCTGCATTATCAGAAGTCATTTCAAAATAAACTAAAAAGGCAGTTTCTGGAAAATCAAACACAAAAATATTTCAATAAAAATATGAAGTCTATTTAACATGAAAAATCCCCTTTTATAAAAAGTGTTGCATTTTTTTTTACTTTTTAATAAAAAGTGTTGCGTTTTTAATAAAAAGTTTTGCGTTTTTAATAAAAAGTTTTGCGTTAGAGTGAAGGAGACAACACTGCTGCCAACTAGTGGTCGGCATTTGAACTGCACCAAAAGAAAAGAAAATACACAAATGTTTGCATGGAAATTCTTCAAAAAATTCAATACACAGTTTTTGAATTACGCAGGAAAAAATATCACGATATATTGCCATATCGATATTTTCTTACATCCCTTTTATGTAGAGAACAATGCTGAGAGAGGAGATTCCCTGGACATTATTCACTATTTACTCACTTCATTATGCTTTGATTTGTTCAACTTGCTGCATCTAAAGATGAGCGTTTCTTTGATTTCTAAGCTCTATGCTTTAAGTTTTATTCACCTGTCAGTCAAAAGTGTTTGTTGTTAAATGTTTGAACTCCAGTAGAAGAGTTCATTTCTTAATAATCTAAGACATCTTGGATAAAACATAACAAGCTGTATGTAGCTTCGGGTTGTTTTGACCAAATAATCTCTGATTTTATGATGAAGGTCAGGATGTTTGCTTCAGGAATGTAATGTGGGTTAAAAAACAAAATTAAGAATGCAGCTGATTAAGCAGCAACACATTAAAATGTGAACTCAGGAGCGCAGGAGGGAGTGCAGCTTTATTTTAAGGGTTGACCTTTGTTAATTGATTCTTTCTCCCTCGTGCACAGGTGTCATAAATATCAAGATGTTGAGAAAAACTATTAACCTTCATGAAAAATAATTTACATATTCTAGTCTCATTTATTAAAACCTGAAAATTCACATTTATTTATCTAATTCAGCTCAGTTTTTATTTGTTTAATGCCTAAATATTTGATTTTTGTTATTTTTGCCCACCTGTGGGTGGAAGTTAAGCTAAAATGGAGTTTGCACACACACACACACACACACACACACACACACACACACACACACACACACACACACACACACACACACACACACACACACACACACACCACTCTGCCCTTCCAACAACATTTGCTCAGCAAGATCTCTTGTCACACAACCTCACACACTAATCTTGTTTGTGGTAAACAAACGTACACACACTTCCACACACGCTTTGTTCTCGGTGAGTGGATTAGAATTTGGTCGGTCAGGTGTGTAAAACAAAAACACTCCACTGAGGAGCTGTGTGTCCCGATGTAAACCTTACAGTCACAGACATTTGAAATGAAACACACACTCCCCCGACACTAAGTGTGTGTGTGTGTGCATACAAGGAACACATCAGATGTTTGTACACAACCTCTGCTGAGTTAATCCTAACCCAGCTTGACTTTCCTCCAGGTAGAGTAATTCAGTTAAAGCACCTGTAGAACCAGAATCCTTTTACATCAATACATCATGTCGTGTTAAAGAATATCTCTCAGGCAATGAAAATGAGAAAAACTGATGCTTAAATGGACGTTTTGTGTCAAAAATCTGTCATGGAAAAAGGCTAATCTCGTTCGTTAAGCAGACAAAGCCGCGTGTTTGACGGTAAATCCCTAGGATGTCAGAGCGTGGCAGAGAGAGGTGTGTGTATCATGTTCAGATGGCCCGTAGCTGACATGACGGTTTGTTAAGCCTCTTAAGCCAACCTTCAACCAAAACTGTTTTGTGTTGACGTTATCTACACAGGAAGCTGCACAGCACAACAATCAGTGCTGAATACATGTCAACACGTCCTCTCTTTAAATAGAATTGTGTGTTTGGACTGCTACTCCATATGAGTCATTTATTCAAAATATGATTATTCTTTTGTGTTTTTTCTTTCACCTAAGTTCGCAGAGGCAGGGCACGTCAGAAATCATTTAGGGGGGTCCACAGGTGATTTGGTGCATGGGTGGCAGGCTGAGCGGACGGTTTTTACTGCTTGCCACACCACGGTACAAAGATTTCTTCTTACCTTTGATAGTTTTGAACACCTCCAATAACAGCATAGCATTAGTGTAAACTCCATTAGTGTAAAATTAACAGATCATCACTCAAACAAGAAGACTATTTCACAAAGTAGAAGTTAGCCAAAGGATTGGGGGGCAGAATTTGTCTTGATATTCAAACATCTCGCCTCTGATTGGCTAACAGCAACGCGACTCTACTGACTCCATTTGCTCTGCAACATTGTAGTTTATACTTCTCCGTCTGCGTCGGTGAACTCACGCACACATATTAATTGAGACGTTTTCCTTTTATACTTCTCTGTCGGTGTGTCAGTGCTGTGTAGCAATTCTCCTCCAGGACAGCAGAGGGCGTAGCACTTTTCTGGGGCATCCTGCCATCAATGCTAGTGTGTTTACATTGAGTTTTTGTATATCACGGACAACTTTGTCCTCCACTTCTCCATGCAGTCACCAGCTCTAAACTCACTTTTATTTTTCTGAGGTGAAATGGCGGTGCTGTTGACGAATTTAAAGGAAGCGGCATCCTGACCAATCACACGCTTTCGAGAGATAGTTAGAAAAGTAGGATGTACTCCGTCCGTCCTTGCGAGTCTGTTGGAAAACCCTTGCAACGACAGATAACGGTGTTGCTTGTCTCCGTGCTGATGCAAACGGGGGAGTATAAACTAGCCTTAACACAACCTTAAAGGAGTTCTGCCATGTTGTGGAGTTGCTAATGCTAACGGTTAGCTTCTACTAGATGTGTTCTGCTGTCTTGCGATGACATCACACTACGGCAATACCACTTGGCCAAAATATAGTGCATCGCTTTTTCAATTCTGTTCTTTCACATTCTTTTTGGAAAGAGTTTAGCAGTTTTGTTATTAAATTCATGTTTCTTAAGGTCTAAATGTTTTCGAACATGGTAACGTAACTTCCGTAACTTGTACGTCCAGCTGATCTAGTGTTACGTCATCGGCAGGCGTAGGCCCCCAAGGCGGCTCACGTAGAACGGAATATGGCGTCCCCCAGAGACTATATACACCTATATACCTATGTGTTTTAGACCCGATTTTTATGGTTATATGTTACAAAACTGCCAATATTTTTCAACGACTGGACGTCATTTTATTAATTTTCAACATTTCGATGGATATTTCCAGAGATTAATGGTAAAAACTACACATTGTCACTTTAAGGAGTAATAGACTTGGAAAATCAAATTTAAAAAGACATTTAGACAGAAAAAAACTAACTTGTTGATTAAAATACAAATAAAATTGAAAAAATAGTCCAAAATGTTCTCTTTGTGTTGCTCCTGATTCTCTTCTAGTTTCACATCACTACAAGTGTGAATCTTTCTGTATTTGCATTAAAGGCTTGTATTCTCAAGCTCACCCCTAAAATCACTCGTTTTGGTCACAAATAGTTTCAGCTTACTTCAGCACTGTTAGGAAATTCACATAAGGAGACTCAATGCTGCAGAAAAATGCACTAGATGTTGCCTGGATGATCATTCAGTGTTTTTCCATCATCAAAGTTAGCCATCCTTGTCAAATCTTTGCAATGGCTGTCAAACTAGGTTGCTATTTCAATTTCCCAGCAGGCCTGCAGCCAATAGATTTGCTGTCTAGTTGGTGAACTGTCAACTGTATCTAATATACTCTCAAACTGCTCTATACAGCTGTTGGAACGGAGGCCATGTGCCACCATTCACGGACAAACAACCGTGTAATACAATTTACATGCAGCAGTAAACAAACTTGTGATCATTCTCAAAGGAGGAACATATAAGAAAAAAAGAAAACTTGATGTGACACAACAAGGAAAAAAAATGTCACAGCATCCTTGCAGGGATTTGCATATCATACACCTGTCCAAACCGGCAAAATCAACAAGATCAAACGAGATCCTGCGGTATCAGAACGTAAAATATCAAATAACAGCTTCTTTTTTTAGATGAAGAGGAGGACAGAGAAAGAGGTATTTGTGCCTCAATGAAAATCTTGCAGATAAACATGCTTTGTGATGGTAATTAGGTGACGCGGTGGATGGCAGCCATTGGCTGTGGCAGTGAAGAGCGCTCTCGAGGAGCCAATGGCTTTTATCAGTAGCTGGCAGCTGGTAAACCCATAAAGAAATGGAAGCCTACGAGAGGCACTGGGCCCTGAAACACATTTTATGTGGGACTCGTTTTGCCAGCTCGAGTGAAAGAAAGGGGAGAGCTGCGGTTGTACGCAGAAAGGCCTCGAGGGCACCAGGAAATTTCCTGAGGAGAGATGGAAGTCATTATTAGGACTTCATTCATAGCAGGATCATCAGTTTTGAGTTATTTTTGGCTCAATGGGTCAGGATTTAATGCTGCATTTAGTGTGTTTCAAATTAAAAGTCAGGAAATTTTAATGCTTTTATTATGAAATGTCAACTGAGAAATCTGGTGAGGGTTTAGGACATATCGGTAATAATTTTCTATTATTTCATTGTTCTACTTCGCTGTGTAAATTTAAGTGTACTTTCAATGTGCGTTTCAGATTTGAGTTTTGTTTGCAGAATACGTCAGTCCCAATTTTCTGGCACTGCATCAGAGATGAGTGTGTTTCCATCCTGATTCTGAATAAGCCCAGAACTGCTGATAACTCCTGCAATCAACTGCAGTTCCTGGCAATCACAGAAGTCTGATCGATAGGAGAGACGGAGGCAGCAGGCTGCCATCCAGCCCGACCCGGAGAGCTGCTATTAAAAGTCCCTTTAACCACCAAAACCAGAGCCGCATACTATCTCTCTGCGGTTTCTTCCTTCTATTCTCCACTGACGGATGACTAATAGAGCCATGATTATAAGCCACAAATTGAAGTTTGTTTATTCCTCAGGAGGGGTTCAAGGGTTAGGGTGGTTGTTTGTCATCAATCACCGAGGTTCGCTGGAGTTTTCCCATGAATTTTAAAGCGGCTTGTTTTGTGCCACCTCACTAGCATTCTGAGATTATATATATTAAAAAAATCATCTATCTTTGCAACAGCAGCCAGTTTGTGTTGTAATTGTCAACACGTTCCTAATCTTTAGGGTCAACGCAGTTCAGTTATTATCGGAGGAAGCTTCGTTTAGCAACTATCGAACAGATGTTGTAATGTTTAAAAAAATAGCATTTAGATTTAATTTTATTAGGTTGATTTCATTAAAAAATTTTTAAAGGTGTGGTTCACTCGTTTAATCAATATATTTGCAGTGGTCTCTGTTAGGAATGAATGCCTTGCAAGAAGCAGGGCCGTAGCAACAGGGCAGGCAAACAAGGCAATTGCTTGGGGCCCCGAGCTGGTTAGGGACCCCATGCAGTTGGGGACGATGAGGAAGAACACTTGGAAGAAACTACCTCCAGCGGTACCATGGCCTCATCATTAACACATTTTGAGTCTGCACAAGGTACCACAAGCCCAATATTTATGACTGATGATCCTGCACAATGGCCAAGACTTTTAACTGATAGCATGCGCAAACGGACCAGTGCAAATCACATAATGCATTTTATACTTAATTTGATTTTTTTATGCAGTTTGCACTTTCTTTATATGTTTGTTGCTATGGGGTGGTGGAGGGTTTTTTGCAAATGTAAACATTACCATACATGCAGTATTATACGAGATACGTAGATAGTTTTGCACTGTACCAAATGTATTTGTTTCATAAAAAGTTATAAACAGTAAGTCCATGCTGTGGCTTGCTTGTGGGGGGTGGGGAGAGGGTTCATTTTGACGGGGGAGGGGGGGCCAAAGTCCATCTTGCCTTGGGCCCCCAAATGCCTTGATACGGCCCTGGCAAATAGTACTAAGGGCAAAGAAAGCCCAGAAATGCTAGGATCGGCACAGATAAGTCTTCTGCAGCAGAGAGTGGCACAACACGGCTCATTTTCTGATATTTGGACATCTCGCCTCTGATTGGTTAACAGCAACACGACTCTACCACTGACTTGCAACATAGATGTTTTATCTCCACAAATAACACAAGCCTGGAGAGGTTTTTCTGTGTGATGGTGTTGCTAATGCTAACAGTTAGCTTTTACTAGTCGAGACAGTTTCCGCTGTTTCCTGGACACTAAACCAACAACAGCCTTCCCAGTCGTGGGTCAAGATGGGTGAGTCCATGAATGGTAAGTGACAGTGTGACGTAGATCTGTCAGGATTTTCAAATTCTAGATCTTCACCGTCTATTTTCTATCAGAAGCTAATGCAGGAGATAGGTGTAGGAGACTATTTTCATGTTCAGCCTGCAGACCTAGAAAACAGCGACTTGTGTTTAGCGCGCTCTCGTTTCCTCTGGAAATGCGGTTGTCCGGTTCCGACAAAAGCATCTCAGGGAAGAAACCCGAGGGGAGGGGTGAGTGTTCCGTGACCGCATTTGCGTTCAAAACCTAGCTTGTTCTATAAATTTGCTAAAGCAGCTTTATAAAGCATAACTTGATCAAATGCTACAAAACACTGTATTTCTAGGGCGCTCTGGTCCAAAGACGACAATCTGTGTCTTGTTAATGTAATAATTATAAATGGTTGCTGCTTATAATGGAATATATGAAGCATTTTATTTCTATTTTAGCTTCTTTCTGTGCTGGTTGAAGTTTCCTCCTTGGTTTTTGGCTGTCATCCTGAACCCTGAAGGGTGGATAAACTGTCTTTCCCCTGGGATCACAGTTTGTCTTTGCTCTTCTTTCTCTTTGCTGATCCTGCAGCACCCATCCAGGGAATTCAGATTTTATTTAACATACCTTACATGACTGATTTTATTAATTTCCATGTTGAAAAACAAAAACATTTGTAAAGTTTGAGCCAAAGCTGTGCATGAAATTCCTCCAACACCTGAATGAATACTATACATCTCATTACAAAGGGGATTTAGCTCAAATTTAGTAAAAGGACTTAGATTAAAGCTTAGAGCCTAATCCCTCTCCAGCCCATAGCAGAGCCCTATTGATGGATGGTTCTCTCTGGAGAGGTAGAGGGGATCAATAGGCAAACGGCATCATTGATCCTGACTGCTTTGAAGTCATGTCTCTCCCAGCAGAGATCTCCATCTCTCAGATCCCTGCTGTCCCGCGCCGCCTCGTCTGGTTAATGGTTGTCATAAAACAGCAAGCCTGTTTGCAGAAAATGTGGTGGCGCATAAAGAGACAGAAGCCAATTTTACTGACTATAAAATCTGGTTTATATTTTGTTTTATGCTTGCATCGGTGTGGCTTTATTGTGGTTTTTAATCTCTTAAATATCTATTAAGAGGTAGTAATTGATAACACGTTGACCTTTACCAAGTTGATGTTCAGTGTCTGTGGTTTTTGAAAGGGAACAGGGACAAGATGTTGCTCGGCGGTGAAGTACCGAGTCCTAATATGTTGCGTTTTACTGCATTAACGTGTCCCAGATGTGCCCGCGGTTCTCTCGGGGAACGTTTCACCAGTGACTTCATCACAGTGGTCCAGACAGTCAATGGTCTCTTGGATGAACAGACAACCGTGCTATTATGCGGTTCTCTGCAGGACTTTGCTGTCTCTCTTAAAACCATTTGTAACAGAGGAGAGAATCAATTTACCCGAGGTGTGGAAATCCAACTTTTTCCAGCCTTGAAAACAGATAGTGATCAGTTTTTTTTTTTTAGTCTTCCTAAAACCTCATTCTCATGTTTTCTCTGAAATAACTTTTTTTTCCCCCGATCTGGAAAACCCTATTCCCTCTTTTCCACAATGTGCTGACAGAAGCAGTTATCGCAGCTTCCAATAATGTGAGTGTTCCCTCTGGTGAGCACAGTGAAGGGCTTCGGGAAGTCTTGTCAAATCCATTTATTCTACAACAATAGGGTAGAAACACTTTGATTTTTCATTTTCTGGTTAAACACAGAAGGATTGATCATTTAATTGATTCTGGTGCAGCTTTTCCGCCCAAAAACTAAAGATTTTGTTTCTTTTTCTTTCACTATTTTTATTGTTTAATAGAATTTTATTATTATAGTGATTTACCAGTTCACGTCATTTGTATTAATGCTCTATTTATATTTGAAGTCTTCTAAGAATCTGACACAAACGTTTACCTGTGAATAGTTGGAACTAGGGTTGGGAATTTAATGCGTTAATTATAATTAATAATTAGAAAAAATAACGAGTTAATAAAAATCAACGCATATAACCCTTTAGACCTGAAGGTCCCCCATTTGGGGGATGTTGAAGTTTAGCAGCAAAATACATGCCCTACAAGACCATGAAAACCTTTTTACGTGCTTCAAACAAAACAAAACTACAATCAAATCCCTCTTCATGACCCTAACCCTCGGCCTCATCGTTTTTATTTAAAATAATAGCTTTGGGGCAAATTTTCTTGAATGATTAAAATGCGATTAATCAAGATTAATTCATTGCAAAGCCTCTAATTAATTAGATTAATTTTTTAATCAAGTCCCACCCCTAGTTACAACATATTCTTAAAAACAAGCCTATAAACATGCAAATTCATTTATAATAGTTATAAAAGCAGTAAAACCAAATGCTGTAAATAAACTGTGCACTAAGGTTTCATAAGACGTTATGTTACCTCACTTCTTAGAGTTCTTTACCAAAGATAAGGATCCATGTGCTTCCTAAGCTGCATATCACAGGAATATCAAATAATTGGGAACCATCTTTGTTCTACCATACGTATTCTTTGTCACTGAACATTCTGACAGATAAATAGATAAAATAGCTCTGAGCTGATCTCATTAGCGTATCTCTGTGCTGTGCCCTGTCAGGCTCACTTCTCCAAAGGAAGGTGTTGATTCTTTATAAGCTACAGAGATAAAACAAAAGTTTGAAGGTAACTATTTTTAAAATCTTGGTAGATTTCAGAAATATGTCAGGGAACATCTGATACCTAATACCATGTTTGGTGATGATATCAACCTTTACACATTTTCTTTTGCATGTCGGTAAAAATGTTTGTAAAGTAGTTGTAGACCAATAGAAGATCATAATCTAAACTTGATTGTGGCAGATTATCATAATCCCTGCAGTAGTTTGGGTAACAGCCAGAATAAATTTAGTATTAACAATTTGAAATCCTCTTATTGCTTATGAAAGCATATGTGCATATGTGCTTAAGATGAGCCGTTTCATAAAGTCCCCGTTTGTGATGTCACAAATGGGAAAATTAGAATAGAACCACCTCTCACGTGTAAGAGAGAGCTGCTGCATGGTGGAGCAGCAGCTCTACTTCTCAGCTTATAGCAGCCTAAGTGAAGGGTGGGTGGGCGTGGCCAGTTCCAGCTTGTTTTCTTAAAGTGACAGAGCCCTGAAACGGCTCATTCTGGAAGGTACTGAAACTGCTGAAATTCATGAACATCCTTAAAACTTTTGTTCAGATAAATTATTTTTAAACTTAAGGTAATTTTAAAGTTTATAGGAATACAATAAAAGTAAAATAAGTTCTTATGTTTTTATGATGAATCAGAAGGATGGGGCTTGACAACACTTGGAAATCAATACTGGCCCTTAAAACCAGAATCTGTGCATCATTACTAATAAGGAAATTACCTTCACTATGTCCACATCAGACCCCCGTTTGGTTTTTCTAAAGAGGAAGGGCTGATCTGTTTTCAAAAATCCAGAGTCACGCTGGGGTCAAAATGATCACAGGGAACACAATGGTCCGCCTGTGTATCGACAAGAGTGTTTACATCCACAATTAGCTGCATCTCTAATTTGGCCCATTTCCTCAGAGGCAGTGTGAGAAATGCTCCTGGCTGTTTGGTTCAATAAAACTCTGAAATGCACGCAAAGGATCCATTCATTTTGTGCTTGTTTTCTTCTATAAATATTAATTTATAGCTAACCACAAGCAACTCTTTCTGAGCTTTTACTTTGTATAATGTATATATGCAGATTTTTTCTCAATGCAGAGCAGTGTTTGCCACATCTTTATGGTTTTAAAGCAGAATGATTGCTCAAACCATTCCATTTTATTATAAAATTAGGTTGTTTATTGGTGCAAATAAAAGCATCCTAACCTTCGGCAGTCTGAGTTTCCTGCTGCTGCCGTTTGACTCGAAGCAGCCAACACCAGCAAATTCATCCTGGAGGGAGTTGTTTGTTTAAAGGAGGCAGTCGATGGCTCCGATTGCCCAGTGAGGCTGTAATTACACTGAAATCTCAAATGGCAGCACTTGAAAATGGATGAACTGGTCAATATTTCACAGCCTTGCAGCGTCAACCCCATTCTCTAGCATTTAGCCATTTTCACCCCTTCTCAACAATTATTACTGTCAGAGAGCAGACTATTCAATTCTTAAACAAACTGGGAGCCAGTGCAGTGCAGCAAGGACAGGGGTGATGTGATCTTAACACTTAACATTCATGGACTCGCCCATCTTGAATCGTGACGGGGAAGGCTGTTGTTGGTTTAGCGTCCAGGAAACAGCAGAGAACGTCTCAGCTAGTAGAAGCTAACTGTTAGCAACTCCACCACACAGCAGAACTCCTTCAGGCTTGTGTTATTTGTAAAGATAAAACGTCAAGCTCTATCTACAAATACATCATAATTATAACACGTCTGCTGGAATAACAGTGTAATGTAAAATAGGTGATTATGTAATGTTTGCCATGACTCTTTGGAGGTTGGTGATGTTTTTTTAATAAGAGAAATCTGTTTTGATTTAGCCAAATTTAGCATGTTAATCTTGTCAGAATTAAAGATGGAATGGGGAACACGAACACCAAATTAAAATATGGCTTTTAAAGGAAATACTGTACCTTCATACTGCACACCTCTAAACGCCCCATGGAGGAATTATCTTCCACAGAACCCCACTTTTAAATACCTGAACTATCATTTCCCCCTGAATTTAACCATCAGTATAAACATTATCTTTAAGATGAGGCGTCTTCCTCCAGTAAGTGTATATCTTGAGAAGGATGCAAATGTACAGATGCACCCTGACATGCACACTATCCTGAGCATAGTGCCTTGATTGGCCTCATGTGGCTAATCTGAGCACAATTTGGTGCCTCTCTGCATGACCATACATCTACGTCAGAGGGCAGTGAAACAAGGGCACTGGCGTCACTAACCAATGCTTGCCTCTCATTCCACTTTTTCTACTCCTCTTCTTTTTCTCTCATCCTTCCAATGAAGACAACTGGGACAAAATCTGCCTCCCAGATATGAAAGTCGTCTGCGGAGATGAGCCTTCTTTTGTCTCATTAGATAGCTCTCTGTCTCCTCTTCCTGTTCTTTGTCTGCTCTGGATTCTCAGAGGGCTGTTATTCTAATGCTGATGAAATCTTATGAAGGCAGATGAGCTCATAACGGTGTGAACTTTAAGCTGGAGTAAAAGAATTTCTTTTAAAACTATATAGTCCAAGTCATGAAGCGACTCCCCTCCATCACTCTTTATTCTACAGTAAATCCCATGGGAATTCAAAAGTGTGCTTTATGATTTTAATGACTTAAGCAGCCCCCCCATGGCTTTTTGACTCTTTTATTTCCTACTGCATACTATTCATCATCGTTTCTGCTTTAGTTCTGCTTTAGTTTGATATTGCATAAATGCATTAAGCTATTTAGTCATAAATGACTTTAACTGCTTTTTAAACAAGCTTTTCCTTCTTCTGCCCTAAAAAGAGCCGCACACTCGGGTCAAGCTTGTCCTCACATCTGAGCTGCATAACCAACACCATCATGTTGTTAAACAAGCACAGACGTCTGCAGAAATGGTTAGAGGGCAAAAGAGAGAGCATCATAAAAAAAGAAAGGGTTCTTTATTTATTTGCTTGTTTATTTGTCTGCAGTGACGTTTAAGAGCGAGGCACGGCAACGGTGCCCTCGGGAAAAGACTGGATGCTTGTGGGTGGGAATGCTTGACTGAGTTTGCAGTGTGGAGGCTGCCTTGCTCTGACCTTTCTCACACCGATTAGGATCTGTTCAAAAGTAGCAGCACAGTAAGGAAAGCAGTGGCGTGTCCAGGACTTTTAAAATTGGGTGGCCCAGGTGGGGCACTTGTTTAGTGGACAAACGAGCAAGGTGAGGACTAGGGTGCAGCCAAAGTCTGCATCTATGTGGACTTCGGCGAAGTGCGGATCAAGGTTGCAAAAAGGGAGTGGCCAAATTCCACACTCGCACCCTTGGACAGGAACACGCTATTGCGGGGCGCAAGGGTGGAAGTGCAAGTATTGGGACTGGGCCTTTTTCTTCTGCTATTTTGTCTTTTTTGTCTTCTTCTTTGTCTTTTTCTTCTTCTTCATCTACTTCTTCATCGTCTTTGTCTTTTTTGTCTTCTTCTTCTAGCTGTTTTGTGGTGGTTAGCCACTTTTTGGTGCAATACTGCCACCAACAGGAGTGGAGTGGGACTGGGATTCTAAATACTATTTATGTCAATATGAAAAAAGTGTAAATAATAAAAAAAATGCAGAAATGTTCTGTAGTCTGGGGCTGGAAACAATGTTAAAGGTGCATGCTGCATGTACTGTTTTTGGGGTATATAATCCCAAGCCACTGGGGACATTGTAAAGTCAATTTAAATGGAACTCAGAGGGGTGGCCAATCAGATTTCAAGGTTGGCATGTGCTACCCCAGGCCACTCCGTTGACACGCCTCTGAAGGAAAGTTCTGTGTTGTAACATTTGCAGCATCCCAAGAAGAATCATTTATGGTAGCTGCATTATAAGAACATGTTGAAGAGAAGTCTGAGAAGTAAATGGCATGCGATTCAGTAAATTGGATAAGTAACTTGTTAGTTCTTCTTGTCAGTTCTTTTTCTGTCATCTGTCCAATGCACACCAGCTACATGCGGTTGGAAGACTTTGGCAAGAAGGAAGAAGGGACAGATGGCGCTGTCACCTGGAGTGTGTTCATACTGACAGATGGCCACCTGTATGGGGTTTATCTCAAGTAACTTGTATTGGGTCTTTATTGTGTGGCATTTATTGGAACTGTTGGGGAAACTGGTGAAAACGGGTCTGTAGTGCTGCTGAAATCTGATCTAGTGGCTGTAATGTTGTGATGAAATACTGAACTTTGTCACCAAGCTGGGAAGTAAAACAAACATGAAACTAACTTTTAAGCCTTCATTTAATATTTATTTGTTTCCAATTTGAGTTTTTGGAATTGGAATCAATGCAAAGGCTCTGATTGAGAACATGTGGCAGATAGCTCTCTGAACAACCTCAGTTTGGAGAAATTTAGTTCTGATTGAGTGTGGCTGAGGCAAGTGGTTACGTTGTCTTAAAAAAATTCAGTTTAAAAATGTTTGCATTTCAACCTTTTATGCTACCGTCAGATTTTGTATTACAAGCATTCATACAACGACAATGTAAAGGTTCATAAAAGAAGTTTTGAGATTTCAGTTATTTTATTACGACTGTCAGGCTTTGACTAGCATGTTAGCCCATCTGACCTAACTTAATTTCTCCAAAATGAAGCCATTCAACAAGCTGTCTAATCCAGTTTTTCCTGTTGTTCCCAGATTTAGGAAATAAAGTCAAATGTTACGGTGTGTGTGTTAACTGCTAAACATAAAATTATTGTAAACCACTATTTATCTTGAAAAAAGCTAACGTTAGTGTTTCCCTGTGTTCATTGACAATATTAAACACAAAGTTGACACAAAACCTGTGCACCCATAGTTTTAATAAACTCCCTCCATACTGAAATGTAGATATGGAGGGAAATTAATTTAAAATTTGCTTAATAGGTTATTCCTGCCTAACCCTGCTCCGTTTCTGCTACAGCTTCTGTTGCTAGTGCTAGCTAACCACCACAGAACCTTATCTGAACCTTGTACCCAGGGTTGGACTGGGACGACAATTCGGCCCTCCAATTCTGCCGGGGGGGGATTGCGTGGGGGTGGAATTGGACCCGCCACATTGAGTAAGCGGCCCACCAGGATGATACCAGATATGCCAGATGGCCAGTCCTCCCCTGCTTGTACCTGGCTCTGCTCAGACTAACCGTTAGCTTGTCAAACCAGTTTGATTTAAACTCTTATTTCTTCAAACTGAGGTTGTTCACAAAGCTATCAACAACAGTTAAAATATTAATTCTTCATGACATTCACACATGACCACATTTCAAAAGCTACCTTAGATACTCTAACAAGGTCGTATATTTAATTGATTCACCTTTGAATATAGTCTAAACTGAATTCCATCCAGATGGAAACAAAAATCATACACAACAAAAAAAATCTCATCACACATGCCTGATTAGGTCTAAAAACAGTCACACAGTTGGGTTATTCAGTGGCTTGACAAATTATAAGGCCATTACATCTCATTAATAATATAAGAGGTCTTTTTCTTGCATATGCCGTGTCTGCCAAGTTGAATCAGTCCCTGAAGCACTAAAATGCTAATGAGATATAAACACGTCTCATTTAAAAGTAAAACATTTTATTATGTTCAGCTTGAATTTTCTGTTCACATCCAAGCTTTTTCACAATGCACCATTATGATTGGAGCTTTTGTTGTGTACACATGCTCACTGACTAAATAAATACAGCCATTAGGTCTCTATAGTTTCCTCCAAGCTCGGCGCTGCAAAAGAAAAGCGCAGATAATATATCCTACTCCCCTCCCAGGCTCTCCTTCCTGTCTCTTTCAAGCAAAGAAGTGCACTCCACCGAGAGCTGTCATCCATTGCCTTCCATTATCTCTCTGGCTGGCCGTGGATGGCTGAGCGCTGTCAGGCTGAGGAGCACAGAGGGGCTCGGGGTTAGCAGGGGTCCCAGTCAACACATTTCTCTTTCACCACCGTATGAATTCCAAGCTTCTCAGAGAGATGGCTGCACACTGGAGAAAAGATTAGCCCACCTTTTCTTTCTCCTGCTGCTAAGGAGCTATTAACACACTGTGGAGTCTTTCCATGGCTGCTTTTAATTAAACTACAGACTACTCTGCATGGTCCAATACGTTTAAGGTACCTCTCAGTGCACCTGTGGGACTGATTTTACACTCTTGGTTATATTCAGGCAATTTGGCTTTGGTTATGGAGTAAATGGTTGTCTACTGTGCATACAGAAAAGTTCAAATCAATAGATGCATGATGTTGAACACTTTTATTCAAATCTAAATCTGATGTTCTTACAGCCAAATTTTAAAAAGCCACAATGACTGCAGCCTCAGTTTTTTTTATAATAGCAGTTTGAAACCCAGAATGTTGTGACAAGTGATCAGATGAATTTGCAATTAATTGTGAACAAAAGATTTCCATCACATATGTGGCAATGGCTTCAAGGCACCCAGGAAAGTCGAGTAAAGACTAGAATTATATCCCAAGGTTGATCCAGCTGATATATCAGGGCATCGGCTGTGTGGAGCTTGCTCATGAATAGCTGGTGTGAGTGCATCTGCACACATAAGGAGGAGCAGAACTTTCAAGGGTGTTTTGTTGTCAAGAAGGGCAGCAAAGAAGCCATTTTTCTCTACGAAAAACCTCAGGGACAGACTGATATTCTGCTAAAGGTGGAGAATGGACTGGTGAAGAGGGGTAGTCATTTACAGTCACGAATCCCCTTTCTGACTGGAACAAGAAAAGTTGATCACTAGCATCCTGAGAACATTCATGTGTGGAGTTACTTACTGGCCAAGGGATTGGGCCATTGAATAAAAAAAATGGTACCAAAACATCCTTCAATGGGAACTCCTCCCAACCATCCAAGGACAGTTTGGCAATGAAAAAATGTTTTTTTCCGGCATGATGGGGCACTGTGCCATAAGGGTGAAGTGATGGCTAAGTGGTTCAAGGAACAAAGCATGAAAGCGGTGATTGGACAAACAAAACCCCACAAAATCCAAACATTGATTTTGCAAAAAGGTCAGCCATCCTTCCAAAATTTGATGTAAATCATGCCAGGGTGAGTTCCAAGGAGGCTCCCCTTAAATCTGATGTGCCCCATGGCTCAGTTCTTGGCATTCTACTTTTTTCTTTATATCTGATGTCTCTGGGTGCTATTTGTAGAAAATATGGTCTGTCTTTTATGTGGACGATTATCAAATTTATACTCGGGTTAAAAGGGTGGCATGCGTCCTACAGTTTTTCCCTTTAACTTTTCGTTCTTTATAAAACACAGATAGGAGATCTTTTTTACAAAGTGCGGATGGCTGTCAATTTTCTGAGCATAAATGAGAGCAAAACTGAAGTTATCATTTTTAAACCTAGTGTTTTTAGTGTTTTATCCTTACTGATTTGTTTGTTTTTATCTGTACAGCACTTTTTTCGACAGACTTGTATATTAAGTGCTATATAAATGACTGTGGATTGGATTACAGAGGTCTTAAAAACAAGGACCAACACTGCACATGTTTACTCTTTGCTTAAACCTACTGTAATTGTCAAATAAAGCATTTGAAAGGTAAAAATTGCTTCTAAATCAAATCAAACTTTATTTATGAAGCGCTTTTCATACAATGAATGCAACACAAATTCTACTTGAGTATACCAAAGAATCATCTGATTAAAAATACTTAATGAAAAGTTGTAAAAAAAATTTAAAACTAATATGTCATTTTCAAAACTTGTGTATATATTTCTTGCCAACAAACATCTCATTTGCCTGTTAGACTCTATTAAACTTTAGTTCTTAAGGCAATTTAGAGATGGTAAACCAAAACAGAGTTGTCGACACCTGCCGTCTCACAATTAAATCACTCGTTTGCATCTCTGTGGTTATTATGCCTTGTTGTAATTATCGTGCAGTCAAAATAACTTTACATAAAAAAATAAAGCTCCAGGATTTTAATGAACTGAGCACCACTCGTGGGAGTCAAGGAAAACTTGGATGCAGGGCAGAATGCATGATTAATCCCTAAAATGCCTCTGGAATGCACTTCCTTGGTGTCGATCCAATTTCACATCAAAGAAGTCAAGAAAAAAAGAAAATCAGCACACTTTTCCCAGTTGATGTGATTAATTATTTAATGAATGTGATACTGCATGTTTTACTATTGCTCATAACTCAACAGCGATGCTCCCACATCGATGATAATTATTGTAATTATATTGTTTTGGTGAAAACTTTAGCTTGGGGTTGTTGAAGATGCACGAGCTGGAAAACATTGCTCAATTTGACGATATCATAGCGCATCCTGGGATCATTGTAAAATTTTCACAGCAGTAATTTAGTGTAAAGCATAAAAGTTGAAAGATTTGTGGGAAATTACATTTTTCATTTAAATATCTTGATTCTTTGTCATCAGACATTCCCTCTGTGTGATATTTTGGTAGCTTGAGCGTGTAGCGTTGCCTCTTTTAAGGGAACACATTAGTCATCAGCCTCTGCTTCAAAGATCAGAGCTTTAAACTGAGAGAAAATTCTCTATTAAACGAAAAGCAATGAAATATTCATCAAAAGCAGCACGACTTGAATTTGGAAGCTTGGGAATTGTGTCCAGAAGTTGTATCAGTGAAAGTGAATCGTACAAGTTTTGGCATATTTTTAGACTGACTCAGTTTGACGTTTTAAGTGGGTCAGCTGGAAAGGGCCTGGCATCCTCAGCTGATATTTGAATGGACCCTGTGCATGATAGCAAACGCTAGTTCCGGTTGATGAACTCCGGAGAGCTGTGGTACTTCCTGTCCCCTTCACAGTGATGTCAACATGGACGGTGTGTAACGGGGGCCAGGGAAGTTTATTCACCAATGAAACACCAAAAGCACAAACTAGTTAATAAAATTAATTTATTACTATAATTAGACTAATGATCAATGGAAAATAGAACAAGGATAAATTGGGTCAGATGGTTTTTAATAAGATAAATAGATACAACACTAAATTCATATTTTGCTCCATACTATTTTCATTCATTTCTCTCAGACTCCACCTGACATCATAAACACCCATAACCATTATCACAGTCACATCACATCACATTACTTACATTCATTTTAATTTCATTTCAGCTCATTTTATTATCTTATTTCCTTTTATTGTCTATTCCATTTTATTATCCTTATTCTATTTTCCTTTGATCATTAGTCTAATTATAGTAATAAATTCATTTTATTAACTATTTTGGGCTTTTGGTGTTTCATTGGTGAATAAACTTCCCTGGCAATCCAAAGATCCTAATTTCATAAATAATAAAGTCTAATAACTTTATATCCATTACAAATTGGCGAGCCAGCCAGGAGTGACCTTACGTCTGTTACAGGTGCATGCAGTGAGCTGTACTTTTCCAGATCCCTTGGGAATTTGCCAAAAATTTCAGTCAATGACGTTCATCTGCTCCACAAAGCAAATGAGAAAAGGAATTCAAATTGTACATATGGGGAGTAGGTTAATAAACACACATGCACACATACCAACACAGACATGCCAATTAAAGCAAAATTTTACAATTAAATATCTTAATTTATTCTCTTATTTACAACGTAGTTTCATTTGCGTAATACTAGCCGGTAATGACTAACCTATACTTCCGGTCGGAACTCGGAAATTAACATTTTTCTTCCACAGGGTCCATTATATCCTGGCAATAAATGTTCTGAGTTTTATGTTAATGTATTCTTTGGTCAAATGCGATTCTGTCAGCTCATATTTTCTCAGAATGCACCTCTTCCCAATACCCATAATGTTGTCTGTAAACAAGCAGAAGGGGAATTATCTGGTGCAAGAAGTTTTTGTTGCTCCTAATGATACAATTCCAGATGTAATGCTGGTTTGACTTCTCTCACACACTTGCACACAAGACTAAACTCTAATTCTCCCCAATTATGGTTTTGTTTCTGAATAATTGATTGGTTTAAAAGGAGCATACACACAACTCCAAGTTCCACTTATTTTATTCTCCAGTGCATTGTTTTAAGGGGTTGACATTCCATTGTCTTCTTAATTTATGGATTCCCCTAACAAAGGGTGCAGCTGGTGTAAACTTTGTTCACAATACAGCAGTAAGTTTTTTAGATTAATAATTTGAAGCTGTGGTACATTTTTATACTAGTTTGTGATCAAAGTCCCATCTGTAAGCTCCAGATGCATGAGAATCTGACTTGGATCTCAGACAGATGGGAACAATAGGAGTAATAGCTGCAAATTGCTTGGGTTTTCCTCAACTTTGTCACATTTATCCTGAGGAATTTTAATCACATGATTGTTTCGCTGGTGGCTAAAATAGTTTCTCTACAACTTTGTTTTTCTAAAAGGTTTCTCTGTCATTTTTAAATTGTGTTTCTGTAAATATTTTCTGTCCACCTAATTGCAATTCTTAGACAGCTTCTGTTTAGAGAAAGATAGTTTCTGGCTATTTTAAAAGCAATCAAGACTAAAGTGTGTTAATAGATTCTTAGAACAAATCCAAACTGTCTTAAAGGCATACTATGCAACGTTTTTTTTTATGCGATGGTGGCAGAGAAGTTAAGTGCCCGACCTGCAATCGGATGGTCGCAGGTTTGCGCCCCTCTCAGTCTGTCGCTGTCGTGTCCTTGGGCAAGACACTTAACCCGCCTTGCCTGCTGGTGGTGGTCGGAGGGACCGGTGGTGCCAGTGTATGGCAGGCCTCGCCTCTGTCAGTGCGCCGCAAGGCAGCTGTAGCTATGATGTAGCTCATCCCCACCAGCATGTGAATGAGTGGATGACTAATTGTGTTGTGAAGTGCCTTGGGGGGTTGTAGAACCCTAAGAAGAAGCTATACAAAAACAGGGCATTTACCATTTTCAAAAATTTAAATTATTTTCTTGAGCCAGTATTTTCTAGAGGACCCCTGACCCCACTGAGACTGCAGGAGGGTTAAAGCAACACTATAGAGTTTTACTGCTTTCAAACTAGCTTCAGTGGTTTTCTACCCAGACATTTGAGCAACTTCACATGGGACAACACTCTGCAGCCCTCTGCTGACAAAAAAACGGCACTTAACAACTTTTGCGTTGGGGTCGACACCCATGGAAACCTGCTGTAATGCAACAGCTGTTTACTATGCCAGTAGCTCTTATAAAGGCTAGCAGTTAGCTTTTTCACTTTGCCTACCATCAATAAAAAGCACAAGAAGAAAAATAAGTATTTTGTTGGCATCATAACGAAGCCTGGAAGTAAAAGTAACAGAGTAATGTATTCGGAGGCGAAGCAAAGAGTTAAAACCAGAGTAAACATCAGCGCGGCCTACGCTAGTTTGAGAGAGCTAAAGGAGGCTACAAAATCACAGACTAATGGTGACCTGGCTTTGTTGCTATTGGACTTGTATGTAATAAAAAGATTTTGTCCAACAGTGTGGATCTTTTTACTTCATGGCTTAGTTAGTATCCGTTGAGTGATGCTAGCGTTAGCTTGTTGTTAGCACTAGCTACTGCAGGCTGCCGCAGGGTTGTTTACGACAGCTGTAATTCCGCTTTCAGCCAGTTGGGGGATAAAGCTGGGAACTTATTTACTTTAAATTTTCAGTACAGTCACTTACTTGCATTCATGAGCATGTAGGCCTCCAGCAGTCACGGTGAAACATCAGTTATCAAATTGGATCAGTCATCCAAACACCTGCCAAAGATCTGGGTGGGCCTGAACTCCTCCTGCATACTCATCTTTATTTTCTGTCTGAGTACAGTTGCATCAGACTCATAAAATCAGAATGCATCTTGTGTGTTTTTATGCAAACGTAAGCATCACATAAAAAACTTTTTGATTTAGCGGCCCTATTAATGCAATAGGATCACATCGATTCATGAAACTAAGTGGAAGTCTCATTTCAAACTAAATGGAGTTTTAATGACCCCTTTTAGTCTGTGGTGTTGTTGTGTTAGTGGATCGTAATAATCATAAACTCATAATGCAAAGTCATTTGAACCCATAGTGAGAGATCCTGTAGACATGACCGCTAGACTTTGAGTCTGTAAACCACAACTCTTATCAACGCCTCAGCGTTCGATGATCCTGCCTCCTTTGATCGGGATTAAATCATGATGTGATGAGACGCTATTTCTCCCACAAGTGTAGATTACAACAAACATTCCCATAAGACAAATCATTTATCACTGGGTTGTCTTAATGGCTGAAATGATTCCAGTCGGATTCAGAAAAGGCCTGCAGGCGTTTAGCGCTGCCAGCTTGTCTGTCGCTTGTCCAACATTTTTGGCTGATAGAGAAGTGATAGACAAGCAGCTGGTCTCTAACTTGTCATGCATGTTTTCATTAAGTTTTTTTTGCATCCTTTCTTACTGGAGTGTATTCCACGGGTGCATTAGCATTACCAAAAAGAAGTGGAACACCTTATTTATTTGTCTGAAGCTCTGACAGCTTGTTTTATAATTTTGACATTTATGCGTTCCTAATTTTGCTTTTGCACGTTCTGCTCGCTATATCCTTTTGTTTAGCTGTAATCGAACAGAAGAAACTGTGCTTGGGGTTGTTTTTACAGCGTTTTCACTTTGACACAGATGAAATCTCACACAGCCAAGATGTGTTCATCTTGCCATCAAATGGGCTGCCTGCCACTGAGATGTGTGCATGCGTTGCTTGCTTGCACGCTGAAGGAAGCTGGTGTTTGCAGCCTGAAAGTGCTACAGCCTGGCTCGGGTCACAGATCAGTGCAGATGCAGCCTGACAGCGCCTGAGGTTTTTGGGCCGGCGCCTTGGCTTTGATGTGTCATTGTTACAGGCTGAACATGACGAGCCTCGTCTTCCTCCACCTCGTCTCAAAACCGCTCCTCTTGATCGCAAATCCTCGTGCTGGGAACGGATGAAAAAGGAAAAAAGATGATGGAGCCGCCGATGTTGCAACAAAGAGGTGGTGAAAGGAGACGTCTGCCTGCAGAAGGATGCAGAAGCAATGTAGGAATAAGAGATTAGTGATTTTTTTTTCCCCCCTAACATTTAACAAGAAGGTGGTTCTGAGCTTATACCTTGGGAAAAACCTAACTGAGATGATCTGAAGGTACAAAAAGCCACGACAGGATCAACTAACACATTTATTTTTCATTTTCAGCCAAAGGAATCTGTTAAACCACACCGATTTTCAATTTACATCCACAGGAACGTTAAAAGCATCCTCACACACACTCACCTCATTGCTCCTGCTAAACCCCACACACATCCATCACTTGTCAAAGCAGAGTGAACATGAGCTGTTGATGGATGCTGGGATGTTTCCACAGAGCACAGGAAGAGGATACTCATGTATCCTGTGCTGCTGCAGAGGTTTGCAGGTTTTGCCTCTGGTGATGCTTCTAACCCAAAGGTTAATTGTCAGAGTCAGACAGCATGAAAAACATGTTGTACCATATGACAGCTCACCTGCAAAAAGCATTGTTTTCATGTAAAATGATACCCAGCTCAAATGGGAACAGGCAATTTTATCACGTTTAAGTTTTTAGATTTTAATGAATATATGATTTACTTTTATTTCAACAGATGCAATGGACCGCCCTTATTTCATTATGACAAATTCATGCACCTGACTTTCCAACAAACTTGGGATTTTCTTTAGAAAAATGTTTTGAAAAATGTTTTTATTAAAAAAAAATAATGCCTAGGGCTACATGGTACTAGGTAAAACAGTTTGTTTTTGTTTTGGTGACCATATCTGTTGCAATCCACCCACATATTCATTATATTCTTAGAGACCTGCAAATGTGTTGAAAAAACTTGGTATTTAACATTTTTTAATTTACGCTGTTTGCTTGATGAGGCGCTGCACTTGTCTTGGGGTGCACAGGTGTGAAGGTCACCTTGACAGTGTCACTGTCCCTCTGTGCTGGGAAGCATCATGTCCAATCCCCACCAGTGTCGTTCGCATCGTCGCCCCACAGGTGCCAGCCAGTAACTAGTGTGACCTCATACAAAACCGTAGACCCATGCTGCTTAGCGCTGCCCCATTCCTACCTTACTCAGGCCCCGCCTTTAGTGGCACGGCCATATGTTTCACCGCCGACTGTCATACATGGAGGGCAAAGGTGGGAGCTGCTCAGCGGTATCATTCTGGCAGAGTGCTCCACCCTATCAGGGACTCAGACAGGCTGGGGGGCACTTCCTGTTGCGTCGTTATGCCTGTTTTGACAGTAGGACTCGTTCTAAGCGTGTAAATGTAGATTTAAGAAATGTTCCTGTTTTTTACTGTAGAGTTAGTTTTATTTATCATTTTATTGTTGTTTTTGCACCACTTATACCAGAACTATAGTTCCAGTAACTAAATTACATCGCACAATTTGAAAGGCAGATTGTTGCTTAACAATATTGAGGACGTTTTTCCCAGTTGAATTCATTTTAATGCAGGTTCAAACTTCCCGTTTCCTGTCCTGGGCAGAAAAAAGGGAATGCTATGATTTGATATGGAGAGATGGAGATTTGTGTTGGTTTATTGCACGTTTTCACTAAAAGGGACAAACTGTGGTTAATAGTTCAGTTAAGCCTGATTTATACGTCTCCATCTGCGTGGGTACGGAGACACGCATCACCATTATGCGTCAGCACAAAGGGGTCTGCGACAGGCCCAACTTTTTAACTATACGTCAAAGCTTGTGATTGGTCAGGACGCTACTTCCAAATTTGTCAATAGCACCGCCCATGCCACCTCAAAAAATAGAGTGCTGAGATACCTAGCAGCAGACACGAAGCACATTGAAGAATGTCTCATGGATAAAGTCTGAAAATATAAACGTTTATATACCTGTGACTGAAGGAGTACAAAGCAATAATTATATTCGTGGATGGAAATGGTGGAAACGTGGGTTTAGTTGGCGACTTCATGAAGACGTGGAGGAGAATGAAAGTTGGCAGCATACATTGTTTTTATATCAGAGTTCTTATCTGCTGTATATGATAATAAAAACATTTGCAGTTTTGGATTCAGGAAACAATTCAGGGGTTTTTACACTGAATTTCTATCAGTGTAATTTGCTGGTAATATTTCACAAAAGCATATTTTTCACCCTAATCTTTGACAAGTTTTTTATTTTGTTCAGTTTTTTTCTAACACAAATAGCTCAACAGCCAATCATAGGGCAGCATCTCAATTCATCTAGATGTGGTGACGATGACATGATGTCACCTTAATGATGATGAAGGTGATATGGTTATGAGGACCAGATGACCTGAGTATTTCATAAACTGCTGATTGACGGGGCTATTCACCCTCAGCCATCTTTAGGGTTTACATCAAAAGATCAAAAAATATTCAGTGGTGTTGATGAAAAGGTCATGTTTGTGTCAGAGATCTGGTCTGTTTTATTTTTTAAAACCTTGAAGCAGATGATCTACAGCAGCAGAAGACCACACCGAGTGCCACTCCTGTCAGCTATTTACTGGAGACTGAGGCTACAATTCACACAGGCAGGGGTGTGTCCAGAGGGGGGCATGGGGGACATGTGCCCCCCCTGCAAAAAGGCTGGCCACCCCTGGTGCCACCCCAAAACTGAGACAGTATAACATCTGACATATAACTATAAATACTATACTATAAATATTATACTATAAATATAAAACATATAAACAATAAAATATCAAATGTAAGATGACATATTCGCAGTGAAGCTCAAACGTCTGATTGTAAGTGAATGCAGCACAGCTGCAAGCAGTGGTTTCCATCCACGTTGGCCCAGGAAAGAGGCGGGTGGTAGACGGCGGAAGCTGGTTTTGAGCAAAAGACAAAGAAAATAAATATCCCATTAAGTAAAATTAAGCTTGTTAAGTAAACTTTGCTGACATTAGAATACACAGGACCAATTCAGTAACAAAGTATAACTAATAAAGTCAGATAATGTGGTTTTCTGAATAAATCAGTTACACAAAATGAATTATTTGCATAAATAAGTGAATATGTATCACTGCAAATCTCACAGTGCTAAAATGCTCAATGACAAAAACAGTTTTCATTGACAAAACCTGCTGGATGGTGTTATATGTTAAGAGAACATGGAGATTCTTAAATATGAAGTTCCTCAAAATCCCAAAGTTCACCTTGACCTCTGAGTAGAATGAGGAAACAATATCTATCTACCCATGCATCTGTCCATGTTGGAGCCACTCTTCACACAAGGGCCTTTACCAAAATATCAGCCCATGCATTTAAATAGGAATATTATTATAATGACAGGCTGTCACGTCAACTGTGTGTATGTGTGAACTTCTCCGTCAGGGTGGTTTTAAAGAAGGGAGGGTGCTCAGACCATAAAGCATCGCTCCACGCTGACAGGTTGGAGAATTCTGGTGGAGAGGCAAGCCTGAACAGTTTGACCTCGTGGCTTGATCTTTCTGTTAATGCCAGACAATTTATTATCAAGCAGTTGGTGCCTCGGGGGGCTCTGGTCCTCGCAGAAATTTATGTCAGTTTAAGTGGGATGGCAGACAAAAAGGAGTGATACATTTATTGTTACGTATTCTCTTCCCTTTGGCGCAGGTGCAGATCAGCAGTGTGAGTGAGAGACTTTTAGAAAGAACTCCATGAAAAATGTGTGTGGGAGGTTTGCTTTAGGTGTGTCTAATGAAGCCAAAGAGAAATGTGAGGGTGGATTGTTGGAGTTTACTCAGTCAGGCATATCATCTGTTCAGTAGAGAGCTGAAAGAAATGTGTAAAAGAGTTTCAACATGTCTTCTAGAGGTATTGATTTAAGGAATGTTGGTTGGGAACTTGTAATTTCTGATGAGGGTGCAGTGTTCTAGAAAATCTCCTGATGTGTTTCTGACTTTGTTATTGCTCCTATTCTATCGTGTTCTGCTGTTTCATCAGAACATCTCGGAATAACAATTCAGCTGAGCAAGAAGACTTTAGTATTTGTTTTTTAAAGCAGGAAAATTGTGCATCTCAGCATTATTATCTAATGCACGGGGTCCATGCATTAGATCCTGTATGTGGCCGTGCATTAACATATATTTCCAAAACCCTAAGAAATTAACTTTATTTTTTACTTAAAGGAGTGGAACATTTGTTTAATCAATACATTTGCAGTGGTTTCTGGTAGGAATGAATGCCTTGCAAGCTGTACTCGGGGCAAAAAAGACCATAATTTCTTGGATCAGCACCGATAAGTCTGCTGCCTCAGCAGACAGCAGGATTTGTAGACTTATTTCCTGACATTTGGACATCTTGCCTCAGATCACAGCAATGCAACTTCATCACTGACTTGTAACGAGGATGTTTTATCTCCACAAATAACGCAAGCCTGGAGGAGTTTTTCTGTGTGGTGGAATTGCTAATGCTAACAACAGCCTTCGCAACGGGAAAGGCACCCCCCCACTCCCCCGACTGAGCATGGGGGTGGTTGCAACGAGTGGATTACTCTCTATCCTGTCAGCCGTCCGAGTGTGGGGGGACCGAACTCGCCTACTTTGGGCAATGGCCCGCCGGGAAGTGCCCGGTATGCCAGATGGCCAATCCACCCCTGGCTAAGTGTCAACATGACGTAGAGTTTTCAAATCCTAGAGTTTCACCATCTATTTTCTCTCAGAAGCTATTGCAGGAGATAGGTGGAGGAGACTATTTTCATGTTCAGCCTGATGAAAAACTCTGTGACCAATTATAATCATAAATAATCATTAAAACATTTTATTTCTGCGAACTACACCTTTAATCAGTTGATTTCTTTATGAATTTAACCAAATATAAGCTGTCAAACTGTGAAAGTAGCAGCAGCTGTTTAAGAAGATCTCAGTTTTGGTTTTTTGTAAAGCTACACACAAAAACACTACATTGAAATTGAAACCCATTAAAAGTTTTAAGTCCCACCCTTTCATGTAAACCTTGACTGAAAGTGAGAGTGCTGACTTCTGTTTATTCACATATAGTAGTTATTTCAGTGAAGCTGAATGTTAATTTATATTTTTTTTCTAAAGCTTTTAGGTGTAATTAGACACTTGGAAAAACTTCATGTTTTCATGCAGATGAGTGGGATCATGAGTTCAGACACTCCAGACCTGACATAGAAGTGTCTAAAAAACGGATATGGTTGTTTCACTGTAAAACAATAGAAATGGACTGAGATGTTTCACTTTTTAAACAAATCCACTTCTGTGAATATTAGTTTTCTAATGCTTGCATTTCTTTCCCGCGGGGTTCCACAGGGATCTATTTTCGGCCCTTTCTTGTTTTCTGTTAACGAGTTGCCCCTGGATCTGATGATTATAAAATGCCTTCACATTTCAACATGAACGTATGGTATACATCCTGTTTCTCTAGTATGATACATTGGATGTGTTAAAGTCCCCTGCAGCTGAATTATTCCAAATATTATCTAGTTTTATTTATGCTCATGGCCTAACGGAATAAATAAAAGGATGCTCAGGTGACTAAAGAGGTGTGGGCTTGCTATTTCTAAATAAAGAGATGGAAGCAACAGGCCATCCATGCTTTCATACCTGAATGAGACAATGTATTTAATTTGACACAAGTGGACAAAACATTCATTTATGCACAGGATGTATGGTAAGCTAAGAGATGCATTTTCTCTTTGGTTGTGAGTTTTAAATTTACATTTTTTTCAGTTTTTATTTGGTTCGGCTTTAACCTATAGTGGAAATCTCAGTGGAAAAAAAGTGTTTATAGTAAAGAAACATGAGGATTTGTTGAAGCAGTACTATTTGATGCTCAAGGAATGAAGATGGATTGAGAATTCATAGAGCGACCCTTTGCTCATCACCTATGCATGAACACAAACATTTGCTGGTTTGCTGCAAAGGTTTTGTTGATTTTGTGGAAATCAATTTATTTTTAGATTTAGGGCATTGGAAAGCTGACAGATTTGCAGAAAGTATTAAATTTTTAAAGGAACTAAAGCAGAATGAGAGAGGATCTATACATTATTTCATGTTTAGAACTTGCTTTCATCTTGCTTGATGTCACGGTTTGCTGGAGAAAATTCCAGCTGTCATAGAACGAGAAGCAGAATTCCTAGAATACATTTGGAAGACTGTAATGATAGTAGTCTTAGGAAGTGTTGTGTGGTTTATTCCTAAACAAATCTGACCAACTCCCAGCGTTTTCCTGTCATGTTAAAAATAAATTCCACTGGATCAAGGGTCCTAGCAAAGGACTGAAGCGGCAACTAATTGCAGTAGAGTGGTTTGGTGTTTGAAATGTGCCAGATTGAAATTTCAAAGCATTAAAAACACTTCAGATTTGAAGTGCCCCTTCAAATTTGATGAAATTATTTGCACCTTTTTATTTTAAATTGCAAACATACTGGATTAATATAGATCTAAAATATTTACAAAAAATTACATTTCCAGTTTCCTGTAATCTGGATTTTTCTCTTGCACCCACAGCCCGACTCATCAACCGAACAGCTTTAATAAGGACAAAATTAGATTTTCACTTCTTAGGTTTGTCCTAAGTACAAATCCAAATTATACCTCAAACATAAAATTACACTGGTTGGAAACCCTCATCCTTTTTTTTTCTTAGAAATAATTTGAAAACCACAGCTGGACTGGGGACTGGGCCAAGTCTAACTGCTGTTCAGTGTCAGCCTCCAGCCAGACTATACAGAACATTTCTGGGAGTAATAACTTGTATAACATTACCAACAGAAGGTCACATTTCATTCAGGACAACGTCTACCTACATTGTCAGCATGAAACTGTTAGCTATTGGTGAGCAAACACCTTGAGCATCTTTTTTTCATCAGATCATATGGGAAAGTTATTTCCACCCACATCTGGATACTGATGACAGTAGCTTGTAGTTTATTTGGCTGTCTGAGTGACATCTGCACAGAAACGTCATGAAATCTTTGATATTGACTCAGTGCTTCGCCTGTTTCTACTCTTCATCCAAACATGTTCCATTTTCAAAATTTGGAGACAAATTTTGGTCATCCTATTTCTTGATCAGGTGTGGGACGCAGATCAAATACAGTAAGAGGCTTTTGGAGCAGCTACATCACTGTTCCAGATGCTGTTTTTAGTTTGAACTATTGACACATCTGACTTCACAGTAATTACTGCTGTTACCTAGCCTAGCAAGCCTTCCTATACTGTAGTCTGGCCATGGCCCATTGACAGATCTTAGTCATGTGGCAGAATACGGTTATCTTTCAAGCTGTCTCCACATGCTATTGAATAACAAACGTGACGTACTCACCGCTACAGAGGTCAGTCAACGAGGCAGTCTGCCATACTCCATCAAAAAAGATGCAAATACATCCTTTTTCTAAATAAACTTAAGTACCTCTATCTGTTCTTGACTCAAAGAAAAGCCCAAGTCTAAATAGTCCAAAGTTGATGCCAGAGCCGTTTCAAACAAGCCGTCGCCATCTTTGTTTTTTCACTCAGTCACAGTAACATCCCGCCCACCAACAGAGTGCTGTGATTGACCCACCAAACCAATAGAGCACTGTGATTGGACCACTACGAATGTCATTGAACGGGGCAGTCCACCATACATTGTATACATCGCCAAAGAAGACGCAAACGAAACTGATAGAGTGCTGCGACTGGCCGGAGCTGCGGCGGTTCCAATGGAGCGTGCCTAGACCACCCGTTTGCTTCAGCCGTTAAAATAAATCAATTATAATCCAAAGCATTATTGGATCCCTGTTTTGGGGCATTACTCATTGAAAAAATGTTTTGGTGATATCTTGATCAAAAAACTTAAATGACTGTTGAGTTCAGACTGATTTACTTTTATAGCCTCACAGCCTCAGTAAAGACGTTGTTCCTTAGCCTTTTGTGTAGACTTTGAAGCAGCTCAATCGTATGCCTGAAAGGAAGGTGAACTATGATCTCAATGTTTTTTTTCTTCCTTTTTCCCCTTATGCCTTCCTACTGGTTCCTGTCCGTGATGACTCCTCTCCTCTTCAAGCAGGTAAGAGCAGATAACATACATCACTGTTTTTGTCGTATCTTTGCTACCACCATTTGTAAAATGAAATGGGTATTGTGTGCTAATTCTACCACAATGTCAGCTGAACCATAGTATGCATTACTAAGCAGACACAACCCCTGGCCCATTGTCCTAACCTTAAGGACACGTAATAGTTAACAATAACGATAACGTTAATAGTAGTAGTAGTAGTAGACTTTTATTGCAGACTCGTGGTCCAAGGAATACATAAAAATAAAATACAAAATAAAAAATACAAAAAAAAAAAATGACCTTAAAAATAAAGACACGTTAAAAGACCCTTATCCTACAGAAGACAGTCATACCAGTGCTTCCATATTCTAGAGGTGTAGCGTACAGCACTATATCTCATGTTAGTCAGTGTTAGGATGACACTGTTCTCTGACACATTCAGACGGCATATAAATGTATACATAAAATTTCTTAAAACAGCTTTCAATGTGCTGACCCCAGCAGAAACAAACAATTCACTGGCACTGGTCCATCTGGGCTTTTTTAACAAGAGTCTTAGTGCATCGTTGTAAGCCACCTGCAGTCTCTGAATACTGGCTGTTTTATAGTTCCACCATAAGTGCGCTGTGTACAGTGAGGTACAGTATGCTCTAAACAAGCTTAGTTTGACTTCAGCAGAGCAATATCCAAAATTCCGACACAGTATGTTTGCTTGTGCATATAACATTCGGCATTGACGATAAATGTCCTCATCATCTGACAGACTGTCTGTCAACACGTGACCTAGATATTTCACTTCATGTGAAACACCTAGAATAGAGCCAGACAACTTGAAGTCTGGAAATCTGATACGTTTGTCCTCTTTTGTTCGACAGATCATGATTACACTTTTAGCAGGATTAAATTTTACATCATGCTGCTCACCAAACCCAGAACACACACTAAGAAGCTCCTGAAGACCAGCTGAACTTGGGCTAAACACCACTATGTCATCAGCATACATCAGATGATTTACTACTGTACTTCCAGCCATACAGCCAGTTCTACACTGGATTAACTGCTTAGAGAGGTCATTCATATAAAAATTGAACAATACTGGTGCTAAAATGCTCCCTTGTCTGACTCCGTTACAGACCTGAAAAGGTGCAGACACACAGTTGGCCCACTTGACCTGCATGGTCTGGTTTGCATACCAATACGATAAACATCTAACAATGTATTTAGGCACACCAGCTTTGCACAGTTTATAAAATAGTTTTCTGTGGTTTACACGATCAAAAGCCTTGGAGGCATCTAAAAAACACATAAAAACAGTTGAGTTTTTGCCTTTATAGTTACTCAATAGTTCCTTTAAAGCATATATGCACATATCAGTGCCATGTTTAGGCTTAAATCCAAACTGATTGTCAGTGCACACTATCAATTTGTCCAACCTTGTCAGCAAAATTTGTTCAAGAACTTTGGAGAGTATGCTTGCAAGAGCAATGGGCCTGTAATTATCTAAGCTGCCTACTTTCCCTGATTTGTCCTTCATCACAGGAACCAGAAGAACATTCATCATGGAGTCTGGAATAAAACCATGAACCATAAAAGCAGTAAAACATAAAGCAAGAAGAGGTGCTAACCTCACACTTGCAAATTTAAGATGTTCAGCAGAGATAAGATCCAGTCCTGTAGTCTTACCTACAGTCAGATGTTTAATTGCTAGATGAACCTCTTGAGTTTCAATAGTGTTGACAACATCAACTTTATCAACCTGGAAAGGTTCACTCTGCACACAAGTAAACAGTTTAGTGTAATGCTGTTGCCAGACCTCTGCGATCTTATCTGATCCAGAGACACCATCTACTGTACAGGGGAGAGAGGGTTTACAGTTGTTAATCATTTTTATCTCTTTCCAAAATGCTTTATTGTCCTTGTCTAAAAGTTTTTTAGCCATGGACTCAGCCCTCATGTTTTGCTCATTCTTCTTAATAAATCTTATGGCATATTTGTACTTTGCATTTGTCAGCTTTTTATGCTCAAATATAGGTCCATGTCTGGGTTTGCCTGCAAGAGCCCAAGAAGTAGTAGCTTCACGTGCATCAGCATGATATTGAGACACATATGTATTCCAACCAGGCATATTTTTACTTTTCTTTCTGTTTTTAGTGAAATACCCGCTTGCATCAAGTAACACTTTGACTATGTCACAATACATGGAATTTATATCTGTTTTGTGCTCAGTGTTGGAGCAATTACTATCTGTACACATAACAGCTTCTCTTCTTACTTTGATACTGCCTAACAGCTGATCACTGTAATCATAATAGGAGGCCAGATCTTCTGATGAGAGAGAAGACCAGTCAAAGTATTCCTTATTAGGATTATTTACATAATTTACTGTTGCAGGTAGATAATCAAACCTAATAACCACTTCAACAGGGATGTGATCCGTACTGGACATATAGTATAAGATGTTCATGTGTGCCAGAGCAGCATGAGCATCTGCTGTAGTGATGCAATGGTCCAACCAGGACGTGGTATGCCAGGCTTCACTTATATATGTATAGCTCTCCGCCTGCAAGAGCTCTCTGCTGGACAATATTAGATTAAAATCTATACAAAAATGAATCAAATGCTTAGCAAAAGCAGAGTTCTTATCAGAGATATCTGCATTAAAATCACCAATCACATAAACACTAGTAGATTTTTCATTTTGTAAAAAGGAGCTAATAAAAGCAAGCTTATTTAAATATTCCTCTTCATTCTGTATGCATTCATAAGGGGCATACACATTTAAAATGATAAAATCTTTGTCATTCTGTTTCACTTTAACAGCAATACACCAGTCCACACCCAGTCTAACAACATTTATCAATGAGTCCAGTCTCTTTTTCCAGAGGATAGCCACACCTCCTGGTATCCTTCCTCTTTTAATTCCCAAACTGAAGTCAGTAGTTGACTCTCCAGCACCATGAAAACTGTCATTAATGGAGTTTAGACGGTCTAAGTCCTGCTTGGCTAAAAATGTTTCCTGTAAGCACAGTATGTCACAGTGCTGCAACAACTGGTCGACAACAATACGGCGAGCTTTATCATCTGCGCTCTGCCCTGAGCGCAGGCCTCGACAGTTGTATGAGTGCACTTTAATGTCCATAGTCGTTATTCATTTGTGCTCACGCCAGCAGCCGGCTTGCTTATAGCAACAGGGGCAAGAGGATTTGCGCCACTGACACCTCTACGCGGCTCATAATATCGCCTCACAAATGTTCCCTCAGGCCAAAGTTCTGGGTTGTACATGACAGCCACGTCACTACATTCAGCTGACACTTTGAAAGAAGCGTATCTGTTGTTTACAGTAGTGATCTTTTGACATGTTACGTCATGCTCAAGTTTGACTTTAAGATAAGCGCTGAGTGTGTCTGCGTCGAGGTCGGGTGAGAACTTTGAAGCAAAGACACTCACCAATTTAGTTTTCACCGTTTTGATATTCCCGGCTGCTCCAGTTCCCACAATCGTTTTGCCAGCTTCCCTCCGTCCCACAGTAGATCCCGGGTGAGGCGCCGGTTTAGCAGCTACACGCTCCCTGTTCTTTCGCTGCCCCCGTTCCACGACCTGGCTCCACTTTGGAGATCCGGGTAGCGGCGTTGTTCCATTGGTGCACAGCGCAGGTGTATCTCCCTCCATGCCCGAAAGCGATCCTCTCTCTGTCCCCTGGAGGTTGTGTCCCGCGTCCAGGGCTCTGAATTCCTCCACAGGGGTGCTCACGTCCTCCTTCGCTGCGCCCAGCTCCTTCGATGGTGCGGACTGGTCAGCGCATCCATGGTCAGCGCGCAATTCCAGGGCGCGCACACGTCCACTCACATCCACTGTGACTGCATGCAAGGCCTCACTGGTTTCAGTCTGGATTTGCAGTGAATGCTTCATGGCAAACACTACAGCATGGAGCTGCTCCATTTTGCGAAGTAAGCCACAGACATCCATGCTGGTAAAAGTCACTGACGGCAGCTCATCCAGATAATGAGACACAAATCTAGGAACATTGTCCCCACATTCATTTAGTACTTTCAGACAAGCCTTTACATTGTTGACGTCTTTTTGCGCTCCTTTATGACTGATGTTACGCTGTGTGGTTGAGCACAGCTCGAAGAGCGTTTTCTTTGATGTCTCGATCCAGTCAGACTCAAATGTGTTGACGGCCAGCAGGACAATCTCATCCTGACTTAAAGTCTTTAGTTTTATAGAGAGAAAGTGTAGAAATTCATCCTCTACAATAACTTTACCGTCGATAGTTGTATATACATCTGGTTTTAAGCGAGCTCTAACAAACTCAGGAACTCCAGATGAGCGTGCTGCTGCCACGTCAGCCATCTTCAGAATCATGGGACCCTTTGTTTATTAATGCACTAAATAACGGACTCTTTGTGCATTAATGCTTAATAATGTACTAAGTAACGTTAATAAGGGACTCTGTTAATTAATGCTTAATAATGCACCAAGTAACATTAATAAAGGGACTCTTTGTTTGTTAATGCTTAATAATGCACTAAATAACATTAATATAGGGACCCTTTGTTTGCTAAAGCTCAATAATGCACTAAGTAACGTTAATAAAGGAATCCTTTGTTTATTAATGCTTAATAATGCACTAAGTAACGTTAATAAAGGGGCCCTTTGTTTACTAATGCTTAATAATGCACTAAAAACATTAATAAAGGGAGCCTTTGTTTAATAATGCTTAATAATGCACTAAGTAACGTTAATAAAGGGGCTCTTTGTTTACTAATGCTTAGTAATGAACTAAATAACATTAATAAAGGGACCCTTTGTTTAATAATGCTTAATTATGCACTAAGTAACGTTAATAAATGGACTCTTTGTTTACTAATGCTAATGTGCTAAGTAACGTTAATAAAGGGACTCTTTGTTCATTAATGCTTAATAATGCACTAAGTAACGTTAATAATGGGACTCTTTGCTTACTAATGCTTAATAATGCACTAAGTAACGTTAATAAATGGACTCTTTGTTTACTAATGCTAATGTGTTAAGTAACGTTAATAAATGGACTCTTTGTTTACTAATGCTAATGTGCTAAGTAACATTAATAAAGGGACTCTTATTGTAAAGTGTTACCAAAGGTTTTTTTATAGCTAAATTTCACTAAACCATAATAAAAGCAAATTCCTAAAACCTTTTTTTTTCTTATTCTTTACACATTTAGACAAATCAATTTTAAAAAAACATAAACAATGATTCGGACAAAGGCTTACTAAAAGGAAGCAGCAGAGTTATAAAAAAAAAAAACACAGCAAGGTCACCCCATTCTTCCTTTGAGCGTCCCATTGAGGAGTTGAGAATGGGGACAAGAGGAGTGAGTGTGTGTGTGTGTGTGTGTGTGTGTGTGTGTGTGTGTGTGTGTGTGTGTGTGTGTGTGTGTGTGTGAGACAAGATAACACAGAAGAAAGGCATGGCGTAATTGAGATATCAATCAAGGAGGTTATTTAAGGGGTAATTGCTGAGGTTCTCTGGTTTGTGTTGCTGTGTTACACACACACACACACACACACACACACACACACACACACACACACACACACACACACTAAGGAGCTGAAGAGTTTTCTTGTGGAAGAAGGGGGATGATGTGTGATTCATCTTGATGGAAGTACCCATAGATATCATATAAACACTAGATGCCTTAACTGGGAGTCGACAGCATCCCTACACGGCGGCCATCTTACCTCGGACTTCTTACGTTCCGTTCTCAATGGTAGCAGATGGAAGGTGAGTGAACAACTTAAACAAAAACACTCTTAACTCGATTAAATATTAACGGATTTACAAGCGGGTTGCATTATTACAAACCTTATAACACATAGGCTTGATAGGACATACTTTAACATTTTTAAATGAATGGGCCAAATCCGTCATTTTACAGCCACATCTCTGGCGTTTATAACAAACCAAACCGTTTGAAATTTGGTTGAAAATTGAGCAAGTTAGAGTTATTTAAATAGTGCATTTACCATTGACACCAATGTTACGAAAGGGGGCAGCTGTCCGAGGTAAGATGGCCGCCGCGTAGGGACGTTCGTCTAATCGACGAAGAGCGCGGGTAAGGCATCTAGTGATATATATGATATCTATGGAAGTACCCTCTCATTCGTGACACTTTTTCTTCTACCTATAATTCTCCGTGGCTGACACAGTTTTGTTATTAACAAAAATAAATGAACACCACCACCCGTGTCTTCCCAGACAATAATAACCTCATATTGTCTAGTGGCATCACCATTTTCATTTCATTTTTCTCTTTGCTAGAACATTCTATGGTGTATATTTTTAAATAACTCTATGAAAGAGTTCCATTTCAAAAGCTACATCTAGTTATTTCTGGAATTATCTTCAGTTTTGCGGACAGCAATAAATAAACAATATTCCCTTGTTGTTTTTCACTTTCCGCGCTTTGCTAAGACTGACGTGCGTCTCTTCGTTGATATTCATACGAGACTTAATGTTTATGCATGTGGAATTTCATTTCATTAAATGCCAGTTCACTTTTATATTTGTATGGATAGCCATTGGAGACTTATTTTTTTCAAGAGGCTGTGAGCTTTGTTTTAAGGGCAACACGGTGCTCATGAATATTCCATTTCCTCATGAGATTACTTCCTGTAATAACGCTGCAGCTCTGGTCCTCAAGGACATACCACTACAGATGCTACACACTGCTTTAGGGACACACGTCTCTAAAGCATGCCTTCATGCAGCTCTGCGTACACACATGCACACACTCGTACACACAATACAGGTAGACTATTTACATATTAGCATATGAATGTTCCATTTTAATTAGCCATTTTCTGCCCAAGTGCTCTCTGATGCTATCCTCCCTGCATGGTTAAACCAGGGAATAAGCTTTTAATTGATAAACTGCGGTGATGCAATAGTAAGAATGGCCTTGGGTAGATTGTAATGTTTTGTGGCACCGTTGAAAGTTTGAAGTTTCCTTGTTTGTTGTGAGTTTATGGCATAAACGTCATAGCTCTGCGTCTCGAAATGTGCACTTAAAACCACATTCATCGGATGTTAGCTGAGGCAGAAAATATGAGCCGCTTAACGAAGAAGAAACAATCAGCAAACAGCCTTCATCATTAAACCAGCAGCCTATCCTTCGTTTGTTTGCATTGCGAGGCTTCTTTGGCTTTTCTGGTACAAGTGTGATGCATATAGTGTTTTTGTACTGTGGCCCAGATCCTGGCCCAAAGGTTTCCTTAGATATTTATTCACTGGAACCTGCAGCAGACACAGACAAATTCATAATCTGCATTTAGCAGCTTGATCGGTCTTTAGCTAGCATTGTTTATGTCTGGCAACAATTATGCATGAGCCTGGGTTAGGGTACATTAGCATAGAAGCTGTAAATTGCAAAATTAATTATGTTTAAATTGATCAAATTAATATATAAAACATAAAATTCACAACAATTAAAGTCCTACTATCCAAATTTTTCATGTTTTTAATAATTTTCTTGAGCCAGTATGTGCTAAAATGACCCCCACCACCCTCTGTAGCCAGAATACCGCACTTGCAACATCAGAGTGGTGGTTCGGTCCCTGTTGGATTTGCCTGGTGCTGGAGTCTGCTTCCAGCATGTTTCCTGCATGTTTTAGATCGTGAACACAGCGGATTTGTTTGATTTAGTGATGAACCGCTCCTGTAGACACTAATGAAGGCTGAGGAGACATTTCAGCAGTTAGATTAAGGTGTTAAAAAGACGAACGCACAGCGAGGAGATAAGTTTCACTTTTGCTTTCACTGACGGACACTAGGGGGAGCTACAAGCAAGCCAAAACTGCCAGGTATCCCTTTACAGTACTCGTGGCAGAAATGAGCTTTTGAATATTTCTAGTTTAATCTCTTTTTCTTAACATGTTTAGCATCATTTAATATATGCGATCAGGCTTTAGTGTCATATCTAAAACGGTCCGGGTAGAAACATGCCTTTAGCTTGCTCTTTTCTCGCTCTGTTCTCACAGAGGAAACTATGATCTTTCTGCTTTGACAAATCAACAAATTCATATCCTTCAAGATGTTTTATTGTCTTATTGCCCACCCTAACTATATATTTTATGTTTTATAATGCAAGTTTTTGTTTTTTAGTTGATCTAATGGCCGGCAAAATATCCAAAAGGTGTTATTTGGCATTATGCAACACCAAATGATGCAACACAAATCAGAATGCACGACATTCTCTATGCACAAATGCCCATTCAGCAATCAGTTGACGGACGCTTGAAACGCCCAATTATTGACTACCAGCAAACAATTATTCACATTATTCGCTGGGTCATCATCCAAGACCAGCAATTAATGCTGGCTCCAGCCAGCCATGAAGCAGACATGATGGGCGCATTACAACAGCACTCGGGGGTGGTGATGTGGGGAAAATGGGAGGAGGATGTCTGAGCATGTTGTCAACAGGCCCTGAGACGTGGATGACAAATGACCAGTTCTGGCGTGTCATCAAGCTGATGTCTGTGTTATTCACCGGATTGTTGGATTGAATAATGCCGGTATAAAACGAGCACGGTGAGATGAAAGGCTCCTTTAATACAGAATTAGTCTTTTGTTTTCCTGGATTAAAGCGCCCTCTGATCCAGCGCTGCAGACGCTTTCACCGATTCAGAACAGACTTCGACCATCGACCAGTCGCTCGATAAATTGATTAGTCACCTTCACCTGTCTTGCAAATGTGATTGCTTCCATCCACATTCGTGGGTCAAGGTTTTATAGTGAAAGTGTTTCAGATATTTTAGTTTGGAACTGAAAATGAACCGTCAGAGGTCTTTTTGCATGATGCATTATTGATAATTGTGTTTGTATAAAACCATGATTGTTGTCTTTTTCTTTGCATGCAGAATGTTATTTTTCCATTTTTTTGCATTTTTACTGTGTTTCAGTTGTGATTTAAGAGCTTTCTCCTTTGTGAATGTGTCTGAGAGGAAGTGGAAACATAACAAAAAAAAAAGACCTGTGCTGCTTCAAAAATTACTAGCTGCTATTTGGAAAAAAAAAAAAAAAGCAGCAGTCTGGCTGATGCTGACATAAAAGCTGTCTGGCACTTTGAAGACTTGAGCTTTTATAGAATAAAGCTATTCATCAGGCTGTAACAGCTTTGATGGTGCAGGAGAACAAATATGAGGAAACATTTGCAACAAATAATTAATAAATAAGAATACACTCCTGTCCACTTTCTGTGTTCCAGGTTTCTAATGCAACACATTTTTGCTGAAACCCAAAGTTGCAGTGATTATAAGTGAGCCTTTAAATTAGTGCTGCCACGATTAGTCAATTCGTCACCTCGACAATAAATTTAATAGTCTACGTCGTTTATTCTATGACACGCCACAGCTGCTTTCTTCCCTTTCTGCTCGAGGCACATGCAGGTGAGCCGTCATGTCACCGGGAAAAAGACATGGGGAGTCGGCAACATAAAGTTTGGGAGCATTTTCCAAAGATAGAAGAGAAGCACGTAGAGTGCAAAATCTGCAAAGTAGAACTCTCCTATCGTGGGAGGACAATGGCGATGCATAAACACCTTAAAAGGAAGCACGTCATGGCAGAGGACGAAGATGGACACTCGCCTCTGTAAGCTAGTTACCTCTCGTTAGCTGCTAACATCAACAAGGAGTTACTTCAGGGGCGCTCCCAGAAAAGTTTCATAGGGGTGGCCAGGGGGCCTTAGAAGGTTTTTAGGGTGGCACACCAAATTGATCATCATCTGGGAAATTTTACCTGTGGTGATGTAATGTTGTTTTGAAAATGGTGAGCAGCAGCGACATAAACATTTTTTAAATTCTGATTATTCATTAAATGTATAATTCTTCTAGCGTGTCTTCATTAAACAAGATAAATATATGGTTTGTGTAAACATTAGTATGGCTTATTAAAGAACACTGGTCTTCCCTGGAGTGGCCAGCAATTTTTTATGGCCACCCCTTGGGGGCACCACTGAGTTACTTGTATTTATAGCTGTAGCAACAACAGTAGTGATGGCGTTTACATTACCTTTAGCAAACGCATATTTGCTCTGACGTTACAAACGCTAATCATTTATTGTATCTCGCTAAGTTACAGTGTTAAAAGAAGCGCTCCGCTTCAATGGACGAGTTTGTTACCAAGCCAACAACATGCACACCTCAGCAAGCAAACGTCCTGACCGAGGCACTTTTGAACATGTTGGTGACGGACGTGAGACCGCGGTTGTTTGATAATCTTGTCTTTATTTTTAGATGTCACATAACACATCACACTTCAAACTAGAAGCTAATGATGGGTATTATAGCAGCTGCATCCTGGTGCAATAAGCTATACTTTATGCATGACACGATTAGTCGACTATTAAAATAACCGTTTGTTGCAGCCCTACTTTAAATGTGATGTAGGGAGAGAACTGAGATGTAGAGACTGGAAAAAAAAACAGATAGTCATCATGGCCTCGCTCCAGTCCTCCCAGCAGAGAAATGGATCAATACTGTGTACCGGCACGGCGCTGCAGCAGCACCAGCTCTACAAAGCCTCTCATAGCTGCCCACACGTCCATTAAAAATACACACATTCACTCCTCGTGTTCGCACACATCCCTAAGCAAATGTTTTTGTGTCGGGCTTTGTCTTCGACACATGTTGCCCACACACTACTCTCCTGGACAAACGGGCTTCGATTTTGCTCATTTGAACTCTTCCTGTTAGAGCTCCCACTTTAAAATGTCCAAATGAATTTAAAGCAGCTATGTGTTTGGTTCAGACGCAGATGGCTAGGTCGTATTCTTCTCTTAAATCCTTAATTTAACTTTTGCATGTCAGCTCTTTTCCCATGCAAATGTGCACGCTCCCCCAATCGTTTCAAATCCCAACCTTATTGAAATTAGGTCATAATATTTACTGTGTTAACGAGTTTCTATTTTTGAATGATTAACATGGAGTTAGTGGGGTTTGAGGAGGGAATTGGGTCTCAGTGTAATCCTCTGAGCCTCTAGTGAATGCAGATGCATGTAAAAGGACGGTTTGATCCTTTTAAAGTTGAGACAGGCAGACATTTTGCATTGTTAAAACTTAAACTTATGGTTATTATAGCACATGCTTATATTAATTTACCAGCTAGGTAGAAAGCGGAGAAAAGAACTTGTGCACATCTCTTCTTTTTGACCTTTTCCAGCTGCTCTCCAGCTCTGGGAAACATCCCAAAAAGCCCACCAGCTCTTCTGATTTCCACTAAAGTTCAGCAGGCCAAAGGCTGCTGCCACCAAACAGTGACACACAGCTGAAGGTCCTGAAATGCGAACTGTTTGTGTGATAATTTACAGAATAACATCTTATTTTGGTCTTTTTTCGAGGAAACAGTTCATGAATGTGAAATGAAGTCACTGACTCTCACCGGGAGCCTAAAGAGGCTAAACAGTCACTCTGGGGGAGTGGAAATTTGACTCAGAAAATACAGCTGTGTGTAGCGGCGTCCTTTGTGTCACTTCCTCGCACACACAGCGCCACCGAAACACCAGATGTCTTTCCGTGTTTTATAGTTAGCTGCCCCAGGAGACACGAGAGCCACCTGCTGGTGGAGCTCTGACACCGATGCGCCGTGACCTTGGGCGTCTGTAGAGGCATCCATCTGCTTCCTGCACCCACCGTCCCACTGTGGTGCGTCAGATTTAGATCACAGTCCTGAGTGTTGAAGCTGCATGACGTCCAAACCAAAAAGAGCTACCTTTCCTCTAACTTTTCTTTTTTTCCCCATTTTGTGCTGACAATTTGTTTTATTCTATGCTTTAAAATGGTTTGTTCCATTAAACAGTGGTCTTTCTGTCATGTACCAACATTATTGGTTTATGGTTTATCCTTCTGGTTTAAAGATGCAGCCTTTGACACGATCGGCCATTACATTCTGCTGGATCTCCAGGGTAGGAGGTTTTCTGTTATGGTGGGTAACGCTGTGTTGCCTTGGGAAGATCTGCAGTAGGGGGGTACCACAGGGTTCAGTCCTGGGGCCACTACCTTTTGCCCTTTTTTTTTAACTTCCCTTGGGGGCACTCCTGCTAAAACATGGTGTTAAGTTTCATCTACGCAGATGACTGCCAGATTTACTTTCCCATGCGTCTGGGGGCGGGAGGCTCCATTTCTAATCTCCCAGCTTGTTTGGATGAGCTTAAGTCCTGGCTTGCAGCTAATTACATCCACTTGAATAAGAGCAAAACTGAGCTTATTACATTCATCCCTACTAGCAAGTTGGGTGTGAGTTCTGCCCCTGATTTAGATGTTCTGTCACCAGAAGTCAGCTGTCAGCAGCCTGGTGGTGAGACTGGACTCAGAACTCAAATTTGATACCCACATCAACATGGTTGTGAGAGCCTGCTTCTTCCACTTGTGATGGCTAGCTAAAATCAAGCCCATGTTATCTAGAGTGCATCTTGAGTCTGTACTGTATGCATTTTTTTAAATCCAGGCTTTATTATTGTAATGCATTATATGCTGGGCTGAGTCAGGCAGCAATGAGACAGTTGGTTTGGAATTTGGCAGCTAGATTTCTGACATGGACGAGGAAAACGGCATACATCGCCCCTGTACTGGCTTCTCTACACTGGCTCCCTGTAGGTTATCGGACTAAGTTTAAGATTTTGTTGTATGTTTTCCGGTCTCTTCGTGGTAGCGCCCCATCATACTTGACTGTGTTACAACAGCATACCCCTCCACGATCTCTACGCTCAGCTGAGCAGGAGTTGCGGATTGTCCCTCGATCTACAGGTGTAGAGGTGATCGGGCTTTTTCGGACTTGGCTCCTGCTCTCTGGAATGAGCTCCCATTTATCATCAGTCACCATCACTGCAGGTCTTCAAGAGTCGCTAGAAGACTCATTTTTATGATTTGGCTTTCATGTGATATGGTTTTTAGATTTTCATCATCTGTGTTTTGTCTTTTTAATTACTTTTTGTATGCTGCTTTTATTGTTTCATTGCTCTTTTATGATTTTAGTGCATGTCATGTTCAGCGCCTTGGACTCCCGTAAAGGCAGAGGAAGGCACTATATAAATAAAGTTTGGTTGATTGAGAAGATGAATCTTTATTGTTTACATTTATTGAATTGATACCAAATATTTGGTCTTTTGTTCATGAATAATTAAAACAGAATTCATCTTTACTCATGCAAAATAAATGTATTAAACTTCTTTTAACAGAAACCTTTTAAAGACTCTTTAACGTCCATTCGTGACTTTATGGTGACAACATGATGGAAAACGTTCCTCAACTCTTGCCAATGGCTAAATTTGTTTGTAATTTCTGAGCAGCTTTGGCGTAAAAATGGAATCATCTGTTTTTGGCTTTGAGTTCTCATGCTACGTGATTATTTGAAAGTTTTCAGACACAGATGGCTTAGTCCACTGCATCCATCCTGCTAATTTCCACAGGCTTGACACAACAGCACACATTCAAATAAAGCAAAGCAACTTTAACTTTAGTAATAAAAAGAAAGCCGTGCATTATGCAAAATATAGGTAATCATGAGGTAAAGCACACTTTCTGATCGTTCTCTTTGGTCAACATGTTTTGTAGACTGTAGTTATTTTTCTAAATGGCATAAAATTTGAACTAGAGGTCGACCGATATATCGGTCTGATATTTATTGTTTTTTATGCATCGGCATCGACTGATATTTGTCCTTAGTAAAGCTGATTTAAAGTCAGGCACATCCTCCGGCAGCCCAGTGCTGCAGCAAAAATGAATTTAAATGTATTTTTACATTCACTAATAACATCTGCATAAAAAATACTCTAAATTAACTATTTAGATGTCTGACTTTAAGACTGAGAATTGCACAAATTTAAGATTTAACAGTTGATTAAATTCAGAGTTCAAAACCTGATTTGTGCATCAACTAATGTTATTAGTGACATTTTATGATGAAAAAAAGGTGGAAAGTTCTAGGTATCAGTCATGAAAATCAGCAGTAAATATCAGCCATCGGCTAACCATGTCTCCTTCATATCGGTATCGGCAATAGAGAAACCATATCGGTCGACCTCTAGTTTGAACTTTTCTAAATTCTTTATTCAAAGTGAGTAAATTTGCAAAATGTCATTAACCTTTACCAAATTTTAGCTTTCACAAAAAATAATTATGAAAACTGAAGTTGATGTAGTCTCATGTGGATAATATTAAACATTTTATGAAATACATTTGAGTTCTATCATTGTCTTCAGTCTGTTTTCTTCCTTTAAATACATTTCATAATAATAAATAAAATATGGAATTCTGAAAAATAAAATCAAAGAATAGTAGATTTTTAGGCGGAAAATTTTTTTAAAATAAATTTCAAATTTATTTTTTTCTGTAATATCAAATAACTGGTCCAGTATGGTAAACTCAAATACATTTAGTTGGACAAATTAGAGAAAATGTCACCATTGTCTTTAATTTAATAAAGGTAAAATGAAGTCATCCCCTCTAGCTTTATTCAAATCAGTTACATTAGTGAAGTTGTTCAATAAGCTTTGACAGAAATCACTCCATGGTACTCTTGCAGATAAAGTATGACATGATGCTGGGACAATGGTGTGAGGATGGATGTGTGTGAGTGTGTTCCCCTGCTGTGTTGCTCTCCTTTACAGAGGAACTGTGTCCTGCTGTGCAATCATGCTCAGTGAAGCCCATCCCACCCCCTGCAGACACACACACTACCACACACACGTTCAGTGGATCCCTGCGTGCACGTGGCATGTTGCACACATCCACACAGCCTAAGGAGTGGAGGGTTATAGTAACTGTTTTCAGTCCTCACAATAAAGCTCCCAGCAAAGGAACCAATCGAAGACGTTTCCCATCGGCATTAAATATGCATTAGCTCTGCCTTTCATGTAGGAGCTGAGCTGTGAGATGTTTTTTTTTTTTTTTTTTTTGCATTAGTGCATGTGTGTGTGTAGTCCTGGGGATATTTTCTTATACTTGGATCCCACCAATTTTCTATCTTCATCTTTTAATTAAGAAGGAGAATGAGGTCTGCGAGAAAAGGAGTTAATCTTTATTAAATGGAATTTCTGGGACACTGGGTTGCTCCGGGGGCTGCTTGGGAAACATCCCGATACGAGACGCCACCAACTCCCTGCTTTACAATCTATTACCTCTCATCAGCTCACATTAGGAGACAAAGAGAAAAGACCCCACTGGTGTGGGGTTATGGTACCTGACTGCTCACCTGTAGTATAATGGAAAGCTAGACTCTCATCTCTGACTGAATCCCATTGTTCGCCCCGCCAGTAAGCTGCCACCAGCTCAGGCACAGCTTGTGGGCTTTGAGCCTGGTTCTGTCTTGTGTAAAGACATGGCAATCAGTCATTTTTTGACAAGTATCTGTTGGAGGTTGGGGGGTTTGGGCCCACACTGTTTCTTTTCGCTCACCCGTAGGAGGTTATTGCCAGGCCTGCTGCTGTGACCACCACTGGTCGCCCTTATTTCTCTCCTCAGGTTGGTCCTCTGCTGTTCGATTATCCCTCTATCTGTAATTAAAGGCAGCCAAGGGGAACGGAGATGGTGTGAGAAAGGAAAATAGCTCAGGTGTCCATATTTCACTCAGAGGCAGGTTGACAGAAAACACACAGGCCTTTTTCAGAGCCTTGGATTTCATGTAATTAGACCATTATAAGGCAATTTTGGCCAAAAGCTCTTAAAGTGATATTTCAGATTTTTTTGACGTGAAGGAAGGAGGAGTGTCGGTGTGGTGATGGTTTGGTTATGATGCATCACCGCTGCTGTTAGAAGCACACTTTATTTACTTACATTTAGTTAAAAGTCCCAATAGAAAGGAATGAGAGGACAAAGCTTAAAGATCTGCTTTTCTGTTTTAAATCAGCTCAAAAGTTGCTAGTGGACCTGCAGCTCTGCCAGTATGGCAAGTGGTTGTGTCATATAATGTGCAATTTGACTGATAGAAGCCATTTATATATGTTTTCTTGTTCATCAAGTCACACAAGGACACACTGAGCTGGCAAAGTTGACGAGATTCACATTTAATTTATTTTCATAATAAAAGATTTTATTCTGTAATGCTTTCCCTTTTGCATCAAATCCAAATAAAATGAGTTCAGCTAAATATTCATTTTATTTTATTTTTTTACTCTAATATTTATAACAAACATTTTCTGTTACCATACACCCTCCCAACGTTAATAAAGGGACAATTTGTTTATTAATGCTTAATAATGCCCTAAGTAACATTAATAAACAGACCCTTAGTTTATTAATGCTTAATAATGCACTAAGTAACATTAATAAAGGGACCCTTAGTTTGTTAATGCTTAATAATTTGCTAAGTAACGTTAATAAAGAGACCCTTAGTTTATTAATGCTTAATAATGCGCTAAGTAACATTAATAAAGGGACCCTTTGTTTATTAATGCTTATTAATGTGCCAAGTAACGTTAATAAAGTGACCCTTAGTTTATTAATGCTTAATAATGCACTAAGTAACATTTAATAAAGGGACTTTGTTTATTAATGCTTAATTATGCACTAAGCAACATTAATAATAAGGGGCCCTTATTGTAAAGTGTTACAGAGTTAGCCATTAGCTCATTAAAACAATCTGTTTCTCCAGATTGAGGTCTTTCATATAACTATCAACAACAGATAATAAATCAAATGTTCACATCACTTCCACAGAACCCCATCTGAACTATTGCTTTAATGGTAAACAGAACAAGGTTGGACCAAATTGATTAAATCCCATAATTTGACCATCCATCTAAAGATTCCCTCCCTGAGCAGCTACATCTCATTGCTTCCCTGTTTGGGTGATGATCATATTGTAGATGTCTATTTTCCCAGAAGGATTTGGATTTATTCACAGATGAAACCTAATCCTCCCCCACAATAACCAGTACCTTAGTCCTTCTGCTTGCGTGTGTTGGTGAGTATAAATAAAGATAATACTGACAATTCCATTTTGCTGCCACGCGCCAAGACTGTAATATCACACGCTGTGAGCACATCCTGTTCACACTCATAAATCTTAAATCTCTTTTTTTATTTTTTTTTACATCTTCCTGGATTTGAGAGTGTAACCCCATGCCAGGGCTTTGTCTCTGGGTCCACGCTGACTAGTATTCGACAAGATTGGAGCCTGTTGTGGTAATGGGGTCTGTGACCCAGCAGGGCCATCACAGCGTGTGGAAGTGCAAGAGTGCATAAAAACACCAGCCTAGTGTACAGGGACACAAATCTTCCAATAGAGTCTCAAGGGCATGGCTGAGCTGCCATAAACATGCAGCCTTGGACATCAGGATATATTGATTATTTAAAATGGCTACTACCATACACTCATAAATATTCACTGATGGGTTGATACACTTGGATTTAGCTGTATAAACTATTAGATTGCATAAAAAGCTAAATAAAAAGGAAATTTTACTTTATAATCACAAACTACAAGAGGAAATTTTCTGGGAACTTTTCAAACCGTTTCCTGGAAGTTTTATTCGTTGGTTTCCATACAGTTCATTGGGAACAATGCAAGCTATCCCAGAATAGTTCCCATCATCTCTATGTTTCAGTTCAGCGTAAACCACCAAGCCGTACAGATCCAGCATCTGCCCAATGCTCGTTCACAGTGTCTCCTTAAAGATACATCCCATAATCCACTGTGGTCTACCTCTGGTTATTTAATACGCTGGTCCGTCTCTTATTCTGTTAACTCCCTTCCCTGGAAGCACAACTCAACAGATCTTCCTGGCAAAAGTCAGCACTTTTTCCTCGGTGAACTATACTTTACCTCTAACCCCCTTTCCCCCGCGTGCTCACTCATGAGAAGTTTGACTCGCTGTTTTTATCCCTTATTTCCTCCGGCGGCTGCCGAGGAAAGGGTTGATCAATTCGAAGTTAGTTTGCCTCGCTCCCCGTGGGTGTAAATAATTAGATTTATGACAGGGAACCAGCTAGTGAAAGGAGGTGGGAATTGAATTTTTGAGCTGAACATTTTATTTAGTATGATATGAATTCTGTTCAGCAGACAAAACAGCATGCCGCCGCCGTCCTCGTGAAAGGAAACTGAATAACTAATTTGCGACAGAGAACGAGCAAAGATTAAAACAGATTCACTGCCTGGCAAAGGGAATCGAGCAGAGTGCCAAGATGTGTGTGTGTGTGTGTGTGCGTGTGTGTGTGTGTGAGCGCACCATCTTTGTGGGATTTGAAAGTGTTTCGTCACAGTGACAGAAGAAGTCTTATGCTGTTTAATTTGGGAGGAAGAAAAATACCAAACGGAGAAATTTGAATATAACAGACATGTAAGGCATTAAAACATTGGTTTAAAGGAAGCAAACATTGACATTCTCACAGGGAAAGATGGTGTATAAAATATTAATTTGTAAGTCACAAATGTCACAGTTAAATGAACATAAATTGTAGGGAAAGGTGAGAAAATGAGAAATGACGTTTGCCTTTGCAAGATGAATTTTGCACAGACTGTAGAGATGTTTGTCAGGAAATTAAAGAGCATACACAGTTCTAACTGTGCAAACCAAAGTCCATGGCACGATGATGTACGAAATGTAATTTTGTTTTATAAATGAAGCCAAAAAAATCTGATTTACAGTGCGTCTGTATTGTTTGATTGTAGCAAAAGTCTGCAAACAAATCTGTTTAGTGAGCATCAAGTAAACAACTAAAATCATTAAAACAAATATTAAAACATGCAGAAGCACGATAGGAAAAGCATGAATCAAAATTAATCAAAACCCAGATAAAGAAGAGATTTTTTTAATTTATATTTTTCAGAAATAAAATTGTCCTATCTATCTATATGTAGGGGGTGGGACTTAAATCTTTTACTGCAGCCAGCCACTAGGGGCTGCTTTTTTGTTTCAGCTGCAATTTCCATGTTATTTTTGTCAGGATCTGGCTAGGACTGGACTGAACAGACACAAGCGTGAGTTGGAATGTGGCGTGTTGTATGACCCAAGCGTGGAGTGAACTGACATTGGGTTTGAACAGACACACGGTTAATATAGGAGTTGCGACGTGCAGCTTGAATGGAAACGAGAGCGCGTGCGGTTCAACATGACTAATGTGTAGACAGGCAGGTCTCGACGAGACTGGATGGTCGGGAGCTCTGGAACAGGTTCAGGTAATGAGACGCGAATTGGAACGCCGAAGTGATGACTGAGCCACGACTTTCTGAAATAGTCTCGGGCTGGTGACGTGGGAGGAAGTCTGGTGCGGGGCATGATGGGAAGTGGAGTACTGAGGCTGTTTAGGTCTGAGGGGAATGACTAGTGGGATGGAGGCTGGTATCTGGTGCCCTGGGGCAGGTTTGGGACTGAGGTGGTGTGATTAGAACTGAGGAGGAGGTTGAGGAGCCAGGATCGTGACATATAACGTTTATGCACATCTATGTTTCATACATGCATGGTTGTGAAATTCATGGACTGAGCTTTTTCCTGCAATTTTGTTTATATTTATTTGTTTTTAATGCATAAATGAAACAGTCTGTAGATCAGGTTTTCATTCTTGTTCTGGATCCAGTTTTTTCCCTTCCGGCTCTCTGGAATTTTGTCTTTTCCCTCGGCTCACGCTTGTTTTTTTTGAGCCAGTAGAAGAAGAACCTCATTTGAATAACGTTTACAAACAGACACCAAGGATAGTAGCATGGTCTTTTAATATTTCTCTTTAAAAGCTTATCTTGCCTCGCTACAGTGCAGACGCTTCTCTCTTCGCTCCTGCTTAGCTCCTGCTTATTTTGCATTTTTTACAATTTTCCTTTTTTCCCCGTCTTTCTTCCAAAGTATTTTTCTGCTCAGTGACCGCTGGACTCTTTAAAATTGCTGGGATCTCTTTACAAAACTGACAGAGGAGTTTACTTCAGCCCTTTTTTGCCACGTCTTTGATCTTCAGGGACTTGACTGCGTGGACCCAGCACTATGCCTTCCTTTTCTACAGAAGATTTCCAAAAACTTCTTGAGAAAATCACAGTTATTGAGAATAAAATCTCTCGATTAGAGGTAAACTGGGAGGTAAATGGGTTCTTTGGAAATGACACCACCATTTCATCTTCTCGGAATGCCGGACAGGAACACGGCTACCCACAGCCGGTCAGCAACAGCAATCCCTCTACGGAGAGGCCAGAAGGCTCTCTGCCTCACAATAACAGTCCTCCATGGAATACTCTTGGTGCTAAGCCAAAGAGTAAACCATGTCCCTGGAAAGCGAGAGGAGGAAAACCGGCTTCAGCCTCACACGGAGTTATCACCGATGCTAACGACTGGCCAGCGCTTCCGTCCAGGCCTCATCATGTCAACAGAACACAACAGCAAGGAGCTGGAAAAACGAGGATTAATATGCATCAACCGGGCATACAGCTTCAAAATAGATTCACGCCACTGCTGAACGAAGCGGGATCAGATGAACTGAGAAGCCCCCCCTCCTCCCCACAAAACAGGGTAAGGAATGCAAACATCAGTAAACCTCTACGTCGAAAGAGGCAAAACTCTGAGGCTGATCCTCAGACAGTCATAGTGGGGGATTTCCATGTCAAGAATCTGGACCTAAATGCCAGAAACACCAAAACTTACTGCTTTCCCAAGGACTCAGTCCCAGACTTGGTACAAAGACTCCCTGAAATCTTTGCTAAACATCCAGCCGCTAACCAGCTCATAATTCATGTTGGTGCAAACGACATCCGCAAAAGACAATCAGAGATGCTGAAGAAGGAGTTTGACGTTCTACTGGAATCTCTAAAATCCCAGGGGAAAAGGGTGTTTATCAGCGGACCACTTCCACCGGTCATGAGAGGAGCTGAGCGATTCAGCAGGATCTTTTCCATCAACTCTTGGCTGATAAAGGCATGTCACACCAAGGGAATCTTTTTTATTGACAACTTTAACTTCTTTTGGGATCGCAGACACCTCTTCTTACCTGACGGAATTCGTCTTAACAAACATGGATTACGACTTTTCATCTCAAATCTCATCCACTTCCAGCGTGCCCCCACCCCCCACCAAGGAGAACAGGATATCATAACACAGCAGGTCAGCTATCACAAAGGAGTACTCCTTGCTCACCATGCCAAGGTCAACACGCAGGATGTTCCAAAACAACAAGATAGCGTAACTCAGCTCTCCTCTGAACACTTGGAAGAGCTACATCACCACAAAACTGACAGACCGAAGGAATCCCTCCCCCCGCCCCAACTCACATCAAGCTTCATTGACCCACCTGATCCATCTCGCCGATACCCACCCCTCTACCCTGTGCAATTCACCCCCTGCCCCGCCCGCCAACACAGTATCTCCCTGTCACACTCACAGCTCTCAGTATCCTCTGTTTGATATGAACCTGGTCCAGATTTGAGGGAAGATGTTCCTTATCAATGTTTCCAGGACAAATGTGGACCTTATGAAATGTTAGTTTTCCCTATTCCTGTTATAATTTCTACAAGACAAAATATGTCTGTTCATTCATACAGACCAAGGAATGTTATAGCGGTTCCTTATCAGTCCCATTCAGCGCAGTGTCCTCCCACCATTTCCTTAAAGGTGGCTTTATTAAATGTCAGATCTCTCAACAACAAGTCATTTTTAGTAAATGATCTTATCTCTGCTCATCTTCTTGACTGTATGCTTTTATCTGAAATCTGGTTAAATGATAGTAGCTGTGCGCCTGTTCTCATAGAAGCAACACCCCCAAACTTCAAATCTCTAAATGTGGTTCGACCTGATAAGAGAGGTGGTGGTGTAGCTGCCATTTTTAAAGACTCATTCCTATGTAAACAGATGATGTTTGGTGACTTTGACTCTTTTGAGTATCTTTGTTTTGAATTGAAAGGTACACCCAAGATCTTAGTTTTAGTAATATACAGACCTCCAGGTTCATGTACTCATTTTCTAGAGAACTTCACTGAACTTCTCTCTGTTATCACAATAGACTTTGATCACCTTCTGATAGCTGGAGACTTCAACATTCACATTGATGACGCTAATGATAAAACTGCTGTGCAATTCCTCGGAGTGCTTGATCTATTTGATATTATACAGCATATTCATGTTCCAACACATGCTCAAGGTCACACACTAGACTTGATCTTAACCAAAGATCTTGATGTATCAGACATTGTTGTTAAGGACGTTGGCCTCTCTGACCACTTCTGTATTTCTTTTGAGATGTCAGCTGCACCTGTAATCCATCACAACTCTGCTGTTCTCAAAAAAAGGTACCTAAGTGATCACACTGCATCAGTTTTTAGTGAACTAATGAATATGTCAACAAGTCTAACATCCAACTGTGCTGATTCCCTTCTAAATCATTTCAACCGCAAATCTCTAGAGATTCTTGACACCATTGCCCCAGAAAAGTCCAAGTTCATCTCTAGGAAACAAAAAGCTCCATGGAGGTTCACTAAATCTGTTACAAACCAAAAGCGAGAATGCCGCAAAGCTGAGCGTAAATGGAGGAAAAGTAGCCTGCCCGATCATTATGAGACCTACAGACTGCAGCTCCACACCTACAACTCTGAATTAAAAAAGGCGAGACAAGCCTTTTTCTCCAAAGTCATAAGTGATAATATCAACAATTCCCGTGTTCTGTTTGCCACTATTGAGAGGCTAACTAACCAACCAACACAGTTAGCCCCTGATTTCAAGTCCCAAACTAAATGTAATGAGTTTGCATCCTTTTTCGATGATAAAATACTAAACATCAGATCAGCCATTCACTCCTCCCTGTCAACCAACACACCAAGACCACCCCTACAACCACATAGCAANACTTTAGCTAGAATGCCAGTCTTTGACATGATTAATGCTAAAACACTGGAAAACATAGTTAATAGCTTAAACTCATCTACCTGTTGTCTTGATATACTGCCAACAAACTTCTTTAAAAAGGTTTTTAATTGCTTGAAAGATGATGTACTGAAAATTACTAATTACTCCTTAAAATCAGGTATTTTTCCTACTTCATTAAAAACTGCTGCTGTCAAGCCTCTTCTAAAGAAAAGCAAACTAGATCCCTTAGAGATGAATAATTATAGACCAATCTCTAGTCTTCCCCTCATTGGGAAAATTGTTGAAAAAGCAGTTATGATCCAGCTGAACAACTTCCTGGAGACAAACAACCTCCTGGATGGTTTTCAGTCAGGCTTTAGACAACACCACAGCACTGAGACAGCACTGATTAAGGTATTAAATGACATCCGTATGAATACAGATTCAGGCAAAACATCTGTTTTAGTGATGCTCGATCTCACTGCAGCTTTTGATACTGTGGATCACAACATACTATTAGATAGACTCATAAACTGGGTGGGACTATCAGGTACAGTCCTTAGTTGGTTCCAATCATACCTTGCTGACAGGGGTTATGTTGTTTCTATTGGTGAACATAGATCAAAGCAGATCACTATGACATGTGGTGTCCCCCAAGGCTCCATTCTTGGGCCACTGCTCTTCAACCTCTACATGCTCCCACTGGGTCAGATCATATACAACAACAACATTGCCTATCATAGTTATGCAGATGACACCCAGATCTATCTAGCTCTATCACCTAATGAATCCGGTCCCCTAGACTCACTCTGTCAGTGCCTAGAGCAAGTCAATGACTGGATGAAGTCAAGTTTCCTTCAGTTAAACAAAGACAAGACAGAAGTTATTGTCTTTGGGAGTAAAAAACCGAGGATGGAAGTTATTGCTCAACTTGGCTCTAGAGGAATAAAGACTAAGACTCAGGTTAGAAACCTTGGTGTTACCATTGACTCTGAGCTGAGCTTCACTGGTCACATTAAGGCTATAACCAGATCAGCGTTTTATCATCTCCATCAATTAGCAAGACTCAGAGGTCTCATGTCGAAACAAGACCTAGAGAAACTCATTCATGCGTTCATCTCCAGCAGACTAGATTATTGCAATGGTCTCCTGACTGCTCTTCCCAAAACAGCCGTAAAACAACTGCAGCTTATTCAGAATGCTGCTGCTAGGGTCCTAACAAGAACTAAGAGAACTGAGCACATCACCCCTGTTCTAAAAACTCTGCACTGGTTGCCAGTAAACTACAGAATCGATTTTAAAGTGCTTCTACTAGTCTATAAATCACTCAATGGTATGGGGCCTAAGTACATGTTGGATCTCCTTCCTGTATATACACCTAGCAGAGCTCTCAGATCCCTAGACAGCAGTCAGCTTGTAGAACCTCGGGTCAGAACCAGACAGGGAGAAGCTGCTTTTAGTCACTATGCTGCTCATAGATGGAATCAGCTTCCTTATGACCTCAAACAGGCCCCAACTCTAGTAACTTTTAAATTAAAATTAAAAGCCTTCATGTATTCATTAGCCTATGATTGAATGTTTCTTATGCTGCTATTTCTGCACTGTTTACTGCTAAACTTTTTGACTATGCCTTTTATCTAATTGTCTGAATTATTTCTTTGTGTATTTTGATTAATGCTTTTGTTGCTCCTGCTCTGTAAAGCACATTGAATTGCCTCCATGTTTGAAATGTGCTATACAAATAAAGCTGCCTTGCCTTGCCTTGCCTTTAAAGCGAATCATTTAATCTTTTAATATTCTGTCATATTTCCCCTTGATTACAGAAAGTGTTTTTTATTCAAATAAAAAGGTATTGAACGGGATGATGAACGAGCTCCTCGGAGCTTGAGCGGAGCAGGACACTGGGCTGGCTCAGCCTCGAGGTGATCTTGAACAGAAACGGCGGCAGAGAGCTTGATCTCTCTTTATGCGCTTTTAATTACACACGGCTGGCTGGACTCCAGTCCCCAGAGAGCCGAGGTGAAGCGCTTGTCAAGACGACGGAGGAGGGGAGCGAGAGGCGAGAGGCTTGCGGGCAACTCCAAGGGTTAATTCAGCAGACACATTTACAAGAGCTACGGGCGGCTGTTGATCATCCCACAGCATATTGAGTGACATATACTGAAAACAACTGTCAAGCCGGGGCGCTGGCAGCGGCATGAGATTTAATGACTCGTATGGTGTTTTTAGGTCCTGTTTGTGTTTCGGTTTCGTGATCAGTTGTCAGATCTGCAGTTAGAGCTGCAAGGTAATGAGAGAGGACAGCTGTGATTAATACCAGTGATTGATCGATTGGCTGAGTCAAAACACCAGATTAGGTTAGGCTGGTGTGTGTTTGTTGCCAATACTTCCACCTTATTCTGAAAATTCTCGCTCGTGTGCACATATTGACACACAGATTCACAGTTAGGCCATATTTTATTTATATTCAGTGGTCCGATACCAGAAATCTGCCTCAGGAGGCAGTCTGTCCCTCTCACACAGTTACTCTCAAATTCATTGACTTTTATTGCAACGTTTCAGAGCACACTGAACAGTTAAAGCCAAGGGAATAAGGTTCTTCCTCGCAGCGAGATTTTTATTTTTTACAAATCCAAAGCCCTTCATTCACATGGTTCTCACCTCTCAGAATTGTACTTTACTGCAAAATGAGTAGCGTAACCTCCAGGCAATGTCAAGGTGAAGGAAACGTGTCACTGCCTCCCCGGTGAGCTTTTCAGAGCTTCGTCGCTCCCTGTTTAATGACTCGAGTGTGGAGAGTGTTACCTCAGCCAGGCTCGGTCAGATGAGCCCAGAGGAGCCGCTCAGACTGTAATCACAGGCAATCATCTGTTCTCTTTGCTGGGCTTCTGCTACTCTGGACTGAACGTGATCACAGAGCTGTGATTTCAGCTGTGAGGTGGAGAGAAACAACAACAATGGGGGAGAAGATGATGAGGGCATTGATTTAAAGATTCTAGCAATGTGTTGTATGTATGTTTAACCTGTTATTTTCTAATCACCAACATTCCCATCACAGTTTAGCCTCCTTTCCAACGGACATGAAAGCAGCGTGTGATAGCAGCATTTTACCCGCGAGCTGCCTTCCAACCGAGAGCATTTCAGACGCAAAGCAGGAGAGAAAGCGTTCAACGCAGCAAAGTCACGAAATCACGGTAAAATTGCAACACTACGCGTGATTTCAGAAGTCTGCACAATAACAAGCAAAAAGAAAGACAGCTGCATGTATCCAAAAAGGTCTGTGGGTTTTTTCTGTTCCGTTTACATTGGCTACGGGGGTTTCGCAGGAAATAACGTACGTTTATCTGCACGTGACTTTTATTTTGAAAGTTTCCGGATATTTTACATTGCTTTCGTGTTTGACTTCCTGTCTGGGCCGATCTAAACTGCAGAGTTTGACGTGTTTTAGCTGGGCAATTAATTGAAAATTTATCATTATCGAAATCTCTGACTCTAACTGATATCTTTTTTCCCCATGTCAATAAATTCGGCAATAAAAAAATGAAAAGATGTGTGTAGCTTGGCGACGTTCATGACCCATTAACTCATTAACTGCCAGCCGTTTTCTGATCAGAAAGCACCTGACTGCCAGCGTTTTAGAGCATTTTTACTGTTTTTTTGAAGAGTCACAGAACATTGTGCTCTATGATCATGTAAACGCCAAAACTACCAAAAGAAAGAGTAGACTCACTTCTTACATCAGGAAGAATCGACGTATTTCTAGCGCTATCCGTTCTTTCACAGTCTGGTGCCCAAGCGCTGCTGCAGAAGCATTTCCAGTTCGGCGCATCGTTTTTTTCACAGCAGCGTCCCAAAACAAACTCGTAATCCATTGATTTTCCACTTCCTGATCATGTGATGTGTGACATACGTGGATGAAGGTCCGCTTTAGACACGTGATGTTTGTTCTCACGGTGCAGGGGCTTGTTCCGACGCCCGCCCCGTAAAAAAATGCAAATGACGACTAAAGTCGTCAATGGCAGTGAATGAGTTAAGAAGCTGTACCACCTCGAGTCACTGACAACACGTGACAGCCCCATCTAGTGGACAACTTTTGTTTTTGCGCAAACATGTAGTTATCGTCCATTTATTGTTATCAAGGTGAACTCCTCAATATATCGTGATATTTATTTTAGGCCATATCGCCCAGCCCTAATAACGCGTAAAAAATAGGCTCAAAACGTAACAATAGCATCCCTTCGCTTCTGGGACGCGTCCAAAAGGAACACTATAACGGCGGGTAATTGCCGCAAAGTAGGTTTTGCGACCGTTTCGCGACACTTTCGTGTCTGGTGGAAAGGAGGCTGTAGGTAGTGGTTTTAGCTAGATCTTATGTTTTAATGCAGGAGAATGGTCTCCCAGCAGGTAAAGGGAATGTGAACCCTTTGACCTTTTTTGTTTCAACCAAGCCTTCACCTGAGATGACTCTAAGCGCTGGATTTAATGGAAGCTCTCCTGTAAAATTATATCCCAAGGGGAAAATAAAGGGAAGGTCCAAACATATCCCTGTAAGACCTCAAATTGGTGCAAACAAATAAAAAAATCATTTGTGCATTCTAGCCATCAACATGTCTTTCACTTCACTGCAGATTGCGGTTCGATGAAACATCAGCCGACATTTTAGAATCCTTAAATCTCTGCAGGACCGGTTTCCATCTTGTTTCATCTATTCCAGTCTGGACCGACATGGTTGACCATTCAACTGGACATCAGATTAGATAGCCTTCTCTAGACTTGTCCGCAGGGTTTGAGATGTACCAAAGTGAGAAAATCTTAGAAATTATTTAATATAACAGTAAAATTCTGCAGAAAGTGCAGCGACCTATCTCAGTCTGAAACAGCTGACTTTCCACCCAGCCCCTCAAGCAACTTGACCTACTGACAGACTTTCCACCCTCCTCTTTGTGTAAAAAACATAAATATATTAAATAAATAAAAGTTCCAAGCAGCTTGACGTGGTGGGCCCGGGCCCTTTGACTTCTCGACCCTCCGGGCTAAATGTAATGGAAGTTCTGCTTTTTCCAGCTCGCCTGTCTCTCTTCATCAGCGCACAGCGACCCCCACATAGCCTGCAGCTCTGACACTAATATGGAATACAGAATGGTTGCTCATTTAATTTTACAGCCAAGCTCACGGGTGCCACTCAAAGAGAGCACCAACACGTCTCCACCATCAGCCGTCTGATTTAGTGGCTCAAAGAGGAGGGGGAATACAACAATCCTGCTTTTGTTGCAACACGCGTGTCAGCTCGGTCTTTAGAGCCATAAACTTGAACATGTGTGAAGGGACGATGCATGAGAGAAATGCCTCCAACCCTCAGATCTACGTGCTCTGTGGCCGGCTCTGCTTCTCTGCTTTCTGCTGCGGTCTTTCATCACGTTCACTCCCCTCTCTGGCTTGTATAGTATTTGTGTGTCTGCATGTGTGTTTATGTGCATGAAAAACAAGAACTTGACTGCCACCTAGTGGCAGAATGCTACAACCCTCTCAGTGGGGTCAATGAAAACATGGAATCAACTCTAAACAGCAAAATATAATGAAAATTAGTGATGTGCAATGTTTTCTAATGAATCCTCTCATGCATGTTGTGTGTTTGGAGGTGGAGGGTGGCAGCTCATTAGTGCTAGTCTGTATTAGTGTTGCAGGTCATTTAAGCCAATGAGCCGGTGCTGAATATTCTCCAGTTCTGTGCACCACCACTTGTTTTTACATTTGCATATAAATTGCTATAAATGTGTTGTTGCTGCTAAATTCTTCAACTGCCGCCAGTTTAAAATTCATGAATTCTTTTGAATTTCGTGGGACACGGTTGAGCTGTCAAAAAATCCTTTGATGCATTTAAAAAGGAAAAATCCCTGCAGGTGTACACGTGCACGGGCATTTTGCTTGAGATTTTCGCGATGTTTTCGCCAATTTATCAGTGGTAATATGATCGTACCCTTGTCGTGTTTATTTTTTATGTCTGTGTGTGTTTAGACTTGTTCACAGGCGTCGTTCAGCTCGATGGAGGGAGGTTGATTTCTACGCAGATTTCTGGAGTCATTGGAAATCGTTTTGTGATGAAAGGAAATGAATTGGTGATCATTTCAAACATGTTTTGGCTGAATTGCCTCACAGTTGACCTGTTTTTGACCTTTTCATGAACTCCACACTGTAGAAAAAACCCTGACTTATGTATTTGAACATTTCTTAAACACTTTCATGGTAGATCATACACCCTTGCTTTCATCCTCTCTCTCTCTCTCTCTTTCACTCTAATACACACACACACACACACCCTGATATTGTCATCCTGTGCTTGTAAGTGATAGGACCTGAGGCAAGCGGTCTTGTTCAGAGTTAATTTGTGTCTACTGGTTGATCATTTGCCTCAAGGGGGTACCAGGATGGTGCGAAAAATAATTGAATGGCCTATTAAATTTCTGCTAATTAATTTTGAGGGTTTAGATCATTTTATAGTTGTCATCTTTTAAGTGCATCCTCCATGTTTTGCTCATCTTGTGAGGACCTAAATCTGTCTACTCTGTCATGTTGTGGGAACTTTGTTTTCTTGAGAGAGGACACATACGTGTTCAAATGATAAATTCTGAGTTAAACACCTGGTAGTTGTGGTGGTGCTTGAAGTTGAAGAGAGTAACTGCTGGTAGTCTTCTTGCAAAATTGTCGGGGACACCTCTGACCTCCCTTAGCCAGTGTGTGTGTGTGGGGGGGGGGGGGGGGGGGGGGGGGGGGGGGGGGGGGGGGGGGGGGGGGGTCTGTGGACGGCTGTTGTTTACCTGAAGATGGGCAGATTTTTTTTTTTAGCAATTTTGGAGATTGCGATCGACAAATGGCCAGACAAAATACTGGTTTGCATCGCTAGAACATACTCCTAGCCCACTTAAAGCTCTGAGTTGTGGCTGCTGTTAAATGATGGGTTAGGGTTAGGGTTACCCCAATCTACACTGGAGGCATCAGCAGCGCAGAACAGTAGCAGAACGGTTTACTCGCGTGCTTGGCGGCGCATTAATCAACACTGGGGGAGTGTCTTGAGATGTGGAGTGTCTTCGCCACCGTCCTCCTTGCTGGACTCGCGAAATCACAAAGTTCGTCAAGACTTCAAAGGTCACGGTTCTGCCGTTAAACGAAAAAGGAGATCACGTTTGATGTCATATACAACGTTGTGCCTCTCCACTTACAGGATTAAAGCCGTGGAAAACACACTGTTGCACTCCTCGAAGGATGCTGGGAGTAAATAAGCCGTTAGGTCACATGTATTGACAGAATCTACATAGATAAGAAATGGCATCACTGCAATAGTCTTTTATTTTGAAAATTACTGGACGTTTTACACTATCATCGCGTGTGTGATTTCCTGTCTAGCTTTATGTTAACTGCAAAAATTTACGTGGCTAGTCATGCTGTGGTGCTAAAGATAAGATTTTGGTTCTATTGTTGACGTGAGCCGCTTCTGGGACGCGCCTGAAAGAATGGCCTTGGGTGAATTGTATTGTTTTGTGGCACTGTTTAAAATTTTAAGTTTCCCTATTGATTATGAGTTTAGAGAAAAAAACGTTATATATGATGCCTCCAATGTGGATTTAGGGTTAGGGTTTGAACTCAGATGAACATGGCTTTATATGTGTGTCTGAGAGCAACACTACACAACACAAACAACTGTGTAATTTTTCAGTTATAAATAAAAATCCTTGATTGCATTAATAAAGAAGTTGCTTTTATGTCGGTTCTGACTGCTAATAGGCTGATCAGAATGCATTCAGTTGGCTCAAATAGATGCAGGGGCTCTTTGATGTTCCACTGCCTGCTGATGATTCCTCAGATTAAAAATGGCTAAAACACACACTTCTTTAGCCTTTGTGTTTATTTTTTATTCCTTTTTTATACGAATAATTCCCATGCTGTTTAGCTTTTGAGTTTTGAAACATGTAAATTGGTAGAACATGGGAAGTCTAATAAAATGCTGTCATGTCCCACACTATGCAGGACAATTAGTCAACGCAACACATCTGTGTTGAGAATACAACTCAACTCGTTGGTTTAATATAAAGTTTGGGGTGCATTCTTTGGTTCCGAAGCCGTCAGACGCAGGAAATGTCTCGTCTAACTTCTTGGACACACATCGTTGACCACATTTCTCAGATGGGACGTATGCGTATACTCTGTTTTAAAGTGTCTGTTTATATCTTTCGGTTGTGCAGCACATCCTCGAAATTCCTTTTCGGCATTTATTGTCATTTCTCCGCTGCGATGTTTACACGAACCTTTCTTCACTATGTTTCCTTCTCTAAATGTTGTGACGGCAGGTCTAAACAGGAAGCAGGTCAGCTGTGATGTTGGTTTACACGAGTGGCATACAGGTTATTCAGAGGGTCGCTGGAGTGATATCAGTGTTTGGACGAAGCAAGAATCCAACATTTTTTTAGAGGTTTTAACAAATGAAGCCGTCTTCTCCTTCCTGTTGAGACACACGCTGTTGTGAAAACTCCAAAAATGACACAGTTGAGTTACTGGATTGGCCGTATATTTGAGTTTCCACTACTTTGTGTGATCTGTTTCCTATTTGCCGCTCTGTCAACGTCTGCTCACCATCACCCTCGTCTAGAAGAGGGGTGCATGGTATTTGGCTCTGTCAGCAGGACTTTTTTTGGGGGGGTAATCCATATCCTGGAGGGTAGATTTGAGATGAAAGGAAGTAGTTTCTCTGGTACCTATCCAAGCCCATATCTATCCTCCCCTGCTCTCCTTCATTCCTCTTCTCCTTCTCTCGTTTCTCCTCTCCCATGACCTCGGGGGAGTCCTCAGGAGGCACAGCGTTCCAAAACGAGATGACCCCCACCACCGCCTCTTTTTTTTCCTCTTTGGTCTCACTCAACTTCTCCTTTTCTCAAATTAGGACAGAAAAAAATCCAAACCTCACTGGTGAGTGACTCATTCAAATAATTGTTGCTTTTCGTTGTATCGGGTTTCGCTGACTCCCTCTCTCCCTTTATCCTGCTCCTGTACGGTATTTAGGACACTCTGAATGAAAAAGCAAAAAGAAAGAGTGACATCATGTGATGAGAAGGTCGAAGACCTTTAAATGTATGCGATTGCACGAATGACCACTGTCCTTCCTTTTGCAGCTTTCTCTTTTGGTGTGCACACGTGAATCAACATTTGTCTCATTTTTAAGCATGTTTGCATTTCGTAGGTGTGTCTAAGTACAGCTTTCACTGTAAGCCACCTCCAAAGGGAGTGTGCCAGCTTATTTATTAATGAACAAAGAAATGCTGTGCCCGTGACGTTTGAAAGGGAATAAAACCAGCAAGGACAAAAGAATCAAGAGAGTACAAACAGAAGAAGTTGAAACACACAAGGAATTTGAGACGTATTGAGACAGTTTTGGCTAGAAAAGAGAAAGAGGGGACGGGGGGGATTGAAGAACGAGCTCCCTCCCTCAGTCGAGTGAGACTATCCCATAGCTCGCTCTCGTTTCCCTCCTCCTCTGCTGCATGTCCCATGTGAGCAGCAGCCTGATGACTGGACCACTCTGACTCCAGGCATTGTTCTCCACTGTACACAACTTGTTGCTCCGTTTTTCCGACTCGTAGTCCGGGTTAACTCTGCAGAAAGTGCGGGGAACGTCTTTGGCCGAGGCTGACGGTAAGGACTGAAGTTTTAAATTTTCTGATTCATTTGCTCTCTCTCAGGCTTTTCAAAAACGACAGTGAAAAGAACTTGGGCTAACTTGTGTGCTGAGTAAGCTAAGATGTGTTCCAACAGTAACTGAATCGCTGACTCGCTCTATTAACTTAATTCATATGGCTCCATGCTTTATGGGTGTGTGTACTCTACATGTGTTTGCCATTGTGATCCATTTTCTCCATTCTTAGTGTCTATATAAGCTAAATCCAGTTATCTATTTTAAATGGTTAAACCAAACCAGCTAAAGAGTGCGTGGTACCTCAGGTTTGCATCGATTCCAACATGTTTTCTTGCTGAATAACAATAGCTTCAGAACAGACCAAGATCCAGGAAGATGTTGTTCATTGATTTGATTTGTATCACATAAACGCACAACTGGACCCTGCCAGCTATTGTTTGTTGCACATAATTGTTTGGGTCGAAGCCCTGTCCAAAAGGGACAATGAAGTCTGTTACCAAGGGGGATGTGGATTTTCTGTCTTCTCTCCTTTTTCCTGTCCAGTTCCTCCCCTTCACATCTGGATCTCGCCACCAGCTGACAAGGAACAAGAGAGCGGATGGAGGGAGAAGGGGGGAGGTGTGGATTGGGGGGGGCTCTGAGAGAAGGATAGAAATTGGAGGAAGGGGAGTTTTCTTAGTCCACATTTGGTAGACTTCCCTCTTTGCAGGAAGAGCTGACTTACAGTGTCATTGTGATTGTCTCAGAGGAAATACTGCATTCATGCATGGGAAACACCTCTTTATTGACCTGTAAGAAACATTTTTACAGACCAGTGGCCTAGTAGTATGAGTGTCCGCCCTGAGAGGTTCAAATCCACGGTCGGGTCATACCAAAGACTTTAAAAATGGGACCCAATGCGTCCCTGCTTGACACTCAGCATTAAGGGGTTGGATTGGGGGTTAAACCACCAAATAGTTCCCGAGCACGGCCACTGCTGCAGTTTAAATGCAGAAATGTAATTTCACCCATTGACATGAATACATAGACGGCCAATTGGGCACTGGAGAGCGTAACAGCGTCGCCGCCATATTGGATAGGTCTCCTCATTCTCCAAAGTCAATGCAGAGTGGGCAGCTATGCCCGTTTTTGTGTTGCAACAACTGGCGTACTATTGAAAACAGATTACGTGGGATTAGCCTACCTGATGGGATTTTATATTTTCATTTATTTTGTTTAATTATGTTTATATTTTAATTATCATGCCATGTGTCTGATTTTGTGAAAAAGTTTGATAAAATGTGTTTTTTAGTTGAGTAAGCACCTTCTTCAGTAGAAATGAATGCACTGGGGGCGAATGGAGACCCATCTAAGATGGCGGCCAGCCACTACAGCAGCTCCAATAGGCAGCGCCAGTCCACGGGGCATCTGCGTATATAAGTCTGTGATTTCACCAGTGTGTGATGATGACTAATGGGAGTTTACATGTGGAAGGTTGTCAATCACGTTTCGTTCCTGTGTACGTGTTTGTTAGCAAAATAACTCCACTTGATGGCTTTTAGTGAAACTCAAAAAGCAACCGTAGGTTTTTGATCTGCAGCTAACCAAACCTAAGCTACAACATAAAAACGCCAGTCCATTTTACAGGTACTGAGCTAAAGTTTGATGTGGTGATAGCTGGGAAAACAACTGGCTTGTTTGAAAGATTTGAAAACCAGCCTAATGCAAGTGACTACAATGCCAATATTAAACCCACTGATTTCCTAATAAAAAGCTCTAAATAATAAAAAAAAATCTCACTTGGACTGAATTTAATTTTTTCTCTTCCTCCAAATTTCTCTGATTCATGAAACTGTTCATGCCAACTGTGCAGCAGCGTTGCCAGTACTGGGCACAGCGCTCGTGTGCCTGTTTATTCATATTGTGGCTGAACCAAAAAGCCATGGCAACAGGTGTACATTGACGTCAACAATATTTAGCAATGCCCAGAGCTATTTAGATACATGCGTGCGATTATGTAAAGGACTGAACGTCTCCCTTGATTTTGCTGTGGAGGTTTTAATGAAGCTTGTATTTTCTGCAGATTTTGTGGGCTAGACAGTGATACAACACAAGCCTTGGGTTCTTCCACAGCCTCCCAAAAAATCCATTTGACTGTGCAGTTTCTGCCATATGTGCATCTCTGAATCAGCCTGTGCAGCTGGTCTGTCTCTGCCTGCAACATTCAGTTTATGTCTGGCTTTTAGCTAGGCGTGCATCTTTGTGTTTAAACGCTGGAAGGATGAAATGTTTTAATTCCGATGGCATGAGTGTGGTATTAGTGTTTTTTCTCTTGGAAAAGATTTTTGTCTTTGCATGCGACATATTCCACCATTTGAGACAGAATCGATGTCTTAAAACTGATTTGGACGTAGATCTTTATGTTGTGGCACGTTGTTGTAACAGTCTTATGTCAGCCAAATCTGCAAGGCTTCCACCACATCACTATGTCACTTAGAGTGAAGCTGCACCCAGTGAGGTGGGGTCAGTTGGCACAGTATGCAGCGTACAGTAGTGTAGTGTTTGCGTGCCAGCCAACAATTCAGAATCGAGAACAGTGAAATGTGTTCAGCTCAGTCAGAAAGCTCCAGATTGTTTTAGTCACGGCGATAACTTTCATTCAGCGGCCGTGTCAGCACATTGTATACAGCGATAAATCTCTGAGTGATGGAACCAGGGCAAGACATTGTCTGGCTGTGAGGGAACCACCACAGAGGGGTAAAATAGAGGTTGTGTGGATTGTTTTCTTGGAGTTAATGACATCTTGTGGCTGTAAATGACTGTAAACAAGAGACAATCCTTATTTTTAAAATGATAAATATCAGTTTGTCAGTTTAATAAACGATGCTTTATCATTTGGAGTATGTCTGTCTGTGGATCTTGGAATATTTTAGATGAGTAACAATTGGACTGCACAATTTAAAGGTGTGGTTCACTGAAAAACAAATTTTTTTATTATTATTTCTGATCATAATCAATCACTCTGAGTTTTCCATGCAGGCTGAACATGAAAATAGTCTCCTACACCTATCTCCTGCATTAGCTTCTGATAGAAAATAGACGGTGAAACTCTAGGATTTGAAAATCCTGACAGATCTGCGTCACACTGTCACGTAACATTCATGGACTCACCCATCTTGACTCACGACGTGGAAGGCTGTTGTTGGTTTAGCGTCCAGGAAACGGCAGAGAACATCTCGGCTAGTAGAAGCTAACCGTTAGCATTAGCAACTCCACCACATGGCAGAACTCCTCCAGGCCTGTGTTATTTGTGGAGATAAAACATCAACGTTGCACAGCAAACATGGTCAGTGATAGAGTCACTTTGCCATTAGCCAATCAGAGGCGAGATATCTAAATACCAGAAAAGTCCAAATCCTGCCGTCTGAAGCTACGTTCTCCTCCAGCTGACTTGTACTTCCTGAAACAGGCACATTTGAGCTATTTTTCCCCAGAGTACGACTTACAAGGCATTCATAGACATCCTCTGATAACAAAAATAAATGTGTATGCTTGCAATTTTTTGCAATCCCTTGAGATATTGTGATGACTCATTTTTTTATATTTTGTGCTGCTCTGACAAATGAAAAGACATAATAAATTTTCAGTCTTGTGGATAATCTGTCGATTATTACTTCTTCATGCATTGGCCAAATCAACCTTCTTCATAACATTTCCAAGCACAATGCATTGTGCAGCATATTTTCTTATGCTTTGAGTCAACCCTGTGATATATTTCATAGGCCATTGGAATCATTGGGTAAATCTATGACTGATTCAAGATGGCCACTACAACTAATCAACCACAGCAAACAAAAAATGAGTATAGCTCAACCCATTTTGCAGATTTTGAGCCAACATTTGGTTTGCTAGCAGCTGGAAAGTCATTCACAACACACAGGGATGAATACAGATCATGCAAGCTCTTGCATTTGTGTTTGAGATGATGCAATGTTATTTTTCATATTGACCAAAAGGGCTATAAAGTGGGATCTTATAGTTCAAGACTCTCAGCATGCAGGCTGACATGCGAAATGCAAGGCCTGTCATTTCATGATGGGTTTGAATGTGTTTCAAAAACATGTTCTGTCAAATTTTGTTCTAGATGTGCCAGTTTTTCATTTTGATCCTCATCTTACTCATTCCCATTTTTGATCTGCTCTGATCTAGGCACATGTGTGATTTCTCATGCTGAATAATCAAAGTTGCTGCATTCACTGCATGATGGATCACAGCATAGGGCTGGGGTGTCTGGTCACTGGGGATGAGATGATGCAGTTCTACTCTCATATGTCAGGTTCAAGCATGGCTTGTTTGACAATAACACTAGTAACTAATTTGAAATCCAGCATGTTTGGTGTTCTTGCAGACTGATGGACGCTAACATTATGAGTTGGAGGCAAATGCTGTCAACATGCATCCCGATTTGCATCATACTCCAGAATTTCAGTCTTAGATCGGAGTCATTTTAGCAAATTTGCACAAATTAGCTGCTTTATGTAAATACTGCTATGGTTTCTGTTTTTATGTGTAGATTGCAAAGCAGAAATGACTTGCTTTAGTAAAGGTTCTGCCATTTGCACAAAAACATATTTATCCTAATTGCTTGTGATAGGTTTACAGTGAAAGACTCATCCCTTTTACCTCTCCTACAAAAACATTGACTCTTTAGCCATCTTGCCCTTTTTGTACATCCTTTGTGCATGTGCTTTAGTAATACTAATAACTTGCAAAGTGTAATTAAGCTCACAAAATACAAAGACATACCTTTCCTGGTATGTCTGGGTTCTGCAAACGCTATCTTCAAAGAGTTGCATGTGCACATAGTTTATGCTCAAGGACTACACCTCCAAACACACTTCTTTCTTTAATTTGCATCAATTCCACCATCGCTACTGAAGCAGAACTTCTAGGCTTATTAAGTCTATTTTGAAACAAGTAAAGGACAAGATATGATTCTCCGTTCTCTAAGTGTGTCACAGGTTGCGTATCACGTTGAGATGAGAGGATTACAGCTATTATGGGTGAGAAATGGAACATTGTCTGATTATAGGAGGACTCTGTGTGTGTGCACACAAAGAGCTCTGATTACTGCTGGTACTGTTGCCTTACCTCCCAGGATGCCATGCATTGGGTGGCACAGAAGAGAGGCAGAGCAGGCTTAAACCAGACACACACATGCACACACACATCCCTTGCATACAGCTTTCAACAGGGATGCATCAAATGAGTTAATCTTTTGTAAGCGTAGAGCCAAAGTGGCCTTGTTTCACTTGTGTCTCATCCATTTTAAACACACAGAACATTGTATTTTTTAAATGTTTCCAGCTTCCTTTATTAAACATGAACAAAATTTGATGATCTTGCCAAAAGATAAATGAATATAAACACACACATGCACTTTTCTGTTTGCGTCACCCATGGCAACGGCTTGGCGGAGATCAGTGATGATGTCAGCCATGATGTACGAGCGCTAGACTACGCTAGATGACCTCAGCTGAGGGGAAGTCCCAGGAGACTCGTGTCAGCTGCAGCTAGAGTTTGCCCGCAGGACTTTCTCACACTCTGCATCTTGGTTAATAACTAAAGCTGAAACTAAACCCGCCGCGCTCTTTAAACTCCTGCATCTGATACTTCACAGGCAACACAGATTCAGGTGAAAGGGTTCTGACAGACAAGAGAGAGACTTTGCTCACATGTGGTGAATGTTTAGAGCAATGGAAGACAGATGGTTCAAAGCCAACTAAAAATGCAGAATCTGCAGTTTCCATTCATAACTGAACCAACACAAAACATGGATGGATGGATGGATGGATGGATGGATGGATGGATGGATGGATGGATGGATGGATGGATGGATGGATGGATGGATGGATGGATGGATGGATGGATGGATGGATGGATGGATGGATGGATACTAATGTGTCAGCAAAAAGAGACAAATTTGCAATATTACAATTTTCTAGCCTCATGGTTCTCTAGCTGCAGGTCCCTTTAGGGCCTATTTATGCCTATTCTTCATATGTAAATAGGGAGCCTAAGTCACGCCCATCTACTATCGGACCACGAAAAAATGAATGCAAGTCAACGGGGTTATAAAAGCTATTTTCTAATTTTCTTTTTTATTATTACCGAATTTACTGACATGGGAAAAACGATATCGATTAGAGTCAGAAATTTTGATAACGATAAATTTGCGATTTATCGCCCAGCCCTAGATGCCAAGAAAGCGCTTATATTCGAACGGCGGCAAAAGTTATTTTAGGTTTTGTGTGAAAAATGTATGGGACTACAAATGTTCGTCTCACCAAATTGACGTCATCGAACCAGACACGGAGAAGAGGAGAAGATTAGTTTAGCGAACTTCGAATCCTTCTTCCAGGTTGACAGAAGGAGGAACTATAAATCTGGCCATGTGATAAGTAGCAGCTATGCTGAGGGAAAAGAGACATCATATGTGGTGACATCATACTGTATATGCGACATCTGATTTGTAGTCTTTTTATTGACGAACTTTTACAAGCTAACAAATCTCAAAGTGCATGACAGATATAGTCGAAACTCATAATTTTTCTTAAATTTAACTTGGACAACATATGTGTGATACAGGGCGTAAGGCAAAGCGGATTAGAAAATAGTTTTTATAACTCCATTCACTTGCATTCATTTTTTCTTTGTTCCGGGGACCCATGAGCCGACCGGAAGGGGAGGAGGCTCTCTAGAGCTACGTTCATATCAAATATTTCCAAACATCCCCCTGTACATGCTTTACATTGACATGGTTCTAGGCAGTACACCCACTGGATGCATCATTCTGTACACATTTACACATCCTCTCTTCATTTCTGTTAACCTCTTCTTGTTTCATGTGAACTAAACTGCTCAACAACTCCCCTACAATTTCCAATGGGACTATTCTATTTGCTCCCTCTGACAGTGTATGGAAATATACATCAAATGTATACAAAGGAGTTATTCTCCGTTGTTTACCCATGAAACTAAAATGTGAAAATGATTGTATAATTTAAATTGTGCAATCAGTGTTAAGTTTGTAGTTGGTACACATTTGTGTTTTTTTAGGGGTGGGACTCGATTAAAAATTAATCTAATTAATCAGAGGCTTTGTAATTAATTAATCTTGATTAATCGCATTTTAATCGTTCAAGACAATTTGCGCCCAAGCAATTTTTTAAAATCAAAAATAGTGTCAGGGAGGCACAGATGACTCACCCACACTTTAATGAGTATATCTCTGTAACCACAAGGTCTATTTGATTACTTTGGTCTCATTATAAAGGTAACTATTGTGGGATTTGTTGGGATGTGTAAATATTAGTATATGTGTTATTGATTAAGTGTAAATAGACATGGAGCATTGTAAATGTTGTGTGCTGAACTGAACACCCCACCCCTAATTTTTTTATGTCCATCATAATGGTTGTAAATGGAGAGTTTAGTATTCATTGAGGTGGTAACAATTATAAAACACTTGAGAACCACTGATGTAGCGTGTTGACACGGAGCGGTTATTTAGTCAAGACTGGCACAGTTCTGTCCAGCCTCTGATTCAGTCATCAGTTAGTCAGTCCATAAATGAATGGTTGCTTTTTTCCTTTAGGACAGCTGCACCACCAGCCACGAATGAAAAAATAATCATGGAAACGGATCAGGAATGTGTGTGTGTGCTTCGAATGGTACAAAGAGCATTCAGTCATTCTTGAACATGTGTGTGAACCTGTTTGTGAAACAAATGTATGAGTCGGTTATTGTTCTGCTTTAGAAGAGCTTGTGTTGATGTGTCACTCAAAGCAGGTGTTGATGGATGCAAAGCCCAATAGAACATGAGGAAGGAGGTTCATGAAGGTGGTTTAGGACATTTACCAGCTTAGAAACTAAAAATTCTCTTAATAAGCAAATTACGACTTAAACTTTATGGCTCTTATGTTCTTTCCTTCTAATTTATTCATTATAAAGACTTTGAATCATCTTGGTTGGACATGTTGCATCTTGATCCATTTTTGACATTGTAACTTTGCTTAACAGAACTAGGAAGAATCTTCATGCATTCTCTGTCCTTTGCCCCAGGGGGAGCTCTTACTTCAGCTGTGAATTAGCCCTGCTTTGCCTCATCCTACGCCCAGATCCAAGAAATCTCTTCTTTTAACCTCTTTTCTCTTTTTCTTTCCATATCTTAAACAATTCAGTCCATTTATTTTAAGATTTTAGCAACACCCTTTTATTATAATAAGCAAAAAAAGAAGAAAAAAGGTGATTTACTTGCAATGACCAAACCTTTCCTTCACTTTTTACAGTTTCAGAGTCGGACTGCTGTTGCAAACATGTTCCCACCACATGTTTGTGGTTATCCAACACCAGACATTTGTGCAATCAAATATTTAGCTCATATGCTATGAGGTAACAAAATGTTGGACAAAGTCTAATTCTGGCCGACTTTATTCCAGCTCCACCTAAAATTCATGGGAAGTGATGCACAGCTGGACTCCTGCGCTCCCAAAAGGAACTTTATTCCTGTTTTTGAGCTTCACAGCATGGGAAAGCCTTTTTTATCAGTGTTGTATCTTTGAGTTAAAGCGAGTTTTAGCTGCATTTTTATATGAGAATTAATGAAGAAATCAAAAATCTTGTCCTACATGAGGCTTTTGCACGGGAACTCTTTATTGACCTTAAGCATTTCCTCTTTTAGACCCTTTTATAGTACTATACAGGATTATGCTGCTAATCAGTGAGAAGAAGGACAAATTCAACACTCATCTGAGCAAAAACCTGCTTTCCACTACAGGATGTGGATTTTTTGGGCTCAGCACCAAACCCTGGAGCTTCAAACATCTCAGCCAACACCAGCCTTTTGTGATGCTGTATGTGTTTTTGGTCCTCCTGGGACCATATATTTCTGATTTATGCCCCTTTAGGAAGTTGTTTTATTTCAGCAAGCTTTCTCAACCATCTGGATTGTTTTTTTAATGACCGTCTTTAAATTTCTGCATTTTTTTTTTACACAAACAAGGCAATATCGCAGAAAACACATGTTCTGATGGTGGTTTTTGGTTTTGCATCATCCTCTTTGCAGACGTTGCATTAACCGGTAACCATATTAATTAGGAAGAAATGTCAATTGATATTAAATTAATGATTTTTTTCATCATAGATTTTTTTTCTTGTGCAAATCATTAAATCGCTGGTTTATTGGCGACCTCGCCAGATAAAGATGCCATTATTGACCCAACAGTAGAACTATCTGTGGCCCAAATCATCTTCTAACTTTAACTCCTGTTTGGTGTAGTTGTTCCTCTCTTCCAAAAGGTGACGGGTTAGTGGAGCATACTCTAACGTTAACAGTCTAATGATCACTGACCGCTACATTTGTTTTCTTTCATTAACCTGGGCGTGATGAGGTAATAAAATCAGATAGCAACAGAAGCCAGCGAGGGTCACACAGGTGTGTAAATTAGGTGGAAGGAGCCGAGATTTCAGACACGACTCCCCACCAGCCAATAATGAGCTCCAGCCAGGCTGAAGCAACCATCACCACGGCTCGTGTCAGGCTTTGGGCCGTTCCCATGGCAACCTCTAGGTTCTGTTATTGTCTCCAAAGTTCTGAGACAGCCAATTACATGGCAGGGAGAACCAGGATGAGAAAGTTTCTGTTCTCGGACACTAATTATGTGTTCATTATTCAATTAAACCCTAAAAGGTGCTCACAGATTAAAGTGCACAGCTTTAATCCAGACCATGGGAATCTACAGGTTTGGTTTTTGTGTTTTTGTGGCTCTTCTTTGCCGCTGGGTTCATATTTTGTTCATGTCAGCGTTAAAAAATTGGAGGGAAATTCCTGTGAAGGTGGAGGGCTGCAGGGATCGAGCTGAGCTTGCATTATACATTATGTTGTGTGGTTGAGTTTTGAGCAGACAGCCAACCTTTCTGAGAGATGGACTAACACACACACACGTGCATGCCAGCACACACACACATGCACGCACACACACACCAAAATGCATGAGAACAGTTCATTAGAGAAGCTGACTGGGTGTACGAAATCATTCGTTTGCTAAAAGAAGAAAAAAAGCCTGATTTTAGTTTCGTAAATGCTTTTAAATTTTAGTTGTCAAGTTTGGATTATTGCATCAAAATGAAATATTAAATTTGAAGGGTTGCTCAATGACAGAGTGAGAAACTGACACCCAAACAGATATAGATGTTCAAAATTAAACAGACTTTTACTTTGATAAGATTTTGGGTTGTGCTCTAGTCGATTACTCTGGGGTCGACTGGAGGTTCTTATAGAATCTGTTCTGTGTCAATAATGAGGAACCAAATAGCAGATAACATATTTTATTAACAATCAAACTCTCATTTTGGGTAAATGATATAATTAAATAAAAATAAACTCTTTTCTTCCTTTCTTATTAGCTGCTTTGTTGTTCGGTCTGTGTGTACACCAGCAGGAGGTCTGAAAATTGATTTCTTCTTGTTTAATCAAAAGGTGTCTAAAAAGCTGTAAATGGGATAAATACCTGGGTTAGGTGTGAAAATAGACACAATAAGAACATTAGCAGGATGATTCTCTTCATTTAAAGTCAATGTTTCCTTTTTTATTAAAGAAATGTCCCAGAAATGAAACAATAATGATGGTGAGGAAACTATTTATCCTTCAAACTAAACTAGTTCTTACTAAAATGATTAATAATATAAATTTAAACTCACTAGCTGCTCATTATCAGATGTTATATTCTTGTTTTTCTCGTATTTTAACATTTCTGTTACGTGCTAACCCAGCGTGTTTGTGAGAGACAGATTATGTGTTTGTTGGGTTGTGAGTAGAGATATATGGTGGTTGTGTGTGGATTCTGACAGTAATTACACAAGTCTGCACCACAGCAGCCTGGGGCTGGCTCAGTAACAAGTCATTATAACATCTGATACATAACCAAATGTCAGCTGTGTCTGCTGTGTTTGCTGCTGCTAGCAACATAATATAAATCAACCAGGAGAGCCAAGCTGGGTTCGATTGTGATGCATCACACACTGTATTATTATTATTATTATTATTTTGGATTACAAATAATTTGCTGTTTGCATGCATTCTTTTATTATAAAATGTTATGAGGGGTCCAGATTGTTTACTCTATGTAATCGCTTGTAATAATGAGATATTTGTCCTTGCAAGCTGCTCCACAATGAATCTATTTGCATGTTTTTATAAGAGTTAAAATATCTTAGGCTCAATGTTTTAATTATTTTTCATGCTAATATTAGCTAAGCTCCATCTTTTCACCCCAGCTGCAGGTTTGAAAACGAACGCCATGTTTTTGAGTTTTATAAACCTCAGTGGAGCGCTGCAAATGTGAGCTTTGGATGAAACTGCAGAGGGATGGTTATTCAGTTTGTTCACAGTGCACATGGTCGTTAATAGCATTAAGGCCAAGCCTATTTTTACTGTTTCTTGCTCAGAGGCTGACATATGGCAGACTGGCTGACTTTGCATAACAGGATGTGCAGCAAGATTTAATAGAGGCTGCAGTGTCCTGGCTGGGTGAGCGGGGGTGCGCTCTGTAGCCTGTAAGTATATCTGACAACAGCAGGGGGAACCATTATGTCCCATAACAGACTCTAACACAGGGATGTGGGTGAAGACAGCAAAGTGGATGTTTAGGGGGAAGTTGGAAAAGATTTAGAAAACTAGGAGATAAAATAAAGCAGCTTTATGTCAGAAACAAATATATTTGTTGTCATTCAACAGCTTAGAGACACGAATATTGTAGTAAACAAAGTTTGTAGGACAACTTAAAGCTTCATGAGCCTCGTAGCTTCAGGGAAAATCTGTTCCTCACTCTTGTTGTTTGGTCTTTGAGGCTGCTCAGCCTTCTGCCTGAGGGAAAGAGGGTGAATAGTTGATGCACTTGATCGGTGCAGTCTTTTTACCATGTTTTTTTTTTTTTCAACTTTAATAAAATTTTTGTTTTGCTCCATTTTTTTTGCACTCGCTGCTATTTAATCAATATTTGTAAAAAAAATAAAAATAAAAATCACATTTTACCAATGCTTTTAAAGATCAGTTTAAATATATGTTTTAAATAAAACTGATGCAATATTGCTTCAACTGCATCAAATTAAGTTTTCTTTTTCCCCCAGATTAGTTAAATGACTTTATGTTGATCAAAATTTGGCAGACTTTGAGGAAATTTCTTCATATTTGTAAATTTGATTTTTATAAGATGCATAAATAAAATGAGACTCTGGAGGTTGTTAAACTGGACTACTACCATATGCTTCATGTTCCATCCAGACCTCAAAGTGAGCTGACCTTCTGAACTTTTGTTTTGAGCCACGCAGCCACGCAGTGCCATTCTGACCACTGGGCACTATCACATTTCCCTTGCGGGGCAGCAGTAGCTCAGGAGGTAGAGCGGGTTGTCCAGTAATCGGAAGGTTGCAGGTTCGATCCCGGCTCCGGCCAGAGAGCGCCGCTGTGTGTCCTTGGGCCTCGCCTCCGTCAGTGCGCCCCAGGGCAGCTGTGGCTACATCGTAGCTCATCCCCACCAGCGTGTGAATGGGTGAATTGAGTTGATTGTGTTGTGAAGCGCCTTGGGGGGTTGTAGAACCCTAAGAAGGCGCTATACAAATACAGGCCATTGTCTATACGTATGGATTCTATTGGACAAATAAAAAGCTGAAACACTCTAAAGTATTATCGTCTTTAATATAGAGTAAAGGTGGGACTCGATTAAAAAAATTAATCTAATTAATTTGTAATGAATTAATCTTGATTAATCGCATTTTAATCGTTCAAGACAATTTGCACCCAATCTTTTTTAAAATCAAAAATAATGTTAGTTAGGCACAGATGACTTACCCACACTTTAATGAGTATATTTCTGTAAGCACAAGGTCTATTTGATTACTTTGGTCTCATTATAAAGGTAACCATTGTGGGATTTGTTGGGATGTGTAAATATAAGTATGTGTTATTGATGAATAAGTGTAAATAGACATGGAGCATTGTAAATGTGTGCTGAACTGAACACTAGGTGGCAGCAGAGCACTGCTAATATATATAAAGGTGTAGTGTAGAGTTCAGGGGAAGTTCTGCTACAAGTTGAATGCTGTGTGTGTGCTTGTCCCTTCTGCTGTAATAAAGTTCATATGGATAAAGTTACTACCTGCCTTTTTTCTTCCTTTCTTTTCTTCATGAAGATCAATTTGTCATTATTTATGTAATTGTAGTTTTAGTTGAGCTTGGAGCGCGTAAAAAAGGTTATATGGTCTTGTAGCGCAGGCTCTGCTGTTTGGTTGGATGTGCAGCTTAGGGTTAGGGATAGAGGATATTTATTGATATATAGGGCATAAATTGTGATGCTAAACTTTTCCGGCCCCCAATTGGGTGGCGATCGGGCTTAAAGGGGTAGTAACATTTTAACGCATTATTTTTTCCTAATTAATTCATCGTAATTAACATGTTAAATTCACATTCTTTCTAAATCTCCAACCAAATAAGCATCTGTTCTTTCAGTCTCGCATGATTGGAATAAAAAAAATAATAAAATCTGGGATTTCTGTTTGTACATTTGCCATGTGTTGTAACATAATCAGTTACTGCGTGGATCTGGAGGCGTTCGTTGGATTGGAGAAGCTGGGATCCAGGGCTTAGCAGAAGTATGAATTGTTTTTGGGTTAGCTTTGTTTTTAGACAGAGCTTTGCTTAAAATGTGGAAAACGACTCGAAATGTTTGTGGCAAAATCAAACTGACATGGATATGTGGGCTGACTTGAATGCACAAGCCATAAAATGTAGTTTTGCAATTAAACACGAGAGAGAGAACGAGAGAGAGATAGTTGAGCTGCAGAAAAGAAAACAAATCTAGTGAAAATGTTACGTCTCTGTTAGCAATAATATCTGCAGGTTATGTTGTGAAAAAACACTGAAAACCACAGAATTTTACTTTTTATCCTCCCAGCATGTCACAGATTTTCCCCCGACTTTGAATTCACCTTGAAACGATGCCGGTAGCTGGATTTTGATGTTCCGTGACAATGCCCCCTTCCAGATTGTTTCTACTGACATACCAAACACCGTACGAGCTGTCTGAGAAGTTTTTATTCAGTGTTTGATGCAACTCGCTGCAGGTTATTTAATCCACCTCGCATCCCAGGTGGACCTATCTGCTTGTGGTGTTACCCCTCTTAAATCTAACACAGTTTCTCAGTTGTCACACACTTTTTTTCTCCCCTCCTGTCTTTCTGCAGCCCAGAGGTAATTCTAGTGTTAGTATCTGAATTTCTTCAGCTTTCAGAAGTCTGCAGTGTTTTGCTTGAACACTCCACGAAATGTAATACCTTGAATACACAAACTCTAAGAGCCAGCAGGTGCCCCTGAAGCTTTGTTTTTAGTAGGAAGACCAAAGTGTCGATTTGATTTAATGTCCTGCTTAAGTGTGTGTGTGTGTGTGTGTGTGTGTGTGCGTGCGTGCGTGCGTGCGTGCGTGCGTGCGTGCGTGCGTGCGTGCGTGTGTGTAATTAGTTGTCATGCTAATTGGGCTTAGTTCATTACTCTCACACAGGACACAGCAGTGCGTGAAGCACAGTGGGGCAGTGGGACTGCTCATTTCACACACACACACACACACACACACGCATTTTCTTACACAATGAAACAAAAACACACAATCATGCATTCAAATAGAGGACTATGAATGCTTTAGTTTAGATTGATTCAAAGAAAAGAACGTAGATAATAACTAGACATCAAAACAAAACCAGAACTTAAAGCTGAAGCTAAGTAAATTCCCCCTAGTGGCTGGTTGCAGTATAGGTTTTAACCAGACCTCCGTAATGTTCAGATATTCATTTAGAGAGACCGCTGCTTTGTTTCAAGAAAAATTTCACTCCACATAACTATGCTCCGATGACTCATTATTAGCTTTGGTGAATAGAATTAACAGAAAGGCCCACGTTCAAAATTGCTCTTAATAAAACATCAATGCAGCTGATCTAGATATGCCTGCATAGAAACTCTGACCCTTCAAGTTTCCTTCTGGTGGAGACCTGCACATAAGGAGTTATGTACTGAGGAGTTTGCATTAAGGTAAAGGCCCTCATGGTGGTTCATTTGGTTGTTTCCTTCTGGGTTTAAAATTGAGCTTACCTTTGTTGTGTCCTTGGGCAAGACACTTAACCCACCTTGCCTGCTGGTGGTGGTCGGAGGGACCGATGGTGCCAATGTTCGACAGCTTCACTTCCATCAGTGAGCCCCAGGGCAGCTGTGGCTATAGCTATATACCAATATATAGCTATACCAATGTAGCTCATCACCACCAGCATGGGAATGTGTGTGTGTGTGTGTGTGTAAGACTGGATGTGTTGTAAAGTGCCTTGGGGGGTTGCAGAACCCTAGAAGGTTCTATGCAAAAAGCCATTTACCATTGGATGGATGGGTGGGTGGGTGGGTGGATGGATGGATGGATGGATGGATGGATGGATGGATGGGTGGATGGACAAACGTTTACTAATGTGCCAGCAATATTGATAGACATATATGCCCAAAAAAAGCAGTTTTTTATGTATATATCATATTTTGAGAAGAAAAAACCTGACCAGTCATTTATTTTTTTAAATGATCAAACCTTGACGACACATAGTAAAACAAAGTTGGATGCTACTTCTACTCCAGTATTTAACGTGTTTCATTATTGCCTGGTCATGAATAACATTCCTCAAGTCCACCCTTGCTGTCCTTGATGTCTGTCCAACATGCCTTTCAGTACCTTCTTGACTCCCTAAGGAGATAGTTTTATGCCCAGGGGTCACTGACCTCCAGGGGGTCACTCTCACTATCAGCGGAGGTCCAGACTGGCCCTGCTTTGCTTTAACCTAATCTGCATTCTTCTCTATCTTTTGCTTGATTTTCTCCCCAATCTTGAGCTCTCCAACTTCTCCCTATCTTTTTTCTTAACTCTTCTTTGTTGCCTTATCTTTAAAGGTTTATTGATTTAAACATAAAATGACTGTCTAGCAACATTATTTCTATAGTCTATCTGCTTCATTTATCAATCTGTATAATCTTTGCGAGTACCTAATATTAGGTAATTAGGGTTGGTGTGTACACATGCTTCTTGGTTTTGTGATATTAGTATTGACAAGCTTACTCTAGTGGAAGTTTACTCATTCTCCTACGGCTGTCTCCGTTTATCTGGATCTTCCAGATTATTTTGCCTGTGGGAGTGTTTGAGTGGTTAATGAAAGACACAAGTGGAAGATTAGTTGACTCTTTGTAGACTGACGGTCTCTACAAAGCCTTCTTGTCTTTCTGGCTATGTGGTAATCGTCCATGTTTTATTCACAGCAAATGGATCATGAGGTTGACACCACCTTTAGATCTCTTCCTTTTCCCATTTGTTTAAGTAAGTGTGACAATACTGCTTATGTAAGGGTTGGACAGCAAGTCCAACACCAAGTTTTGCTATTGAAACATTCTCACAAACGTCATGAACCAAAGCAAATATCACTTTCACGCACGAGTTTCAAATCAGAACAATCAACTTGTCCAAAAGTTTCAATCACCATAGTTTTTGTGGATGTTGTAGTGAAGAAACAGGTGAATTAAGCTGTTCTAAAATTCTAAAATGTTGAAACAATATATAAAGTAACTGTTTCAAATGTTTTGTATTTTCTAAAAATTTCTAAAAGTGTGTTGGACGCCTATTGTTTTTTTAATGAAAATGAATAAAAAAGCATTTATTACATCACCACAGGCTAAGCTTTCCCAGAATTACTATGAGGATCAATTTGGTGCCACCCCAAAATTTTCTCTGGCCCCATGGCCACCCCTATGAAGCTTTTCTGGGCGCGCCCCTGTATGGGTTACAACCTGCTTCAGTGTAAAATGGACAAGCTGCCATGTACACTAGTGGCCTTGCCACTCACTGCTGCTGTCTCACCAGAGTTACAGATGTGAGGTCAGCAGTGCAGACCCCCCACCCTGTCAACTTGCTGCCCCACAAAGCTGGTCTTGTGTGAGAGCGTGTTCTGTGTGTTTAGACTACAAGCAGGATACAGCTGAGCAGCTGCCACTCACCCAAGACCTGGAAAAATCCCTCCTTACCTAATAAAACATTGAAACTGGATATTGTATGCAAAGAGTTCATGATTTGCACAAACTAAAGAGTTGAAGGTTTGGTGGACCACTGGTGCATGGTGGGAAAATTTAAAATCCAACTTTTTTAGTCACATGACGTTCAGAGTGAAACCACAATTTGGTCCCGACTAAAATATCTCCTTGGATGACGTAATAAAGTTTGCACAGACCCTCAGGATGAACATTAGACTTCACCTAATGTGGTTGAAAGTGTTTAGTTAATATCTCAAAAGTCTGTTGAGATTTAATATAAATGTAAATGTCTGTGGTTATCATGTGGGTGGTATGGAAACCTCAATCCCCTAATTTTTTTGTCTCATTCTATTATTAGTCCACTGTTTAACTTTATATAAGATGTGGACAACCTACAAACCTCATTCCTGGTCTTTACTTTGGGTTCCACCTTGGTTGAGGTTGAAAATAAGCTGAACAATCACCAAGACTATCAGAAAACATATGCACTAAGCATTTACGATTCTCTAAATTTTACATAGAAAATTTTCACTTTCTTCCTTCACATAATTCCCACTGTGCAAAGACCTAGTTAGGACGTCCTACAGACGTGGTCTAGACCGACGGACTCAATGTAGACATCATCTGCACGTCCATGCGACATTGAATGTTTGCAGGATTAGTAGACGATTTCTTTATCTGTCCTTTTCTTGGAACTAAGTTCCAGCATGTCTTGGCAAGCCAACTCAACAGCCTGTTTTACATTATTATTTTGCTTTTTCTTGACATATTTTACCATGTTTGTGCTCTAATAACCCCTATGTAATAACCATGTAAAGTATTGGTCGGTACAGATCTGTTGAGTGGGCAAAATCTTAATCCTGAAGACTTCATTTTCACATCAAACCATCTTGAGGCTGTTATCATGATAAACAATCAAAAGTCAAATCAGCTGTGGCTTTTAAAAATAAATGATTTATGTCTGAGTTTTTTTTAGCATTTCAGATTAGAGAAATGAAGTCTGTTGACTTGTAAATGTTTCTCCTTGCTGGATCATTACATGGAGGTTGTGTGGTTGTTTATTTCACACCTTAAAACATAAACATCGGTAAATGATCAGAGGCAAACATTTTAATGATCCTTGATTTCTCAACATGTCTGGGCCTCTCTGTCCTCAGCCATTTCAAGCTAGCTCAATCACTTCAGGTAACGATGTGCACTGTCGCCTTAGCTGATTGATGCAGACATGAATTATGGAGTTTGAACATCGTCTTTAGGAGTTGTTTTGGAGATTAAAGGCATATTATGCAACTTTTTCATATTTTTAAATGATGTTCTTGAGCCAGCATGTGCTAAAATGACCCTTTGCAGGGTTAATGAAATGTCACTCAGACCCCCACCGCCCTCTGTGGCCAGAATACCGCACTTGCAACTTCAGAGTTGCGGTCCGCCACCTGCTGGACATGCCTGGTGCTGCAGTCTGCTTCCAGGACGTTTCCTGCATGTTTTAGATCATGAACACAGCTGATTTGTTTGATTTAGTGATGAACCGCTCCTGTAGACACTAATGAAGGCTGAGGAGACATTTCAGCTGTTAGATTAAGGTGTTAAAAAGATGAACGCACAGCGAGGAGATAAGTTTCACATTTGCTTTTGTTAACGAACACTAGGGGGTGCTAAAAACAAGCCAAAACTGCCAAGTGTTCCTTTAACTGTGAAATGACTGAGGCAGAAAGTCAACCAATCAAGGGTCGATGCTGCAAGGCCATTGTGAGGATTTCTACTTAACTTCAAAACTACTATTCCTGTTTTTGAAAAGAAACTTTCAGTCCTGGAATCTCGTGCTCCTTTGAGAACAGGATATCATGAAGGCTGCCATATTCCTCCAATCAAAACAGATTCATGCACAATTCCTGGTTCAATTTTGCCCTTTGACTTAGAGGCCCATTGAACAGAAATGTTATCTTTTGAGCAGGTCTGCAGAGATTTTAGGCGGTCAAACACATGCAACTTGGATTTTTAGGCCATTTAGACGCATAAAGCTACCTACTCTCATATTGCAATAAAAGCTCTGTTCAAAAGGTGGTGCTAAACTCCAAAAATAAAAATCCATATACATAAATATTCAAATGCAACTCCAAAGTTGAAACCAAAACAAATCAGACGCCCCCTAGTCGCTGGTTCTAGTATAACTAACTTTCAGTTCCACATTCCAAGTGTGCAAATTCCCCTGTCTCACTCTACAATAAAACAAAAAATGTCCACAATCCCATCTAAGAAATCACTCAAGCATCTCTAAATATTTGTCTGACTATCCAGTGCATTATTACCTTTTGAACTTGAGCATGACATTGTTGACTACCGACTTGAGTCCAGTTGTAAAAAGTACTCCGATTTGTCACATTAGACTGATTTCTGCCTCTCAGAGCTATATTTAATTATAATGCAAATGAATACATTTTATGCCATGCTTTATTTCCCTAATTACATTTTTATAGCATTGTGAGCATGGTGGCATGTAAGCATTTACCTCACTGCAGCTACACAAGAATCTTGCAACCTAGCAAATCACTCTTAAATCTCCATTTTCATAGGAAACATATTTATAAACGTGACAGAATTGCACTAATAAAATGTGTTTACATGCAGCAGGAGGCTTGTGTTCAGTGATTTCTTCCCCGAGTGAAAAACTTTACATGTGAACCTTTTGTTCCAGACACAGACAATATAGGCCTCCGATTACACACTCGACTGTGAGTGAAACTGTAGCTTTGGGGATTATCGTGTAACTGATCGCTTTTTACATGGCTGATAAAAGAATGTGGGGTTAACAGTTTCTCTGGTTTCTACAGCATCTCCCGCCCGTTCCCTTTAACGTCTGCACGTGGACCTGCAGACTGATCGAGCAAACAGCAGGTAAAGAAACATTTTAGACGGTCTGGAAACCACAGGGAAGATTTCTTCATCCCTGGCTGAGCAGGCTTCTGTCACAAGATCTGGCAGCTGCAGCCGCTCTGAGAAAATGCACACTTAACAACAACAGGGAGAGCCAGAGACAAGCGTCAGGACTTCTCCATCATAAAGGAGACGCCTGCAGGGCAGAGCAGAACAAATGGCTGATCAGACATGAGAGCCGTGCAATTTCATGCTTGTACATTAAGGGCTTCTCTTTATGCATTCAAAGAACATCTGCAGCAGAAATAAACACTGTGCAAAAACTGTGTTTGCATGAGAGTTCTGCAGCATGAAGTAATTAAAAAGTGAAGTAATTTGGGATTGTTTGCTTGTATTGGTGTCATTCTGATTTATGCAAAAAAAATATGATGCAGAGCAATATTTGTTAACTTTTGATCAAATATGCTCTTATTTAATATAATATTGCAGTTATAGAGGATTAATTAATCATTAAACACATACAATTGATTATGGAATTTGCGTAAAAACGCATGGAAGAGTAATTATCATAACAAAATAGTGTTTGTATTGAAGATTTTGTAACCTGGCATTGCAGGAGTGTGTGTTCCTCCTGCAGTTGGGAGGAGGAGGAGGAGGAGGTGGGGTGAGGGGTGAGGACATATGGGGGGAGGCGCAGCGCAGTCTTTCTGCTCATAGGCGTTCTCTCTTCTCTCCACTCAAACTTTTTCGTGCAGCCTGTTGCACCGCTTCAGACACCTTTCTTCTCATCGAGGGATTCCTGAAACTTTTCAAAACTTTACTTTTATTTTCCTCCCGCTAAAGTCGGGAGTTGGCGTGCGTCCCGGACTGCGGCGCTGCTTTCTAAGACGCATTTTAAAGGCCGCTTCTCTTGTTTTGTTCATTATTTTTGCTTTAAATCACTTGAAAGTGTTAAGGTGGGATTTTGTAAACATGTCGGGTCGCAGTTTCTCCACTAAACCTCGAATCGTGCCGAACAATGTTGGGACATTTCGCCTGCTGCGCGTCAAGGGCAACTTTTAGGAAGATCCTTGGCACCAAGAACCTGCAGCTCCGGACTTCCAGTCCCGTCCCGGCTCTGATTTTTGCAACATTTCGACTGTTAATCGCTTTCCAACATCATGGAAGGTGATCAGGGGACCGGTGCGTCCTCAGAGGAGCCCCAGACCGACAGCGCGGCTGTGTCCGACAGCTTTACGCAGCTGTGGACGGACGTAATGGGCATGCTGGTGAGTTGTTTTTGTTCAAAGGGAGAGATCTGGATCCCAAACTCGCTCTCATGGCCTCGTGCTACCGTTTTATCACCCTGCACCCTTAAAAGTGATCCAGAACTTTGCGCATCTGGTGATTATAGAGCGGTGGCGCATGTAAATCAGTCACCACAACAACGCGTCCCCTCAGGCCCCTGTTACAAATCCATCAGCGCTCCTGCTTGTCTCCATTTGGTTTGGCTTTGCTCCCGAGCCACAAACAGGATGTTAAAGTTCTGAACCTGACCTTGGATGTTTTAGTTTGAACTCTTTATTATTTGAGGAAATCCTGGTACATTATTTCTTGTATTTTGTTTTAGAGCCATGATGTTTGTTGTGGCTTTGTTAGTTGATGGACCTGTTGACCAAATGTCTTCTGTTACAAGCCAAAGGTGCTAATTTGGTTTTGGTGTGGCACTGAGGTTGTGAATGGTGTGTGTGTGTGTGTGCGTGCGTGTGCGTGCGTGTGTGTGTGTGTGTGTGTGTGTGTGTGTGTGTGTGTGTGTGTGTGTGTGTGTGTGTGTGTGTGTGTGTGTGTGTGTGTGTGTGTGGAGCCTGAGGGTTGTGGGTGGGAGGTGTGCTGTCCTGCCCTTCTGACTCTAGGTGGGAGACCTGGATCCCAGCCAGGCAATTTATGTGGATTTCTAGCTCCTGAGGCAAATGTCTGCGAGGCTCATCTTTGTTGTTTTTCCCTCACATGAACTGAGACGCATGAGCAAAAAGTTTCTTTAACTCACTGTTCACATCTAGCCATACATATCTACATGTTTGCATATTAGTGTCTTATTTATGGAGGAAAAGGTGGTTTGTGTTGAGCACCTGCCAGGCTCTGACCAACTCTAACCCTTTCATGCACATTCAGTTTTTTTATTTCTCTGAGTAATTTAATATTTGAGTAAATAATAGATAAATGTTCCTTTTTACCTTTGTTGAGACAGATCTTTAACTTTTACTTGGCGATACTATATACCAGAATCCAACCCTTAAATAAATTGCGACTGTAAAATAAATTAGTTTTTCATCTTCAATCCACTTTATTTTACTTTCTAATGCAAATATGATTTATTGCCATTTTCATCAACAACTTTTAATGAAAATAAAATCAAATGGAGGCAAAGTTTGTAAAACCACTTATGAAGTGGCTAAAGTCGGTATCTCTTTGTTGGAAACCAGTTGGAGACGCAAGATTATGGGAAAATATTCTAATTTGATACATAAGACACTTATTTCGGAATTTATTTGACCCAGACAGGTGACATAATAGTGAAAAGTGTATGAAATTCATCTTTTGGTTTACAGTTCAGTCTCATATTAATTTAGCAGCTTGGTCACCAACTCACCAAAGTTGTCTTATAAGAATGTAATAAAATATCAATACATTGAAATATTGCAATCAATCAATTTTATCTCTATATATTTCTTGAGATATGGAAACATTTACTGTATTTCTTTTGTTTGGTGCAGTTCAAACTTCGACTGCTAGGTGGCAGCAGTCCTTAACGCCTTCATTCTGACAGAATGAGATCTCGAGATAACACTGGATTGTGTCTCGGAAGCTTCTGGCCTGAGTTTTCCAATTAAATTCAGTTTCAAATATTGGAAATATCATCCTGCTTTTAGTATCGTAATATCGTCTCCCCTGAATTGTGATATATATCTTATCGCCAGATTCTTGCCAATACACACCCTGATTGTCCTACATGATCACACATTCTGACTTGTAGAAACTAAACTGAGATATGTTTGAAATGGGTTCCCATCACGTAGAACAGGTCTGTGACCAGTTTGTTGAAAAGTTTATCTTGCAACTTCATTTCATGTTGAAAATTTCACAGTTCAGAGACTCGTGCAAGGAACTTGAAAACCCTTGTGAACCCTGGCTTATATAGTGTGTTTTTTAGGCTTCAGTGCCTTAGAACTATAGCCTAGAAATCTAGACAGACAGTAGCAGAAGCAAAATGATTTTGCTTCGCATGTCGATCTAGCCATGCTCCATTGGAACCTCCGCAGTCCTGACCAGTCTGGTGGCGTGCCAATCACAGCGCTCTATTGGTTTGGTGGGCCAATCACAGCGCTCTATCGGTTTGGTGGGCCAATCACAGCGCTCTATCGGTTTGGTGGGCCAATCACAGCGCTCTATCGGTTTGGTGGGCCAATCACAGTGCTCTATCGGTTTGGTGGGCCAATCACAGCGCTCTATCGGTTTGGTGGGCTAATCAGGTTTGGTGGGCTAATCACAGCGCTTTGTCATCAACTTTGATCTATTTAGACTTTTGCTCTTTTTTTATGTTGTAGTTGCGTCTTCTTTGACAGTTTATGGTGGACTGCCCTGTTGACTGTATCGGTGAGTACGTCACGTTGTTCTAGGGCTTGTTGATATGGCCTAAAATCAATATCACGGTATATTGAGGAGTTCACCTCGATAACGATAAATGGACGATAACTACATGTATGCGCAAAAACAAAGGTTGTCCACTAGATGGGGCTGTCATGTGTATTACGTTGAGTCACGTTGTCATGTGACTCGAGGTGGTGCAGCTTCTTAAAGGGACATGAACGTCGCCAACCTACACATCTTAATTTTTTTATTACCGGATTTATTGACATGGGAAAAATGATATCGGTTAGAGTCAGAAATTTTGATAATGCTACATTTTCGATTTATCGCCCAGCCCTACGTTGTTCATTGTCCAATAGCGCAGAGACCGTTTGAAAGGCAACCGAAGATTCCACCCCTCGAGTGAACTTTCCCTATGGGTCATGGCCAGACCATATTCACATATACTATAGGATGGCTTGTCAGGCTATTAGAACTACTTTTTAGCTACACAAACTTTAGAAGTGCACAAGAAGGAAATTTAATCGGTCTTTCTAGGTCAATAAAGAAAATGAAGCATATACTCCACTTGTTCATTTATTTGAAATTCCAGCACAGCTATTGTTATATTGTTCTAAACTGTAGAAATGTCATGTTGTTTTAACAGTGAAAACTCAACTGAACCACCATTTATTGTGAACTTTATCGTAGCATTTTCCTCCGCCTCTTATCTTTAAACACATTGTAAGACCCAGAGCACAATAAACACCACATCTGTGTTACAGCACAGTAATGCTGCTATATATAATGGCTTTTGTTTTGCCTACATGAAAATGCCCTTTAAATGTGGGCCAACCCATCAAAGAGTCGCTGTTGCGAATCTGCTCTTGGCTCCCAACTTCACACTTTAGAGATAGACACCAAGCCGATTTCATCAGCGTGCTTACTGTAATTGGCCTCACAATAAATCTGAGAGCTTAATATTCAAGTAGCTGTGCAGAGGAGTAATAAAAAAACACGTTCAAAGTGAGGTTTCATCATGCTTTGACTGTAAATCAGCAGCTGCATCACTCTGAGGTTTACCATACACAGTCATACGTGGAGGAACGTGTTTCCTCAGCTTTACTCGGAAGGTCAGGCTCTTATTTTGTGGTAGAAATTCAAGTTGAAAGTTGAAACTAATGATGAGTGGAAATCTGTTTAAGACATGGGTCATGAGCTGGAGCTGAGGTAGATGGATTTACTGTGAGGATCTCTAAATGGGAATATGCATTAGCTTCCATCTATTTGTGGTAACCTGGGAGTGTTTTCCCCTCAGGCTCTATGATGGAGTATTTTAGTTGGATGCTAATATTCGTCTTCTTTGGCTATCTTGGATTCACAGAAATGGACCAACAGATGCAGAGAGGCACAGATTTCAAGATCACAAGCTTCAACAGGACTCTTAATTCTGTGTTTTTGCTCGAAAGCTAATGTTGAGTCAAGGCTTTGTGGAAATATTTCACTTGCCTGCAGGAAATCCTTCTCTTCTTGAAAAGAGTTTTTGTGGTGCTGAACTCAGCGTGGGTGGGAGTTTGTCTTCTTCCAAAACCCCCTCATTATGTAAAAGATAGAGCTTTGTAAATCTAAGGATCGGATGCTGCTCCCGACACCAGATTATCGATTGTGTCTTGGAATTTCATAGTTTTATAATTCTATCCCAGCGTATGAGGACTCTATTTCCACCAAAGTGTTGTTACAAGGCTAGGTTCCAGCCCTGTGTATAATAGGCTAATATTCTCTATTGTTGGAGCCCTTTAGCTTTGACTCTACTCCTCCCCCTCCTTCTTGTCAGGTCTCATTATTGAGGTCAGACAGAGATCTGGCAGGTTTCCTCTACTGGGATGGAAGAGCACTGATTCGCTCAAGCGGATTTCCTAAGGAAACGTTTTGGATAAGAGTGAGCTGTGGCCTTATCGCCTTATCGAGTCTTTCTACACCAGTTTCTAAAGTCAGTGCCACAGCGTTAAAGTAGTAGAAGATTTGATTAATACATTTAATTGAAAAAATAAGTGCATGTTTGCACACAGATCACATAATCCACATATCAGAAACAAAGTTGTGCATGCATCTGTAAATGGATACATAGTGAATTAAACCAGCTGCATTTTGGAAAAATGGATATTTTTCATACTGAGTTTGCATGCTAAATGAAGAGACTTTGAGTCTGAGGTTGAGTGAAGAGGGTGGGAGGAGCTAATTTAATGAGTTACATGTTGTAATGAGCTCTTTGAATGGCATCTGTTTGACGAAATAGAGATTAGTTCTGATGAGATGAATGAGCTAATGGCTTGCTTGTCTTCTTTTGTCTAAAAACAATGTAACAAATCATAGCGGTTATCACCAACACTTTCATAAACCTTTACACTGATGTCAGTTTTGCAGTATTTTAATATTTACATAGAATTTTTGGAATTTCTTTGTTTGAATTTTTAGCTTTGCCATCAGGAATTTAATTTATTTTTCTGCTAGAATTGCATTGCAATGCAAAATAAATGGTAATGTGAAAACTGACGAATCAGCAGTTTTTGAAAAAGTGCAGCATTTTTTTGGGTTGCCTTTTTAAATGGCAGGAAGCTAACTAGCTATTAGCTGTTAGCTCGACTAACTAAACTGATCTAATTCCTATTTCTCTAAACTGAGGATGTTCAAAGAGCTATCTGTAGGAGGTAAAATATTGTTCCAAACAATTTCACAGAAGCTTCTGAACATTTGAACTGTCCCTTTAAGTCATGATTAGCATTTTATTTTGTCCAAGTGCGTGTTCTTTTATTACCTAATTTGTGTCGTCTGTGTTTGTCTCTAATCTACTTTAACGACAGTGGTAATATGACAGGTGACTGTTTTTTGGGGGAGTTGTTTTGAGACCTGGTTGTGTTTAGGGTGGAGTGTTTGCAGGCATGAATTACCTAGCGGCGTCCTGGGGAGCCACGGGGGAGGGGAGGGTTGGATGATTCCAACGGACTTTGTGGTCGTGGATGTGAGAGCAGCAGGGGGCGTTGCTGATGGACTTTCAGGCTCCCCATTGGTGTGTAAGTTGAGGGCTTCTAGGGGAGACCATGACCCTTTCCGGGGAGCCGGGCTCCCCTTAGCTCCCCCATATTTTGAACCCTGAATGTTTCTGATTCATGCAGAATCAAGATCATTTTTTGTGTGTTTTACATGTTTTCAAAGAACAAGCAGCACAATGAAATCCAGGACAGGATTGACCAGCTATTCCAGTCTTGGCGTGTCACCAAGTGAAAGAGATCATGCTGCTGACGCGTCGACATGACATCAGAAGGCTCTGTCTCAAAATGTTGAGAGAGCGAGCAATCATACCGTTGACACTCGTGACAATAGTTATGACACTGTGTAACAGACTCCCACTGTCCTGAACAAAAGAACGTAAACTCTAATAAAAGAGTAGAACAGACAGCTTGTAACCCTTTAATGGCGTCTATTCTAGACATTTTATGTTATGATGTGGGAAACAGCAATGGAGAGTGAACTGACTGTGAGATTAGATTCCCAGGCAAACAAAAATACCCGAGATATCAGCGCCATTCATTCAGACTGTTAATAACTTTAGCAGAGAGGGCCTTTTGAAGTGTGTTAATAGAAATTCTAATTTGAGGGGAAAAGTGTCGCTTTATCTTTTCTTTTTATAGTATCTGTAAAAGTGGAAGGCATACGCAATAATAGGAGGAAGAAAAAAACAATTATTAGCAATGCTTGAAATTTTAACACAGTGCCACTTTCACATTATTGGGTAATAAAACTCAAATGCAACACTTTGGTTTTTTTTAGATGTCATCACAGTTACATGAAAACAAGTTAATAAGAGCCGAGAGTCTGTGTTGAGAACATTTCCATGAAATTCATTAGATTTCTGTGGCTTTTTGGAGTCGACGCTGAAAAACGTGAAGCTAAATCATCCATTGTTGGTTGATTTATTAGAATGTAATTAAGTGGAATATTAAAAACAGGATACACAGGATTTCAAGGCTTAACTCAGTGTGTTGTATTGTTTTGGATTGAAAGGATGCTGCTCTGTACGGACATCGATCATCTGTTAGCAGGAATGTGAGGAATTTCATGGCAGATTGACCAGAAGCCTCTGAGCGCATTTGGTGGGTCCGCTCTCACATGTGAACAGTTGCTGCATACATTTTTTTACACCTAGACCCGCAAAGTTTCATTATTTAAATTAAATTTGATTTTAATTTTCTTATTCTGTTGTTAAAAGTACTGATTATCTTCACTCCTCTGAAGCGATGTTCAATAAAAACTTGAATTCTACCGAGAAACAATCTTAGCTCCAAATTGGCGGTAGCAACATGAGCTAAAGGGCTGATAGCAATGTACCATCTTCTTTACTGTAACACCAAAGCTGGTTCGTTCTTGCTTGGGTGTTCCTTTCATTTATAGGACTATTGTTGCCTTTGTTCCAAGTCATAATGGGGAGTTGGCCTCCCCCACATCCAGGGTGGAGCTGTTGCATCATCCAAACCAATATTAGTCATGCTTTCAAACATCCATGGAGCAAGACAGGTTTATAATACTGAACAACTTGTTTCTCTAACAGCTTTGACACTTTCACACTTGTGGTTCTTTTGTTTTTCACACCAGATGAAATGTTGAAGAATTTGAAGAGTCTCAAGTTTCTGTTCCCAGATGTGGAATTTTGTTTTCCTCTCGCCCCTAAGCTGCCTGAAAATCATCTCTTGTCCCACTTCCATTCCAAACTCCAGTTTAGACTCTAAACTGGATTAGGTGGCCCCAGTTAGCCCTCCCACATGGATGAATTCTTCCCAAAATGTGCATGTTAATGAGCTGACACACAGTCACACTTGAGAAAACTATTGTTTCTCTTCTTCTATCATATTTCTACGCTGGCTGAATTGAAGTATTTTGTTCTATAGTGAAAAAAGTAAAATGCAAAGAACCCATTGCTTTTAAAGTAACATTGCGCCGTTTCCTGCTCCTCTGCCCTACTGGTTGAAAGTGGAACTACAACTATTGTAAACAACCCTGCTGCAGTCTGATGTAGCTAGCGCTAACAATTAGCTAACGCTAACATGAGCCAACTAATACTAAAATAAACCATGAAGTAAAAAGATCCACACTGTTGGACAAAAAATATTTTTACTTACAAGTCCAGTAGCAACAAAGCCAGGTCACCATCAGTCGTAGCCTCCCTTAGCTCCCTCAAACTAGCGTAGGCCGCGCCAATGTTCACTCTGGTTTTAGCTCTTTGCTTCACCTCCAAAGACATTACTCTGTTACTTTTACTTCCAGGATCCGCCATGATGCCAACAGAAAAAGCAAACTTCTTTTTCTTGTGCTTTTTATTGACAATCAGCGAACTAAAAATGCTAACCGCTAGCATTACAGCTAATAGCCATAAAGCAGCTATAAGAGAACACCTACCCGCTCCACAAAACTATCTAGTGCAGTTTTTGGTCAGCAGAGGGCAGCAGAGTGGTGTCAAATATGAAACTGGTCAAGTTTCTAACCCAACAATCACTGAGATCAATGTTTAAGTGCTAGCTTAAAGTAAAAAAAAAAAAAAACTATCTACTGTTATGGCTGAAATGGTTTATTTTTGTTTAGAACATTTATTTGGTAACAAATCCTTGTTAATTTATTAATGACCCAATGGTAACTCGATGAATAAATGACATTGTTTTCAGAGCCTCATCATGAAGAAACTCTTGATTCATGGTTAGGTAATTATTAGTTCATGAGTAACTAAGCATTGGTTCATTATTAACTCATAAGTAGAGGACCATTAGCTAACTAAAATCTAATTAAAACTTCAAAATAAAAAGTTTGTATTAGTTTGCGATTAGTTATTAAGAAGTACATTAAGAAATGTTTCTTGGTGATTATTTTCATTTCAAAAATTTGACTCCTCTTTAACACGAACACGTTTCCTGTCCTGAGGAATGAAGTAAAAAGCGAGTGTCTGCTGTTTTAGGGAGTCATCCCTCTGGGACTCTCCATCATTCCCAACCATATGTCCTGCCAAAATGGGATTTCTCAATTACAAACGGTTGGGCGAAAGGTCACTTCCAGCCCAGCCAAACCTCAGAGACAAAAAGAATCCATGTTTGTTGGGGATATTGTAATCAAACAGTCAACAGCGGCTTTTTCCATAACTCTTTCTACTGAGCTGCCTTGTTTACGATAGGCCTTCCTCGGTTTGTTTTGGTCCGGTGTTTTTTAAATCCCCTGTGCTTGTGTGTGCGCATGCCAATGTGAGTTCTCTGACTAGACGGCCATCTCTGAGTAAGGCCTTATGTGTCTGTGTGTGTGGCATCCTCACCCATACTCACAGGGGTCCATTCATCTGTGGCCTGGCACCCAGAAAGGGAGTCCGTTTAAGAAAGAAGAGACTGTTTGGACTTCTGCTCAGTGACTCAATGCTAGCTGTCTGCCTGGCACAGATTAGATCAACACTAATGAATATTCAACAGTTGGCCGTCACGTTTTGACCAAGCCAGGAGATGGGTTATGGTCCTCTGGGCCACTTGATACAAGAGATTACTTCATGCCCTCCTAGAGCGCTCAAGACTTTTAATCTACAAAGAAAATATTCTTATTAGTCTTATCAAGGCTGACTAACTACATAAATGCATTCCACTTCCTTTTTTTTCTGGAGATTTTTCCTGAAAAATACCTGAAGTACAAGCTCTTATTTTGAAATCTCGCTTCTTGTTCCAGCCTTATTATGTCATGGTTTGCATTCAGCGAGTGTTATTTTCAGTCGTGCAAGGTCTTTACTGTTTGGAGCACGGCTTCCTCTCTCTTTCTCAAACACATCTTCCCCACAAAGGCAGGAACTGTGTAGATTTAAACTACGGCAGCAGGAAAAATGTGTTTGGCTATCGAGCTTGGTGAATGTCTGAGAGGTAACGGGCATCCTTGAACGGAACCTCGACAAAGACAAAACCAATAAACATGCCATGGCTTGCCTGAGATTCCAAACAGGAGCTAATAGGGATGAAAATAATGGCTGAAATATTGAATACTTGCATTGGGATGGTATATTTAATTATTTATTTTATTTATTTATAGTGAGGAATTGTGCACTAATATTTGAAGAATTAAAATGAGCAAAAGTTGGCTCAATCTACTGTTTAGGCAAATAAAGTCAGTTTATTAACGTGTGGAAATTTAAGGGCTTTTATTGTATTTAAGTGTGGCCATAACAGTGAGCAGATACCTGCTCCTCCGCCCTACTGGTTGAAAGTGGAATTACAACTGTTGTAAACAACCCTGGTGCAGCCTGCTGTAGCTAATAACAAGCTAACACTAACATGAGCCAATTAATACTAAAATAAACCACGAAGTAAAAAGATCCACACTGTTGGACAAAAAATATTATTACTTACAAGTCCAGTAGCAACAAAGCCAGGTCACCATCAATTCGTGATTTGTAGCCTCCTATAGCTTCCTCAAACTAGCATAGGCTGCCGTTGTTTACTCCAGTTTTAGCTCTTTGCTTCACCTCCAAAAACATTACAATTACTTTTACTTCCATGCTCCACCATGATGCCAACATAAAAAGCAAACTTATTCTATTACTTTGGTGAACTGAAAATGCTAACAGCTAGCATTGCAGCTAACAGCCGTAAAGACAGGTATAAGAGCGCGTCCTAGAACACCTACCCGCTCCACAAAACTATCTAGGTCAGTTTTTGGTCAGCAGAGGGCTGCAGAGTGGTGTCAACTATGAAACTGATCAAGTTTCTAACCCAACAATCACTGAGCAATGTTAAAGCTCTAGATTAAAGTTTTAAAAACTATCTGTTGTTACTTTAAGCCAAGTTACGAACCAACACTTTGTACGGGGTCGTGTATCTCACTACTTAATCCGAGTTATTGCCAAACTGCTTTTCCCCTTTTTTTTTTTATTTTGTTTCCCAGAATATTGTAGACCACTGTCTAAGTAAAACCTCTCTCTTGGTGTCTCCTGTTTCTCTTTAGGATGGTTCTTTGGGCAACATAGATGACCTTGCCCAGGAGTATTCTGAGTACTACAACACCTGCTTCAGCGACGTCAGCGACCGCATGGAGGAGCTTCGCAAACGCCAAGTCTCCCAGGAGCTCGACATGGTAAATGGATGCTTTTAAACACCCCTAAAAGCCTTTCCTGGAACAAAAACAACCTTGCACCTTTACTGACTGGTGTTGGGTGTAATTTTTCAATCAAAACCCAAGGATGCTTTGCACAGCCACTGACGAGGAAAAGACAAAAGTAAAGAAAATGATACTGAAAAGGTTCTCCAAAGGCATTGTTTATATCTGAATGCAGTTGTTTTCTGGAGCTCTGTTCGAGTGAATGTGGGGTTTCTTTTCACTAGGATGTAGGGTAGTGGGGCAACCCTTTGGTTGCCAAGCTGCAAGCAAGTTCATGCTGGAATGCTGCTGCTGCTACAAACTCAGAGCAACTCTCAGCCTGACGGGTAAAGAGGGAACTTAACCAAGCACACGTGTTTAATATAAAACTTTAGGTGATAAATTTGAATAAATCTGATGCTGCATGTGATCTAAACTTCCTTCAAAGCCCTCGCCTTGACCTACAAGCTCATAGATTATCATCAGATGTTCTGTAAATTAATAGCATCCAATACGTGTTCTCTTAGTCCGTTATCCTGCATGTTTTAAATGTTTCTCTGCTCTCATGTCTCATGATTTAAAGGACTTGTTGAACCACCGGTTCTGGAAATTTAGTAAGACGTTGCTGGGTAGTGGCCATCGAAGAGCAGGACTGGACATCATCAGAAATCCTAATTGATTGAATACATGAGTTTCTTTAGTTGGATCCTAAATTATAGTGAAATTAAATGTAACAAAACAAAAATTTAGTCAATAATTAACACGTTCTGATAGTTGTTAATCATTTCCTTTTTGATCTAAGTTGTTTCAAGACATTTAATGTTTTTTTTATATATTTCCCGACGTTAGAAGCCTTTTGGAGGAGCCACATAATTTTAGTTAACAGCTGTGCTTTGAATATATAATTAAATCATTGTACTTTTAATTTTAATCCCTTAAGACATCCTGTTCTTACAGTTTTAAAGAAAGGGATTGGGACGCCTTCAGGATGCCTCTTGCACCTTTTTGCAGGTTGAGTCTTTGATCTATCTCTTCCCCATTAAGCCGGCTGCACTGTTTTACCTCCTGGCCATGTTTAAGTTTGGGAATGTTGCACCCCGAGGGTAGAAAACTGAGGGGAAAGGAAACAGCCAGGGCGGATTTTTCTATGTAGAGGAGAGGAAAAGAGCTGACTGGGACCCGAGCCCGAAGCCCAAAGCAGGAACAGGATAAGGATGAGAACAGAGGAGGAAGAGGGGAATGAGTAGGAGGAGGAGTGGTGAATGTGAGAGCCTGCAGCTGTCCTGCCACTCTGCAAAAGTTTGGCAGCGAAACACAGAAGAAGAGAAAAATGCATGACGAAAGGAATATGGGTCAGACAACACCTTAGTGAGAGCGCTCAGACGCGCTGGAGCAGCCCACACTATCTGGACTGAACTTTGATTTGCTCTTTGTTGTTGAGTTTTTCTAAAAGTATTTTAGGAAGAGGTCTAGAACACTTCTTTACGACCAAGTGGATGAAGATGAAGTTTTTCCTGCTTGGTGTATCAATATGGAGCATTGTGAAAGTAATGCACAAGACGTGGAGGAAGCTGAACACGGGAAAGATCAGATGGTGTCAGAAACTTGAGTGTTTTTGATGTTCTGAAATGTGTCCAAAAGCAAATGGATTTAAGCCAACTTCACATGAGCATCTTGCCTTAAAGCAGAAGTTCACAATGTCTAAAAGTCACACAATCAGAAATATTTATAGCAAATCGTGCTTTTGAGGGTCATGACAAGTAGAGGAATCACCAAAACTCACTTCTTTAACAAAATACCCTTTTATCTGCAGATATTCTTCCATCAACCACTCCAATGTTTTCACCTCTCTCCCTTTGTAACCTTTTGGGTCAATGACTAAAATCAGCTCTGCTTATTTTGCAGTTCTGAGGGTGAAGTCCACTTCGGCTTTTGTCTTGGTATTTCGTTTCTGGTTTTCACTCGCAAGAAAATCAGAAGTCAGAGTCAACGAGGAAAGTGAAAAATGAAAACTGTTAAAGGGGCCAGATCATTCTATTTTAAACCTTTGAGAGCAAAGGTAGGCACAGTATATGATAAAATATTAACGTTGGAACTATTAAGATGTCATTTATCTTAAATATGAGTTATTTTCATCAGCCTGAATTTGCACCCGGAAATGAAACGGTCTGTTTCAGTGAAGCTCCGCCCCTGCCCACTTCAACAGTGGAGCTCCGCCCACATCCGCTCCAACAGTGAAGCTCACTCTGCTCACCTGACAAGGACGCACACTGGCTAAATAAAGAAAGTAAAAATAAAAATAAAGTAGATTAGTCCTGATATTTTAAACAGTTTACCAATAAAGGGTTGAAACCATAATACCGGCAATTGTAGCTAAAAAAGTAAGAAAAAAGATACTGCTGAGACCGGGAGTTGAACGGGTGCAAAACAGCATGCAAGGTAGTTGAACCACTTTTCTACTGAGTCTGTTGCAAAGCATCATTCGCCTAGACACATGTTTAGTGCTGGCCATTACATGCGTCTTTGTGGACAGGATGCATTTTAAATGGTAAATGCAGCATTCTATGGGGGGAGCCGGGATCGAACCTGCAACCATCTGATTACTGGACAACCTGCTCTACCTCCTGAGCTACTGCTGCCCCAGGATGGACAGGATGCATGGTTTTTCAGACGGTGTTTTGTCCCCAATGCAGAAGTAGTTTGTCAGAATATCCACTCTGGTACCAGTGGAGGTTTAAAGCATGAAGGTCACATTCTCAACTGCAGCATGAAGTCAATCGCTCTATGCCCGCAACTCGGAGAAAGTGGGCGTTAGTGGCCTACTTCCAGGGGAGGTGGGTTCCAGGTCTGAGGCTAGTTTCAGGGGGAAGAGAAAGGCCTGATGACGAAGTTAGTTTCCAGGTTTCAGCTCAGAATCTGAAAAATTACCAGAGTCAAAAACGGGTCACATGGTTAAAAGCTCCAAAAAGTGGATTTTTCATGATTTTTTTACCCCTTTAAAGAAATCAGACTTTATTTGACAATACATAAAAGTCCCCGTGAAAACCCGACTGATGCAGAAGCAGTTTCTGTTCATTAAACTAGTCTCTAAATGATCAACAAGAAGGACTTTGGTTTCAGTTTAGACTTCTTTTCTCCTTTTTACAAGAAATCATACCTTTACCCATTCTGGATCACCATCAGTAGTTAACACACTGTCCAGTGTGTTGCTGTAAAACTTGAGGCTCTCTTTATTAAGAGCTGATGATGGACGATGACTATCGATACACTCCACTTCCTGCCAGGCCTGCTCTGTTTTTTCTATGCATCTCTGTTAGTTTTAAAAGCCGATGGCACACAAACCGTTGAACAAACATCCCTTTAGGATGGAACGGCACTGCTGTGAGCCGTTTCCCACCGCTTCTATAGATGAAGGCTTAGATGGCTCTCCCTGGAATGCCTGTTTGATGATGTTCGAGGCTTATGGCTGGAAGCGACAGGAAATGATGAAGGGGAGAAAAATGTTATCTCGATATTCAGCGGCTGAGATCTATTTTTTAAATTTCTCCTGCTTTCAGTTTATGATAAACACACAGAACACTCATCCATTTGTTCTCACTGACTATCAGCCATGCACTAAGCACTCACGATATCAAATGTTGATTATGTTTAACATTTATTTAATACACATTTCATCTGACTCAAAGCAGCAGTTTAATTTTTTTTCTGAATAAATTGAACTGTAAAGTTTTGTTCAAAATGGATTGACATGCTAACGGCTAGTCTTAGCTAAGCCAAAGTGAATTTCTGCAATCATAAATAAGTCTCAAAACTTCCATAGTGGTTCATGAAATATAAACTTTTATGTTGCTGTTATTTTGCATTACTTACATATAATTAATTATATCGTAGCAGCAGCTAGCTGTAGCACTTCCTGTTCAGCCTGGGGCACTTCCTGCAGGAATACCATGACAGATTCTGTTAGAGCGGTGTGAAATTATATAATCAGTTACTTTATGGTAAAGGAACGATGTTTGAATGACTGGAGTCGGCACCACATGGATGCTCTGTGAAGCCCAGAGACAGGTAGCTCAGCAAAAGCTAATTGGTAGCTTGTTCCTAAATAAAAGGACATCTACAAAACATGCAAATGCAGCGTCTGCAGCCTTGTGTGACATGATGAGGGAGAAACGTTAGGCTAAACTGAGCGGCTAAATTGCACATTTAGCAAAAAGTTTAGATGTAAACAATATCAAACGATGTCACTGATGTGGGAGAGCGACTTCTCGTTATGTTGCTTTGCACATTTGTGCAACTGCAAGAAAACGAGTGTCGACTCAAAACCAATAAATCCAGTTAAAACAGCGAGCTTGTTAGAAACCGAGGTCGTTCAAATAGCTACAAAAGTTCTACAGAAATCCTTTAGGTTTCATTTCAAACATGATTTCTTTTACTCTTTTGCTTGGACTTGCTCTTTAATGCCTCTCTGAATCACTCCGTTGAATGTCAGAGCTACTGTAGTTTCTGCTGAGGGTGAAGACATGCCAAAACACGACATATATAATAGGCCAGATGAGGGAGATCCTTCAGCGAGCAGTGACTCCTATGTTGGGGTGAGCTATCGTGCACAGCCGGTGCAGAGGAAAAACGGCGTTTCTGTCTAACCACAGCGATAGAACAGATGAAGCACATCAAATATAAATGAAGACAGTTCATTTAGGAATTTGTGGTTATCGGGACAAACCTTTAACACAATGTAATTAGCTGTTGCGACAGATTCTCTGAGGGGATTTAAGACGCTGGGTAAACAAGGACACCCATGAGATTAATTCCTCTGATGAAACAATCCTCAAATTATTGGACGATAATAGAAACCGTTTAAATTCATCCTTTGTGTCTGATTGACCTGCTAGCCTCAGGGATGCTTTGTGATTGTTTTCTAGCTTGAGCGTTAAGGGGTCAAGACTCGAGCACGGGCTTGTTTTGTTTCGCCATTAGGCGAGGGATATGTGCTAATGCCCGCGTGGACTTAATTTGTCCTAGTCGGTTATTTCAGACGAGTCAAAGCTGCAGCATAAGTCCTCTCTGCTGCTTATTTGTCCTCTCGGTTGAAGAAACTCAACCTGCGCAGACAGCTGTCTTTGTGGCTGTAAGAGTGCTTCCAGCAGATGTTGGCAGTGCTTCCTTGTTGGCATAACCTTTGTGGAAAGCACGCGGCACGTTTGCAATTGAGTTTCTTGATTTATTTGTCAGTATTGGACTCTGTCGTTGGAATTCGTAATAACTCTGGTATTAGTTTTGAAATAACAGAATGATGATCCTCACGGCTCAGGAACGCTCTCTCGTGAAGGAGTTGTTTTCCTGAAGGTGCCAAAAGTTTTCACGGACTGGAGATTTATTTATCTGCAGCAGGTCTCAGCTGAAATAGCGGAGAACGAACGCGCACGTCCTGTTTTTGTGCAATAATGCATTCTGAGTCAAGTTTGTAAATCTTCCCAAACGAGCTGGCTGTGCAGGATTGCACTGTTGCATACTGGTTCCACCACTAACGGCCGTCTGTTTAGTGCCCGTCCCGTCCTTCCACATTCACATTCCTGCCTTGCAGCTTCTTCGCTCGCCCACCCGGATCCACCCAACCATTCCAGCTGGAGTGCCTCCACTAAAAGCACCTCTCTGCTCAGCTTCATCCACCTCCACATGCCTCTCAGGTTGGCAGTGACTGAATCTAGTCCTGTTGCTGTTAATATTGCAACAGACCAGGGTGTGTGTGTAATTGCAGCCCGTATTTAGGAGTGTTTAGAAGAGTGTGTGCAAGCCCCCTGTTAGCTGACATTGTGATCCTCATTAGCCGAAGCTCTCCCTTTGCTCTCTTTCTTTTTAACTGAACTCAGTCACGCTTTTGCAGTTAGAAGAAATAATGCACACACAAACTGAACTGTGCAGAAATAACCCCCGTGGCCATCTGGCGGGAAAACACACACACACACACATACATACATGCCAGTTTTGAGTAAGTAGGGCAGTGTGTGTCACAAGATGCTGCTGGTGAGTTCATGTAAAGGATAGCGTGCCCCTTTGGGAGCGGGTTCTGAGATCTGAGCTTTGTGCTCACATAGACTCCCCTTCAGAATGTATTGATCTGATATTCTGTTTGAGAATCCGTGCCAGTTCCGCTGGCAACTTCTCCCCGCCATTTCTTCCCCCCGTGCTTCTCCACTGGCGAAGCACATGTCTTACATGCTAGCAAATGTGTCAAATCTCTGTAGCTACGTTCGCGCCTTGCAAATCTGCCATGAGAAGAGGACAGGGTGTAGGATTTTTGTTGCTATTCATCATCTCACCCACTTCCTTTTCATGCCAGAGATGGCATCGATGGGAAACAGAAGGCTGCTTTGTGTATTTTAGGCGCTCTCGCCTGCGAAAGTGGAGGCGAACTGTTTGCATGTGTGTAGGTGCTTCTGCGTCTGTATTTATGTCTGTGGTAACGTGCACGGTGGGTATTTTTGTGTGTTTGCTAGAAGAAAAGTTTTTTTTCTTTTCTTAAATGGCACCATGCCCAAACCTTTTCACCAGTTAGACCGGCACACACACCCCACCCCCACCCCCACCCCGTCTCTACAGGCCAGAGAAGCCATCAAAGAGGATCTGATAGCAAAACCAGTCTGCGGCTACCTTTGTGAAAGTATTTGTGGCTGTGCATGCGCGTCTAAAGTCTCCCTCTTAATGTGGGCACACAATAGCATCTGCACAGTGTTGTTTAAACACTAAAGCTGTGCTTGCAGAAGGGATGGATGCGGTCTGTCTTTGTTTCTGTTTTAAAAGAAAAAGGCAAACACTTGTGTCCCAGATTTCCTTTTCAGCCTGGCGAGTTAATTAAGATGCTTTTATGACGGATACCTGCTTCCTGACTTATGGGAATCCCTGTATTCCCCATGATGGACAATCTGTCTAAAGCTTCTTCCGACTTTAAACGACATGAACAAGCATCCGGATGTTTGCGTGATCACAGAAACAGACGTATGGCTTGTGGGACTTATAGAGCTGAAGTTATCGTCAGCCGTGCTGACTAACATCCTTGCAGCCTGTCTGCTGATGATTACTGTGATCCTGATTGTGGGGTTGAGGCTAATTTGAAGCCTTTCTGCCACCTCAGCACTTCAGAACCACTTCTCATTTAACGTTGGGCTCTTAAAGAGCTCTTAAGAAGAGGTTAGGTCACCTCTGACTAATTCCCTTCATGTGCAGAGGGTGACCATGTGGAAATTTCAAAATAAAAGGAAGTATGACCTTTGAGAGTTCCTCTGCATTCAGCTTCCTTTGATTTAGAATTTAATATCTGGTTGAGGAGAAGGTGAATGAGGCACATTTCTCAAAAATACAACTCATTTCTTATTCAATGTTTCAGGAAGTTTGTTGCAAATCACTGACATACTTACCTCATGTCATTTCTTTTGTTAAACACGTTTTATTTCTGGTAACATGATCAGATAAGATTCCACTCTACCTGCCAAGAAATAGACACAAATTTCCTTCCCAAACTTCCCAACGTTGACTTTGGGAAATTTTCACACATGAACTTCTTATGCTGGATCTTGGCTCATCTCCCGTAAATTTTTTTTTTGTTGCTAAAATTGTCAAACAGAAAGAAGAACTCGTCTTTGGGTTTCGCTTTCGACTGTTTCCTAAAGAAAAATCACCACAACGAGGTTCCTCAAAAGTGGCCAAAAATATCTAGAACGAAAACTTTAATGTCGAAGGTCTAACTTTCATGTGATTTCAAATTTCTGCTTAAACAGAGGTAGAAATCACACATCTCTAGTGGGTTTACTGCTTTTAATTAGCTAAGATGACCTGAAGTTAACCTGTAGGCCTTAGTCTGTGTTAGCTGCACCTTAATGACAAAGACCAAAAGGTTGTGGGAGTTCTTATCTCTTTGTTCAAAAGCATATAAAAAGGTCAGGTCAGCTAGTTTATAAAAGTTTGTTTTTGACTTTAAAAATCACAGCCTGCAACATAAAATCTAAGAGTGTTTATTTGACCCTTAATTTTAAAGGGTAGTGGTTAAAAGAACCCTGGGTGTTTCTCCATGCCCAGAGCCCGCCTTTTGCTTACGCGCTCTGTTTACGTCCCGACTATTCAGATGTAAAATGAGCCGTTTTACCTTTTTAATTGTGTATATATTGGTTAAATAACATGTGTAAGCAAGCGGGGCTGCAACTACTAATCAACTAACCAACCAATGATAACTGCTTTGGATCTAAAAAACATTTTAGATATAAGCCCGATAGCTACAATTAGTTGACTTACATTTAAACTGGAACATTTTCCCCCGAAGTAGCTTCTGCTGGCTCCTGTTTTGCGATCCTTTTGGAAAATTCCGCGCTGTATTCTGGGAAATTTTTGACCGAGCATAGGCAACAAGACACCTCCTATGTATCCTTGGTCAGCTAGCTAAACGGCTAACAAACCAAGGACAAACGCCTGCGTAGCACATGAACATTGGAACCCACCTTAGCGGTCCCTGATGACGTATCTCCTAGGCTATCAGGGCGGGACCAAGGCATCAAGGCGAAGTTCCTTGACATTGAGAAACACGCCCTTTGTTTCAAGCGTTATCTAGCTTGACAATATTTTTTAAAAGTGCTCATCAAGGAACACTGATCATAGTGTTAGAAGTAGTAAACTGGGAAAACATTAAAATTGACATGACAAAGTTTATTGTAGCTTGAAAGTATTTGGATTTGAGAAAATGTAGTGTTCTTTTTTAGCTTAAAGGTGTGAAACATTGAAAAACAATTTTAAAAATCCTATTTCTGATTATAATCGATCACTCTGAGTTTTTCATGCAGGCTGAACATGAAAATAGTCTCCTACACCTATCTCCTGCATTAGCTTCTGATAGAAAATAGACGGTGAAACTCTAGGATTAGAAAATCCTGACAGATCTACATCACACTGTCTCTGAACATTCATGGACTCACACATCTTGACTCATGACGGGGAAGGCTGTTGTTGGTTTAGTGTCCAGGAAACGGCAGAGAACGTCTCGACCACAGACATCATATACGTAGACACCTCGTGGACTGCAGCTGCCTATTGGAGCTGCTGTAGGGGTAGGTCGCCATCTTGGATGGGTCTCCATTCACCCCCGGTGCCTTTCTCACAAAATCAGACATGTGGTATGGCATGATATTTAAAATATAAATATAATTAAATAAAGTAAATAATAAAAAAATAAAATATAAAATCCCAACAGGTACCGTAGAAAAGTCCCACGTGATCTGTTTTCAATAGTGCGCCGTTTGTTGTAACTGTAAACGGGCATAGTTGCTCACTCTCCATTGACTCCAGTTGGGGTTGGTGAGTGAGGGACGCATCCAATATGGCGGCGACACTGTTACGCTCTCCACCGTCCAATGGGGCATCTACGCATTCATGTCTATGGTCTCGACTAGTAGAAGCTAACAGTTAGCATTAGCAACTTCACCACACGGCACAACTCCTTTCAAACTTGTGTTATTTGTGGAGATAAAACATCAACGTTACAAGTCAGCGGTAGAGTCGTGTTGCTGTCATCCAATCAGAGACGAGATGTCCAAATATCAGGAAATAAGACTCCAAAACCTGCCGTCTGAAGCTCAGCTGTGATGTGGCTAGCTTGTAGTTCCTGGAAATGGTGCAACAGTGTTTTTTGTCCCCCCAAAAAGACTTACAACGCATTTATTCCCACTAGAGACCACTGCAAATGTATTGATTAAATGAGTGTTCCACATCTTTAATAGTCGTAAAAGGTTTGTCTTATTACGGTCCTCACATCTCCTTGAAAACATGCCTTTTCCTTTATTATTAAATTAGCTGGGACATCTTTAGCCTCTATTATGAATGTGCAAAGTAAGAAAAATGTATTATGTGGTTTTCTAATCAGCAGGTGCTTGACTCGAGGAGAAAGTTGACCTAAAGATCACTGGAGTGTGCTGGTGTCTTTATGAAACTTTTGCAAGGATAATCAAGAATTTACCAAGATGACCCATTTGCTACGTGATAATGTAAAATGAGTGCAGCAGTCTTGGGCACCTGAATCAAGTCTTAACTCAACTACAGTAAAAATGCGTGCACACAGATGCTTGTGTTTGTTTTCACGGGTGAGCAGGTGTGTTTGAACCGTAACAAAGAATCCTTCCCTCATGAGGGAACTGTGAATCATCCAATCCACTCTTACTCTCCTGTTCTCTACTTTTTTCCTTTTTTCCACCATACAAAGCTTGTTTTCTCTGCTTAGATGTGCTCAAAGTTTGCCTTCCTCAGAAATATTGAGTGATTGATATTTAACAGTGACTTTTTGACCTTTTCTTCTCTTTTGCTCTGTTTTCCAGGAAAAACAGGATCCGAGCAGTACCTCTCTGCAGCTTCGTAATGAGATCCAGGTAGGCAGATGTTCTGTGCCCCAAACACTGATTTGTATTATATAATTTATACTTAACATCTGGTGAAAAGGTCAGTCTAACACATGTTCCTATGTCTTTACCCTCAGGAATCCTTAGGCTTCAGCAGCGAGGTGTCCACTCCAGAAACAGACAGAAAGTACGTTTTATCTTTTTTTTAACTATCTGATATTTGGCTGTAACCAGTGTGTGCAGCTTGTGTCTGGATTGCATCAACCTGTATATGTTTGCAGAAAAACCATCATAAATCATGCTTAGATATTCTGCAGGTTCACATCAACACATGGATACAAGCAAAAACAGAAATACACAAACCAGCAGGAAAATGATGTTGAATGATCGTTATCTTGGAGAAAAGGTCTGACCTCGCTGCTGGGGGCTAGACGTCTCTTCTGATGGATAACCTCTGTGGATGTTTACAGGCTTGTGCTGTCTTAGAGCAGATGACAGGCTAACAGATGCTCGTTGTAGATTGACTTATCGAGGAGGGAAACAGTGATTGAGTCAGGCAAATTTTGTTTTAGCTTGTTCCAAAAGGACAGAAATTATTCAGGCCATGTAGCCGAGTTTCTGTAAAACCAAATATATCCTCCTCCACCCATCTAGGGATATAAAATCTTTGGCATCTTTGCCAAAAAAATTCCTTAGACGTGGAATAACTAGGTGGCAGGAAATTTAAAATCTGGGTTATTTGCGTTCACAAGCAAATGCTAACAACAGAGAATTCTCAAATCTCCACTTTGTTCAGAGTTTATGAAAGAATTGTTTTTGGTGGCTTTTGTCTTCACTTTTGTGTGGATGACTGGCCAAACCGTAGAAAAATACCTTCATTTTGTGGGATACCCAGCTTGTGTGTACAGGGATTTATTATGCATGTCCATTTTAACCAAAATGCATCAATTTAACCAACATTATTGGTAAGTATGGCTAGTTTTATTAAATAATGTACAGCAATGTATTTGTTAGTTTCAAGTATCCACTGAATTAGAACATATTACTAATTGTATAATAAGAACGTGGCTGCGCTGTTGCCTTGCAGCAAGGAGGTCTTGGGTTCGCATCCCGGCCTGGGGTCTCTTTGCATGGAGTTTGCATGTTCTCCCTGTGCATGCATGGGTTCTCTCCAAGTACTCCAGCTTCCTCCCACAGTCCAAAAATATGACTGTCAGGTTGATTGGTCTCTCTAAATTGTCCTTAAGTTTGAGTGTGTGAGTGTGTGTGAGTGTGTGTGCATGGTTGTTTGTCCTGTGTTGCCCTGCGATGGACTGGCAACCTGCAGGTGTACCCCGCCTGCATGCCTGAAGACTGTTGGAGATGGGCATCAGCCCCCCGCAACCCTGCATGGATAAGCAGTCTTGGTGAAATTCAGTCAGATCTGACTTTAGGTCCCCAACATGGTCCAAATCAAATCAGTCAGAACACAATTGAATCAGACAAATCTGGAAAGATTTACTCCACAATAGCTTCTTTGTCATGGTTTTTGCAAGAGTTCAGCCAAACAAATGCCACCTAGCACTCTATGTTGGTGCATAATGTTCCATTATAAGTAATTAATGTTTACCCAATAGCTTTCTGAATGGTCTCTGTCAAGACCGAATTGTAATACCATTTTCTTACAAGCCTCAATCTCCATAATATCATAGCAGTTCAAGCAAAAGTATTTTGTAAAGCTTTACACCACCATTGGTTTCACTTAAAGCAGCATTCCGCAACTTTGCAGTTATATGGTCTCTGTCGCCCTCTAGAGGCTTGCTGCGTAACGTCACTGTCGTAACATTAAATCTCTCTCTCGGGCATAAGAGGCATGTTTACATTCCTAATGTCAGGCAAAACAACGAAAACAAACTTTTCCACCTCCATACATTGAATAAATAGTTTTATCAGGACTGTATAACAACTTTATGCCCGACCAAACACAATCACCCCGGTGAAATCATTTATTACTTACCTAGCCATTAGCAGCACGGCTAGGTCAGAGTCCGTAGTTCATGCCGTTCTTTCTAAAAGAGCTCTCCAGCGAGGAAAAGACGGCCCAATATTAACTCTGGTCTTTGCTCTTGCTCTATCACGTTCTTCTTTTCTTTTCCTATATTCCTCTGATGAGGGATTTCTAGCTTTCTTTGGTGAATCTGCCGCTGCTACAGCGAGTCTACGTTATACAATTATGGCAAGCCAAAGGGATAAATAAAATGCGCGTCATAAACTCGCATTATGTCTGCCAAAACACTTGTTCAAGACGCGCATTTTGGCGGACATAACGCGCGTTTAGAACGCACGCTTTTTTATCCATTTGGCTTGCCATATTCTGCCGTAAAACGACACCCAGTCAGTACTTCCGTCGCTACCCGAAGCACAAAAACTGTATAGCGCAGTAAACAGAGGTGGGACACCCACCCCCCCAACACTATCACAGGTATGAAAATGAACATAATAGATAATATTATGACGCAAAAACTTTACAAAAAAGCATAATTTTAAGGTGTAAAAGTTGCGGAATGTTGCTTTAAAGGGCACCTGTACACTTTGGTCTTTGCTGTGCTTGGACTTTCTATTATTGCATCAATCTCGAAGGACTCTGATTCTCTAGAGTAAGCAATCTACAATAGGTATGCAATTATTTAACAATCTTTTCACACAAACACAAAGTAAATGACCTCTAAAATCCCTTGAAGAAGGAAATTTTGAAGCGTGTGAGGTTATCTACCCCTTCTGCATTCACAGTTATGACTTAACTGGTCATCTAAGCTCTCTTGGCAACTTCCCTGCTGAGGTTAAAGGAAACCGACAACTGTTTCCTCAGGCTGACCCACTCAGTTCAGCAGCCATTCTGTGCTCTCTGGCCCCTCTGTACTTCCTTCCTGGCTTTGTGTCCTGCAGCATAGAGGGGGAGACAACGAGGGTGATGGCCAAAAGATTACAGCAAAGGAACATGATCGAAAGAGCAGGATGGAGCGGGGCATGGGTGGAGTTCCTTTCCAAAGGTTCCTGTACCAGAAAAGTTGGGGATTTTTCATCTTTATTGCACATTGCTCTATTTTATGTGCATTCGTTTTCTCTACCCAAGAGACGTCGCTGTATCAGACAATTTTAGGAAAATGGCTCCTTTGCTGTTATATTCATCTTGGTCGCACACATTGGATCCTTTTACGTTACAGTTCTCGTCTCACAGAAACCAAAAATTAGAGTCTTCTGAAACGATATCCGATGAAAATTTCAACCGAGCTGCTTTGGCCCGCTCATCACCCGTGCGTGACCCCCTGTGGAATCGTCATGTTCATCTGCTGCAGAGGAAGTGCATACCATAGACATGATCTCTTTTCCCATGGCTGTATATGTTGCACAGGCGAACGCTGAGGATGATGGGAACCAGATGCCAGATTTTTTAAGTGACGTCTCTCTGCTGTTTGAGAGAGGCCCTCAAATATTCTGTCTGCTCCTCATGACAGCTCTTTCTGTGTTTTCAGATACTAGAAACATACAGACTTCTGCTCTGCACTTGCAGTCTTCCTACAAAAACAAAAAAACAGCTTCTCTGTCAGGTGACAAGTTCAAAATAAAAAACTTTATTTCACCTTTATGTAATATTTAAAGTCTTATTTATGCCTGAGGTGAGCATCACTGACATCTGCTGCCTCCAAATTTTCTTCCTTTGTGCAGAAAGCCTCTCTCTCTTCCTAATCCCCCTCCAGCTCGCTTCTCCATTTCGTTGCCCATTGTCCGTTTTCCATTGTGGCGAATGGATTTCAGGTAGAATGATTCATCATGTGCAGGGCAAACGGATAGACAAGCCCCAACCGTTCCTCAGACACATTCCTCACAGCTCCACAAAAGGCATGCCTGCTTGCTGACGCACAGATACCCCATCAGCACCTCTCAGCGGAACAATAGAAGATTACCCAGACCTCCATCCAGCAGCTGTACCACCCCTTTACGTCTCCTCGCTGCTCCATTGTTGGCACGAGATGGGCACAGCTCCCATTATGCCTGGTATGCAAGCATTGATGACAGAGCGCTCTCAGGAGGTTGAGGGGTTCAAGCTGAGGTCTTCCTGTTTAGGAATGTGATTGATTGGATTGTGTTGCTGCAAGGGGGGGCAGCTGGCTTAGCAGGAAGGTTAACAGAATAAGTAAATGGATCTTGATGAAAGCATGCATGTGCATGGACCTAAACAGCAGATTATTGGGTTTTAAGGGGACTGCAGGAGAACGGCACATTAAGAAGTTGTTGTGCTACTGGGAGCCCAGTTTATGCAACAGTCAGATGTGTTTGTAAGCTGGGCCATGTGAAGAATCTGTTCTGAACAGCATGCTGGTGCACTTAAGCACCTTGTTGTGTATTTATAGCTTGTGTGTTGCAGCCCCATGGAAACAGGAGCGTTTTGCATTGAGCAGTCTGAAAACCATTGTTTTTTATTTATAATTCTGGATGCTTTTTTGCATGGCTTTCTGTTTTCCTGCTATATTAGCTTCTACTCAGCCTTTTCTCTTGTGACCTCTGTAACCAGTGGCCCCCCAAAGAGGTCACCCCCTTATTCTTCCTGTTTTACACCACAACATTGTCACCTTTCATTGTTTCTCCATGTGCACCGTGGATCACTCCGCTCCAGCTGGCTTGCCTTTTGACACCAAAACTAAAGGTTTTGCATAAATAAAACATATTTATAAGTCAGACTTACACGTTTCCTCCTTGGGAGGTAAAATCTTATCAGACATTAATTTTATATGTAATTATTAATGCACAATGTGTTTACTAAACATGATTAGGTTGTTAAGGTTTAAAGTGAAAAGTCACTTAATCTGATTTAACAAGGTCTAGCCAAAGACGGGAAACTCTGCAGGGCTCCACCAGGCATTTCATTTAACCCCAAAGGTTCTGTGGAGGTACAAGGCGAGCGCTTAAAGCGCAAGTTCACTGAGAAACCGTGTTTTAGTTGTCATTTCTGACATGCAATTGAGTTTCACATGCATGCAGAATGCAAAAATAGTCTTTAACCCCTATTTTCTGCATTAGCCACCAAAATAAAATAGCCGGGGAAAAGCGTGGGTCAGAAAAAGCCGTGGACTCACCCATCTTGGAGAAAGCAGAGCACGCCTTTCCTAGTAGAAGCTAACCGTTAGCATTAGCAACTCCACAACATGGCAGAACTCTTTCAGGCTTCTATTTGTGGAGATAAAACATCAACGTTGCAGAGCTACTGCAAGCAGTGGAAGAGTTGTGTTGCTGTTAGCCAATCAGAGGCAAGATGTCCGGATATCATGAATAATAATGATCAAGACTCTAAATCCTGCACCCCTCTCCTCCTGCTAACCTCTACGTCCTAAAACAGGAGCTTTTATTCCACAGAAAATGATTCTCAAGGCATTCAGTCGTACTAGAGACCACTGCAGATTTATTGGAAAAAAAAACAACTTATGAATGAGCTTTAAAAGTCTTCAGTAAAAGATGATTGTCCATGCATGCAGCAGAAATAGTTTGTTGCCCTCTTTTGTGTCTGAAACAGAAAGTGCAAAGAGCAGAAATGAAAGCATGTCAAAGATTTAAGGTTAAACCAATTAAGTTGCCAAGCAACACAAAGACGGAGCTGACAAACTCTTTGGGAAACATGCAGGAACTTTGAATGAGCGTGCACGAGTTTGTGGACCACTGGGGGTTAATTTCTAGAACGTGTTGTCGGGGGGGAGAGCGGATTCTGTCACAGAAAAGCTTCTACTAGCTTGGGCCCTAACCTATCTGAGAGGGGGGATGAGCAGAGGGACGAACCATACAGGCCTTCATTCAATTAGCATCTCATTATGTTGCCATGGCAGCCAGATTTTTAGGCTGAAAAAGATTTCCCATTGCACCGTGAGAGGACTGCCACACACACACACACACCTACACACAAACGTTTAGTTACATCACGGAGGGGAAGATTAGCTGTTAGGTCTGTTTTGATCTGGTTTTCCAAATTTCTTCACTGTCTGCCTGCATGGCCGAGCAGCTGTGTGTAACCAGATTAACTCATAATAGGTGTGTGAAGGTGATCAGTTTTAATCAAGAAGGAAAATCCAGCCACCTCTCTGTCAGCTTGTCTTTGAGACTCTGATCTTATTTTAGACTGAACCCAAGTTTTGAACGGCTCAAATCGTTGAAGCTCAACCGTTTTTTATAGAGTCACAGAAATAGATTTGATTTCTCGTCTCAGAGCAGGAGAGAATCAGCCTCTTGAACATGAGAGAGAATTTGTTGAAGCTGCTCACTCGTGACTTTTTGATTGGTTCTAGTTTATTCACATGTTTGGATTTTTTTTCCCACTCAAATATTTTCCACGTCTGTCTTTCTTATCCCTTCAGATTCCCTCCTCTCTTCTTCTTCCTTTTTTATGTAACTGTCTGTTCTGGGGATGGAAGTGGAAACATAAACAGGCTGAGTCTGCCCTGTGGTCTTGATCCCTCCGCCTCCAACTTCTGTCTCCTGCTTTTCCTTGAATCCATACTTTCCTTTATAGCTCACTTGCTCATCTAGTTTTCCCCTCTTGTTGTTGGCCTTGCTCTTGTTTGGGTGTTTTTTAAAGGAGTTTGTATTATAACCAGCTTTGTTTTGCATCCTGCCCTCGCCACCTTCTCCCTTTCAAGCCTCAGGAGCCTGGTTTACAATCTCTGAAGTGTCACCACTGACCCCAAGTGGCCAGTAGGCAGAACTGCAACACTAGTTTTGGAGAATACCCTGTACACGCATGCTTAGGTTGTGTTTTAATATATTTTTTAGGAAAAAATGTAATTAATGAATATATTCTTGTTAATGTAATTATTTCTTTGTTGTGTTTTTACTTTAGAATGTCTCTGCACAAGTCCAGCTCTGAAGATGGATCTGGAGGTAAATGGAGATACGATGTTAAGTTTGTGTTTTGCTTTTTGAACAGATTGGTCCTTTTTGGCTCCTAGGAGAGTTGGTCAGGTTTATCCCTTTGATGCATCCTGGTGGGTTCAGACAAAAAGGGAACTTCTCCACCAAGGAGCTTTTTCACTTCAACAGAAAAATGGTGAATTACAAGAGTTTAATCCATAGTGAGAACATCACAGTAACAAGTAACAGTGAGCAGTTTCCTGCTCCTCCACCCTACTGGTTGAAAGTGGAACTACAACCGTTGTAAACAACCCTGCTGCAGCCTGCTGTAGCTAGCGCTAACAACGAGCTAACACTAACACGAGCCAACTAATATTAAAATAAACCAGGAAGTAAAAAGATCCACACTGTTGGACAAAAAATATTATTACTTACAAGTCCAATAGCAACAAAGCCAGGTCACCATCAGTCTGTGATTTTTGTAGCCTCCTTTAGCTCCCTCAAACTAGTATAGGCCACGCCGATGTTCACTCTAGTTTTAGCTCATTGCTTCGCCTCCAAAGACATTTCTCTGTTATTTTTACTTCTAGGCTCCGCCAAGATGCCAACAGAAAAACGCAAACTTCTTTTTCTTCTTCTTGTGCTTTTTATTGACGATCGGCAAACTGAAAATGCTAACTGCTAGCATTACAGCGAGCAGCTGTAAAGGGTGCCCCCTAAAACACCTACCCGCGCCACAAAACTATCTAGTGCAGTTTTTGGTCAGCAGAGAGCTGCAGAGTGATGTCAAATATGAAACTGCTCAAGTTTCTAACCCAACTGAGATCAATGTTAAAGCTCTAGCTTAAAGTTTAAAAAACTATCTGTTGTTACTTTAATGTAAGCTAGTTTGCAAATGAAAGCCCTGATCTTCCCTCTAGAGAGTCATTTGGGTGTTTATGGCCCTGGTCCACAGCAGAATCTTCAGCAGAAGACCTGCACCCTGACACAGGAAGGATAAGGGACACTTATGAAGACAGTTTATATTGAGGACAGGGAAGATACGTTGCCTTGAAAGCAAAATATCCATCTTTGTCAAAATAGAAAGATCAACATCAAACAGAGGTGGAGGGTCAACTTTCCAGAACAATGAAGCTCTGAACCTGATTCCCAAATAGTTTCACAGCAAACTTACGTCAAAGACATCAATGTTTTACAGTCTATGATGAACCTCTTCCTCAGGGGCGCCCCCAGAAAAGTTTCATAGGGGTGGCCATGAGGGGAAATTTTTGGGGTGGCACACCAAATTGATCCTCGCGGTAACTCTGGGAAAGTTTAGCCTGTGGTGATGTAATAAATGCTCCATTATTCATTTAAAAAAAAACAGTATGCATCCAACACACTTATGTCAAATTTGAGAAACACAAAAAATTTTGAAAAAACATTTGAAACAGTTATTTGATATGTAGTTATGTACATTTGTTTTAGAATTTTAGAACAGCTTAATTCGCCTGTTGTTTCTTCACTAAAACATCCACAAAAACTACAATGAGCAACATAAACATTTTTTAAATTCTGATTATCTATTCATTAAATGTATCATTTTTATAGGGTTTTACGTGTCTTCATTAAGTAAGGTAAATTTATAGTTTGTGTGAACATTAATCTGACTTATTAAAGAACACCAAATTGCTGGCCAGTGGGGTGGCCAGCAATTTTCTAGGGGTGGCCTTGGCCACCCCTGGCCACCCTTTGGGGGCCCCACTGCTCTTCATCCCAATTAAAAGCTTGAATATTTTATTTTGAATGAGAAGTCCCATTGTCTCTTATCTGAACTCACTAGGATTCACCCCTGGATGATGGAGAACATGTTAAAACATTCTAAAGCTGATCTTTGAAACATTAAATCTTCCTTTGGTTGCACGTTTGGAAATGTGGGACTGATTGTAAAACATGTTGCTGATTTTTTATAGATGCATTTTTTTGTTGAGTATCATAATTTTGCAAGAAAAGAGTTTCTTCCTCTAATTGCCTTTGTGGTTGCTTTTCCGTGAGAGAAACAAAGGAGTAAATTGGCAGTTTTTGGTGCAGCTCCACATCAGGTTTGTGGTTTCCACCGCATAACCAAAACCGTCCTTTTCCCCTTTAGGCAAGTGGGACAACAAGAAGAAAAACAAATCTTTCTGGCAGAACTTCCGCAAATCTCAGCACAAACCCGTTGTTCGTCAGTCGTCCAAAGGTTTGTGTGGTTTTAGTTTTCCGTGTCCAGCTTCCCGAGCATTTGCTGCCTCGTGTTTGAGTCTTTTGCTTTTGGGGTGACCAGGAGAGGACATCGGCTACGTGGCCAGTGAGATCACCATGAGCGACGAGGAGCGGATCCAGCTGATGATGATGGTGAAAGAGAAGATGATCACCGTAGAAGAAGCTCTGGCTCGGGTAGGACTCGTTTCTTTCTCACCTCCTCTCCCTTAACTTCATCAGTCTGTAACCTTACTTAACCTTCACATCCCTTCCCCTCCTCCTGGATTTGATTCTAGCCTCCCTACGCCTCATAGTCCTACAGCTCTGGCATACTAAACCGGCTCACTCTGACTAACCCCTTTAAGGCCCCAGAACGTAACACTGCATTGTCTTCTTTACACACACACACACACACACACACACACACACACACACACACACACACACACACACACAAATGAACAAACTCCAGAACGCCCGGCGTGGCCAGAGCTTCAGGAGTCTGAACGTTAGGGTTTGAGCTCTTGTACTGTGTGTGGGTGTGGTTCCGCTCCAGGTTGATGGTGATGGTTACTCGATAGCGCCACCTGTTGGGTGGTGGGGTGCTGTGGTGCATTGTGGGTTTTCTCTAGTTGGACATGGTGGATAATCATTTGGCTTTCTGTCTTTTTTTCCTCCACTTTCCTTTTGGTTTTCCAATCAATGCTATTGATTTTTCTGTCTCTTCGTTTTCCATTTCCTGTTGGTGATGATCTAATGCCTTGCTCCTGGGTAGCATGACTTACCAGCAGCATTGACACATGTTGTATATGTTTTTTTTTTGGTTATTTTTTATTGGTTACTGCCTTGATTTCAGCTTTCCGATCAACCTGATTACCTTCTTTTCTGTTTTCATGATTGTTTTCTTTTATGTGTTTCTGTTTTCTGTGTCTAGTGAGTTTTTACAGTGGAATGTAACGTGTGTTCAGGTGTCAACAAAATTTTTAAATATCAAATTTTCCACCCAGATTTGTCAGTTCAAAACCAATAAGCTCATTGCCACAGAACATAAACATGAAAGCATTTTCTCATTATTAAAAAAAATAAGTGCTGTTTTTGAAATGAGTGTCATGTAAAATTTATTGTTGCATTTTTCTGAATATTTCACAAAAATATTCTAACTTTTTTCCTTGAGTCGTCTTGTTGTCATGACAAGAAATTCCCATTGCTCTAAACTCCTTGTATTCTGGAATTGTTAAACATCATTATTAGGATAATATGATCTAATATGATCATCGTCTCTAGTTCTTCAGACTTTCTGAAGGGCTTATATGGTTTTTCTTTGGACCCTGGCACTTTTTCAGTTTCAGTTAGGCAATTGAACATTTTCAAAGGTCATTTAACCCTGGCCTATTAACCATTTAGTCATAAAGTCAATGGATGAACTAGGGCGGGGCGATAAATTGAAAAATTTCTGACTCTAACCCCTACTTCACACTGGAAGCATCAGCAGCGCAGAACGGCAGCAGAATGTCGCAGCTTCAAATAGAATCCATTATAGTCTGCAGGGGTGATTTAAACCAGCTGCGAAGCGGCAATTTTCAGGCACGTCCCAGAAGCGGCGCGCTGCATCGCATCGCTAAAGAAAGGATTGGGTTCTATTTTTGCTGCGCCGCTTCTGGGATGCATCAATTTCCGCAGTTACCATAAGGCTGGACAGGAAGTCACACACGGCTTCAGTGTAAATTGTTCAGTAATTTTCAAAATAAAAGTCTATTGCAGCGATGCGATTTTATATCTATGTAAATTACGTCTCTATGTGTGACCTCACGGGCTTATTTACTCCCTGCATCGTTCGAGAAGTGCAGTGAGATTCTACCGGTGTGCATCGGCACGCAGCAAAACTCGCGAGTAAAGTGCGATGCTTCCAGTGTGAAGTAGGGGTAATGGATATAATTTTTCCCATGTCAATAAATTTAGTAATAAAAAAAATACAACCTGGAGTCACATGACAACGTGACTCAATGTAATACACGCGACAGCCCCATCTAGTGGACAACTTTTGTTTTTGCGCATACATGTATCGTCCATTTATCGTAATCGAGGTCAGGCTGCTTGGAAGCAAAATCTGAGTAAATCATGGTTTATATATATATATATATATATATATATATATATAGTTGCAGCATTCGTATCTGTGTTGTACTTGATTCAAACACACTGATTCTGTACAAACACGAAAAGAACAAGCTTTAGTTGCAGCCCTAATTTATAACCTCCACCTCCACATTTCTAGATCATCATGTCTCCATGTCTTCTGATTTCATATTAAAACCTATTTTGGTGCAAAATATGAACTTTTAGTTCAGTGCATGAATAATTTAAAGGTACTTAAACACAAAATTTCCAGATTTCTATCCAATCATCCGTTCCTGAATCCCTGTTAAACATGTTTCCCTGTGTTAGATCATAGCTAGACGTGCAGTAGTGTGTTCTGGGTGAGAGTGGGTGGCCCACCCTCGTCCCCTCTGCCTCTCTAAACTTTTCTTCTCCGTGTAGCTGAAGGAGTATGAGCGCAGCAAACAGTCCAGCAGTTCTGACACTGCAGAGTGGGCTGACGGATCTTCACCCAATCTAAACCAGTCCTCAAACTGCAACGTAAGTACACCCCCAAATCTCCCCCTGCTCTTCCTCTCTTAACACTCTCACCAGTAGGATTCATCTAGCCAAGAAACTTGTTTTTTATTGGTTTTTGGGTTTATATTTGCAGCTTTTACCTTTAAAAATAACTGTGCTTTTACCTTCCTTTCCTCTTGTTCTACCTTTTCCCTGCTATTATTAAAAGCTAAACAATGCATCCTTGCAGCTACGTTTCTCTCCACCATGTCACAAGCAGCTTAATTAAATCGGCGTTCCCTCTGAAAGTGTGGGCCCATCGCTCGCCTCAGTTTTCTGCTTTCACAAATTGGCAGCCTCTCAAAAAGAACTCTCAGCCATATTTTATTCATCAGTGTTGTCCTCTCACAGGCATCTCATTTGAAATTTTAGCCCAACAAAGTCATAAGACGTGACTTGTGCAGGCTGTTTTGTTAGCGGTAATTTTTGTCAGCTGTGATCCTTGGAGAGAGCGCTTCAGAACCTCCTCCGGTTACCTCGAGGAGAGTCGAGCTCTCTGAGGGAACTTAACGCTGCAAAGCCACAGATGCTGCGAGTTGCGGAGCTGGAGTTTAGACAATCGTGTCGTTTGGTGACAATCTCATCAGCTGTGGGTTTTCTGGTGTGTTTTTATTCTCATTAAAATGCCGAACTGTTTTAGAGCAGTTTTCTGTTTCGTGAACTCATGGGAGTTACAGTATGTGCAGAAACTGACCCACTTTTTTTTTTAAGGGAGCCAAGTTTATCCAAACAAAAAAATTCCCACATAACTTCCCACATTTCTGGATTGTTGCTATTTTCAACTCTGAGTTGCACATTCCTCATTAACCATTCTCAGTTTGTTTACTTTTTGATGAAGTTATTTGACAGTTGAACTTAAGCTGCAGACAGTTTACATCTGATGAGAAATTTCAAATTATATGCATTCAAGTTCTTCCACTTACATAGATCCTACACAGGCAAAGATTAAAGGATGACACAAATATTGTTTTTTTAAACACCTACACCCTTTTGCACGATGTTTCTACTGAAGATTAATTGCATGGCGTACTGTCATAGACATCTGGTCCAAGTCCTGACTGATTGCTGCAAATTTGTTGTATAATCAGTGCTTTTTTTGTCATTTTTTTTTTTTGATCACCTGCTTCTTGAAGATTAACTACCAAATTGAAATAGGGATGTTTGATATAGTTTTCTTTAGCGTCTAGTTCTTAATTTCCGATGCCGATACAAACCAATACCAACGTATACGAGGTCCGCCTCGCTCCCCTCCATAAAACAAGAACAACTAAATAAGTTTAGGTAACTAACGTCATATATCTCCTTTCATTCATACCTAAACTTTAAAACTTATCTGTGCGAAATAAGACAACTACCTCAGTTTCAGTTAGCTCAGTTGTGCCAAACAAACTAAAATATCTCTAAAACTTTATCTCACATCTGTTATAGTTTGACACTTTGGGTGCGAGGAGAAGTAGTTGAAGAGTTTGATATTTGATATGTACATGATATGGAAAAGATGTCATTGAAAGAGTAAAAACCAATACTCGATCATTTCCGATGTTACTTTTTAGAGTCAGTATCGGCTGTGTGTGTGTGTGTGTGTGTGTGTGTGTGTGTGTGTGTGTGTGTGTGTGTGTGTGTGTGTGTGTGTGTGTGTGTGTGTGTGTGTGTGTGTGTGTGTTTGCTTGCGTTGTTTGTGTTCAGGCACGTTGGTTCACGTGCAAATATCAAAGAACAAAGGAGAAATTCATCAAAAAAACCCTAAATGACTACATACTAATTTGGTACAAACATGCTCGCTATCAGAGGCTATCGCTCTAAGGTTTAATTCCAAAATGGGAAATTTCCTTTTGCAAACTTCCATTATTTCAAGAAAAGAGACAAAACATTTTTTAATGCATTAAGACTGTTTTCTTTACCTGTTCGATTTTGGCGAGGTGTGCTGGTGGCAGCAAGAATATTCGGGATGCAGTCCAGGTCTGTCTCTGAAACAAACGTGATTTGGAACATCAGAACAGAAAAGATGCAGAAATCTAGCAAGGGGCGGAGCTTATGAGTTCACCAAGCACCTACGTCATGTTAGTTCCACATGAAAACTCCCTGCCTCAGAGTAGGAGCTAAAATGGTTCTAGGAACTGTGGGCCAGAGTCCCTAGTTCCTATCTGTCTGAACATGTGCAAAAATGGGCTGATTCCTGAAAAGGTTACAGGAAATACAAAAGGTTCCTACAGTTCAAATGAGCCTAATATCGCAAATCCCAAGATTTAAGTCTAGGGATTTCTTGACCACGGACACCAACATGCATGTTTTGTTCCTTGAGCCACTTAGTTCTGACTATAGCCTTAAGTCACGGTGCTCCATCATCCTGGAAAAGTCATTGTTCATCACCAAACTGGTCTTAGATGGTTGGGAGGAGTTCCTCAGGGAGGATGTTTAGGAATCATTGTGTTCTGAGGCGAGAAGTGGCTTCTTTGCTGCCCTTCTTGACACAAAGCCATCCTCCAAAAGTCATCTCTTCACTGTGCTGCAGATGTGCACATTAAGTACAATTATTGATCATTCTTCTTCATTTGGGTTTTCATACAAACTAAAAAAAACTAAAGCAGCAAACTTTATGCGATTAATATTTGTGTCCTTCTCTAAAGTCCTTGCCACAGCTGTATAGTCATAAAATTGTGTCCATCAACACTTCTTGCTAGAACTGATGCAGTGAGCTTACCCTTCTGCTGCCAGTTGCTCACTTCCTGTTTGAGGATCGATTTGGGGGATTTTAAAGACATGAGAGAGGATTGAAGCGCTGCATTACTGTAGGGTTATTGTGTCGAGGAACACACACTTCAGCTCGGGAGGCGAGCGCCGGAGGCAGAGAGGAAACGAGGGAGTCACAGAAAGGGAAGATTAAGACTTTGCTCTCATCCCCAAGGCCAGAAGAGGGAGAGCTCTGTATCTCTTCTTGCCCCAAGTTCCAAAATTGGCCACTTCAGGAAATATTTCCTCTCTGCCGGGGCCTCTGTTGATGTCTAACACTGCCTTCCAGTGAATCTAATTAGGTCACTCCCAAATCCAAAGAGTGACAGTTGTACCCCTCTCTTCATGTCTGGATTCTAAATACAGAATTGTGAATCTAAAGTTCACGCCTGTAGCTTCCATACATGCAGATTTTAGTACTTTTTTTTTCTTGTGGCTTTTGTCCGATGCTCTTTTTTTTCACTGGTCTCCAGCGAAAAAAGAGCCCACATTCCAGGGCGAGCCATTAGTGATTTGGGGGCCAAGGCAGGGTCAGATGGGCTCAAACGCTGGGATTGTTCTCCATGCACAACACGCCTTTTCTCTGCTGGCTAAGCACCACGGCACTTCCAAACAGCCCCTCATTCCTCTTAGCTGAACTCACTAACAGGCTGCATCTGCCAGCGTGTGGACGGGCAGCGTGTCGATATTGTTTTAGGTGAAACGTGCGTTACGTTGTGGTCAGCACGTTATGGAATTTTTAGTCTGGTTTTTGATCATCTGTGGGGTTTTAACAAAGGAAGTGGCGCTCTGCTTCACTCTGCAAGGGGGTAAGTGTTTGTGCACATTGGTAATCTTCATTAATTGACCGTTTTGTTTATATATTTTTTTTATATATGTTTAGTTTTGCAGCTTTTTGGGTTTGCAAAACAAAGATGTTACTATCTAAAGTTATGTGAGCAATCGTGAAAGTGAAGTGAACTTGAAATAGTGGTGGAACTTTTCCTTTGACCTTGTTCACAATGGTGTCCATTTAGCTCCACTTGATTCATGGCCTCATACGTTAGACTCTTCTTTTGTACGAGTCACTTTCCCCTTGATAATCTAGTCATTTGCATGGATGGTTCTCCCCGGGTTTGAGCTGGGAGTTTTATATCATTTCCCCCTTTACCATCCTCCACTTCCTTTCTCTTAAGAAAACCAATCTAAGGCGCTCATGCTCCACAAACTTACTGCTTTAATAACAAAGTGGCTTCATGTTCAGCGCTCTAGGCTTACAGCCTCTCTGCCGTCTCTTTTATCAGGTCTCTGCAGCACGGCTATATTATATTTTCTGAAATGAATAACCTCAAGTCTCATCTAGAATAAAATTGAAGGAGTCAGGATTGTGTGCTTCTGTAGAGAAACTGTCAGTATGAGTTGAATGGATGTCTGTAATATCTTTGCTCTGGTCTGTTGGGTTAGCATCACGAAAAAACTGATATCATACAGTTCTGGAATGAGTGAAGTGATGGTGAAAGAAGTGAGTTTTGAACTCACTTTGATTGACGCGATGCCCCTGTTGCGGTTTTCAAGTTTGAGTTCATGGAAAGTTCTGACCTGCCTGTCGATGAAAGTGTCCAAAATAAGTTTTCAAATTTAGATCCTACTGAAGTTATAACTAAGTTTATAATGAAACATTTACCCGCCCAAAAATGAAAGAACATTTTTTTTCTAAAATTCTACTTCTACGGCTTTTTCTTTCCCCCTTGACATAGAAAACTTTACAGAAAATACAAATTAATTTAAAAAAAACAAAAAAAAACAATCTCAGATAAAATGTTTTTTTTCTGTTCGAGTTTAAATCTTTAAAGGTGTGGAACACTGAAAACATGAAAATAGTCTCCTGCACCTATCTCCTGCATTAGCTTCTTATAGAAAATAGACGGTGAAACTCTAGGATTAGAAAAGCCTGACAGTGTGACATCACACTGTCACTTAGCATTCATGGACTCACCCATCTTGGCTCACGACGAGGAAGGCTGTTGTTGGTTTAGCGTCCAGGAAACGACAGAGAACGTCTCAACTAGCAGAAGCTAACCGTTAGCATTAGCAGCTCCACCACATGGCATAAGCTCCTCCAGGCTTGTGTTGTTTGTGGAGATAAAACATCAACGTTGCAGGTCGTGGTAGAGTCGTGTTGCTGTTATCCAATCAGAGGCGAGATGTCCAAAAATCAAAGGAAGGGTAAAACGGTCCAGCTATGAAGGGGTAGCAACTTTAAGTGTGTCAGTGGAGCTGCCAGTGTATTTGTTCACAATTCCAGTTTATTTCATTCTTTGTTCACTAAGATTATGACCTTCACACAATGCAGTGGGCCTCCATCCCTTCAGTCTCTCACCTCACTAACTTTGTCATCTTAAACAAAACGTTCATCCGTTGTGTTTTAACAGCATTCCTGAAAGCTGTGTGTGTGTGTGTGTGTGTGTGTGTGTGTGTGTGTGTGTGTGTGTGTGTGTGTGTGTGTGTGTGTGTGTGTGTAAACCTTCTACTTACTTTGCTACTTCCATTGCTCAGGACTAAATCTTAAATTGGTCCCTCACCATAAACATGAAATCATCAATCTTTTTTCATTATCTGACCTCTGTTTCGTCTTCTCCCAGCAGTCTCGTGAGCAGTCGGATGACGAGCAATCCGAGGATTCTGTGAAGTTCAAACGGCTTCATAAACTGGTTAATTCAACGCGCAGAGTCAGGAAAAAACTCATCAAAGTAGAGGAGGGCAAGAAGCATTCTACTGAAGGTCTCTGATACTTTTCTCATTAAATTTCATTTAGAAATCAGTTTGTATTCTTGCTAAACAGCTTGACTGATTGTTGTGTCTTTCTTTAGATTTCCTGAATTTGGAGACGGTGCCTCGCTGTGAGGACAACACAGCTCTGTATACAGGGGTTCTTAAGAAGCCCCCTTTGCCCCTGGAGGCTTCTCTGCATTCCCTCACGCACGATCAGCTCTCTCTAGACGGAGACACCGACAGTCTGACGACCTCCCCATCGTCCAGCAGCCTGGACACCTGGTCCGGGCACAAGCTGGTGAAAACCTTCAGTAAATCTTCTAGTACCCACGGCCTCATCAGACCACCGCGGAGAACAACGGTTGCCTCAAGTGACCTTGGAGGCTCCATCTCCGGGGTAGCGGGCAGCGGCTCCTCCTTCTCGGAGCTTGATGGGTGCGGATTAGACGATGAAGGAAAGTTGCAACGCTCCACGACAGATGGCGAAATGAGGAAGGCTCTGAGCTCCATAACCCACGGGGTAAGTAACAACGAGGCCCTCTACGCCTTCTATGGCCTCACCAAACCTCGACCTAAACCCCATTCCCAGTCACGCCTCCTGATCTCCCTGGATGACGGTCCACAAGCCAACCCCAAACACACACTCGCCAACCGCCACCATGGCAGCTGGACACACAGGAAACCCGACCCAAACTACGCTTACTCCACCAAGCACCTGCTTTACCAGCGCTCACGCAGTGCCAAAACCCCCTTCTCCCCCCTGTCCGTCACCCCTTCCTCCCCTGGCCGCTGCGACGTCGCCAAGTCAAAAGGTTTCGGAGGCAGCGGAGGGGGCTGGGTGTTCCCCCCTCGCAGGCTGCGAGGCCGAACCGCCGTCAGCGAGCTGAACATCACCTATGTTGTTGAGCGAAGCCTGTACGGCCACCTGAACTGGGCCCAGCTGGTCCGCCCTGTCACCCTCAGCCGCGCTGAGCGCCGCTGTCTGTTGGAGGAGGACCGCGAGGTGGACAGGAAGTGGGCGGCCAGCGTGGACCGCTGCACGAAGCGGGTGCTGTTGCGCATCCAGCAGAAGTCTGTGAGTTTGGACCGTGAGGTTTAAATCGGCCGCCGACTCAGGACTCAGTGCTTCAAAGTTGCAGAATAGCTCAGAGGTTAAAGGTTAAGCTGACGTTGATGTACACAAGCACAGGAGCAGATCTAAGGTTGTTAATAAAACCTTTAAATACAATGTTTAAGATTAAAAAGTAGTTCCTTTTTTCTTGTTATTGTAGCATCCTGCGACCCTAACTGCCCTCAGATGGATACCGTCCTTGACTTTTAAATGAACGCCCTTAGCTTCAAACCTTTTTATTTCAGCAGAATATGAAATGATTACAGAATATGCAGAGCCCCAGGTGGAAGGTTAAGTTTCATAAGTGCCTTTTATAAATGTCAGAACGTACAGCCTCACTGGTCCCCGTGGGTGTAGGAAAGGTAATACAAGCTCCGAGCTGCTCAGCCCTAAAAAAGTTGCTCACCATCAAACCTCGGAGACGTATTCACCGACTGGCCTCATTAAGTCGGCCTCATCTACCAAACAGTCTTCATGCCCATCAGTTTTCAAATCGATTTAAAAGTGTAAAATAGTATAAAAGGAAAAAATTGGATAGGAAGCGCTTTTATCATCCAGCAGCGATTGAAAATGGGAGTAATAACATTTTGCTTAACCAGCATGAAAATGGTCCCATGGACATCCTGCACGCTCGAGTAGAAGAGGAGATCGTTGGGAAGTGAAGGGTGAGGAGACATAGCCGAGCTATCCTGCAGCTTTGAGAGTGCCTGAGTCCTATCGTGTTCTAGTGAAGTCAATGGAGGTCGCTCTCTCATCCGAATTTTTTTTTCTTGTTGCTTTTTATCTTCTTTTAAGGCCCGTGCCTCTATCGCTGATGTGACCTTTTCCTTTTTATAAGTTCAGAGACTTTCTGGGTGCATGTCCATTTCATCGAACATCACCATCACATTGTTTTGGGACATGTTTTTTCTCCCCAAACATGCTTGTTCTCCAAACTGCTTCTTTTTTTGCCAGGAAGCTGTGATGTGGACTGCAGCTATGGACATGTGAATAAACTTTCCATGAAGCAGCTTTGCTAGGGTTAGGGTTAGGGTTAGGGGGTTAGGGTTAGGACGTTAAAGGGAAGCATCACCAAGCATTTCCCTCTTAGATGTCTAGTCTGAATGTCTTGTGTTTATATTCCTGTGTCAAGTCAGATCTTGAGTTTTGTTCTGTCATACGTCTCCTTTAGTGTCCAAAAAAAACTTGTCTTACCCTCAGATCAGAGATCACTGCGTTGCTGTCTCTTAGCAACTACTGTTGTATATGTCGTGCATGATTGCAAACAGCCCATTTTTGCAGGTCTCATAATATTTTGCAAAAATGGTGTGCAAAAAAATATGTTAGCTTGTAAAAGATGTAATTATAGCTTTGCATCATCAAGAAAAGTTCTTTTAGAACATTTTAAAGCCCACAATGAGTCAACAATAAAACGGCTCATTTGGACCAGTTTTAAAATATTATAGCTCGTTGCGTCACGTCTGTCGACCCGCCACGGTCCTCATATGACATCACGTCAGCCATGTGCATTAATCAAACGGCTGCCTGTGTTATGCCAAGCATGAGTCATCGTTTGTAGATGGAGTGGGTAGGAAGGTTTATTTTTTAATGTGACCTTCTGAGTTTGACTCATTTGATTGTGTTTTGACTCCCCCACAGAGAACGTGCAGCTTCGGGGGCTTCGACTTGTCCAATCGCTCTCTCCATGTGGTCAACACGGGCTCTGAGAGCAATGTAAGCGCTAAGAGGCTTTTCGAAAGACAAATTGTCACATTTTAATCTGTTTCATGCAGCTTGTTCAACGTGTTTCTCCTGTCTTTGAATCCCAGAATAAAGAGCAGGAGGCGATATACAGAGAGGTGGTCAAATCCCCCACCACGTCACGGATCTCCCTGGGCAAGAAGGTCAAATCTGTGAAGGAGACGATGAGGAAACGCATGTCAAAGAAATACAGCAGCTCCCTGTCCGAGCAGGTAGGATCTAGTTTTATTTGTGGAAAGTCCAGATGAGCCTTAAATGCTGCGTCTTGTTTGGAGAGCAGAAAGGTGTGCTCTAACCGAGAGCGTAGCTGAACCAGAACTGTTTAGAAACCACCTGTGAAGAGAAGAAGAGGTTCTCCTGTTGAGTAAACATTTAGATGATGTTTTACAGTGAAAACCACAGTGTGGGTGGAGGGATTTGTTTTAGTTACAGAACAAACACTCTTCCCTTCTTGGACCCAGTCAGTTGGGTGGAGTTGCGTCCTTCATGGTTGCACTGATGTAAGCGTCCCCTGGGCTCGCTCTTATAAAGGCCGCTTCTATCACTACATTTTATAAAGGCATTCAGTGGCGTTAGCAGTTGTTGGACTTTTGTTAAGAAGTTGATAAAAGTAGACATGCAAGACTAACCCTTCTTTCCACTGGACGTGAAAGCAGCGCGTAATGTAATAACGGCGTTTTACCTGCGAGCTCGTTCCTAACCGGGAGCTTTTCAGAAGTGAAACGGGAGCGAAAGCATTCCACAGCGCTGGTCCCAAAATCACAGGAGAATTGTAACACCACATGATTTCAGGGGGGATGACGTACGTTTAGCTGCATGTGACTTTTATTTTGAAAGTTTCCAGATATTTTACACTGCTTTTGTGTTTGATCCAATCTAAAGTGCGGAGTTTTCCATGTTTTGGAAGCATAGCGAGTAAAAAAATGGACTCGAAATGTAATGATAGCGTCCCGTCGCTTCTGGGATGCGCTTTGCTGCGGAGCAAAATGCACATTTAGTACATTTCAAAATGAATAATACACATTTCTGACCTTACTGTGCGTTACTTTTTTCTATGCATTTATGTAAACGAAGGACTTGATTTCACATAATGATGCTTCCAAGTGAAGAAATCACAGAAAAAAAAAGTTTTGGTCCTCAGTCACGAGCTAGCTCTCGCCCTTTTGTTATAGAGCCATAATAAATATAATATCCTAGGTTAATCAGAGATTTATTTTTCCCTTTAATCATATGACTACATGGTTTATTATAAAATGCACAAAGAAGTGCTTCGAATTAGCAAAAAAAACTAATTCTCTATTCACAGACTAAATCACACTATTTATCATATTTTATATAAACAATATACACATCCACATATAAACAATAAAAGTGGAAATACTTGTAACTGTACATGTAATCACATTTTTAAGTAAAAATGTATTAGTTTTATCTGAAATAAACCTGCAGTTTATATATTATTATATATATTTCCTGCATCTTTGGTTCAGTGGGGCGATTAACTGATAATGTCGTTGTAAATTTGAGCACCCATTTTTTTATTTGACTAGTAAATTTGAAGGAAAAGCTGCATGAAAACAGCAGAAATGTTGCAAAAACACTCAGTAAAATGCTCAAGTTCAACTTTGTAGCATCAATGTGAAGTTGTTTAATAGACCACAGCGCCACCTAGTGGATTTCTCAAACATGTGCAAATGAATAATCATACAGTAGTAGTTGAATTGATGTCAAATATTATTAGACATGTTACTGGTTGTATGTGAGTTGTTAGGAATAATAATTATTCTTTTGATTAAAGGGGGACAAACACTTTTCAAAGAAATGATTGTTAATGATGTGTTTTGTATTTTTCATCATCTCTCACATCCCATAACTCAACGTTTTCCTGTGTCTTTCTGTTGTGTTTCTCCCTCCTCTGTTTCCATCTTGTAGTCCAGTCCTGACGGAGCTCCAGGTTCCCCTCAGTTGCCTCTCCCAGACACCGACTCGTTGGAGAAGCCGAAGCTGAAGGCAGGAGGCTCTGTGGAAAGTCTGCGGAGTTCCCTCAGCGGACAGAGTTCAATGAGTAAGACAACTTTTTAATTCCCTGATATTGTTGGACTATTTTTCTTTTTTGAAACAGAAAATAACATTAAAATGACCTACTTCTGAGCAGTCTGAAGGTTCCCCACTAGATGGAGCTAGTAGCTTCACCAAATGCTTTTGAATTCTTGCAGAATTTTACCCATCATAGGAGTTATCTCAGAGTTACACACACTCATTCAGGGAGATCTTTCCTCTCTGGTTCCTTCACCTGAAAGCTAGAAAACATGTTTTTTACTCACCTCAGGCACAAATATGACATAGAACAATGACTTCTTTTTCCTGAGATGTGCATTTTATTACATCATGACTACAATGAGATGTTTTGAAGAAAGTCTGAGTCAGTTTCAGCCACAGCTAAAACTCCTAACACCTCAGCGACCACTGACGTACAGGCTGTTCATGTGATGTTCTAATGTGTCCAGGTGGTCAGACAGTGAGCACCACTGACTCATCAGCCAGCAACAGGGAGAGTGTGAAGTCAGAGGATGGAGATGACGAAGAGCCGCCTTACAGAGGACCGTTCTGCGGCCGGGCCCGGGTCCATACGGACTTCACACCCAGCCCGTATGATAGCGACTCACTCAAGCTAAAGGTTTGTTATATTTTCCTGTGATGTCCACATCCTGGAAGATTTACAGCTGTCTGGAAATGTTTACCACTTTATTTCTGATTATAATCGTGAGTTTTTCATGCAGGCTGAACATGAAAATAGTCTCGTACACCTATCTCCTGCATTAGCTTTGATAGAAAATAGACAATGAAGCTCTAGGATTAGAAAATCCTGACAGATCTACGTCACACTGTCACTTAACATTCATCCCATCTTGACTCACGACGGGGAAGGCTGTTGTTGGTTTAGCGTCCAGGAAACAGCAGAGAACGTCTCTGCTAGTAGAAGACTTACTTGTACATAAGAAATGTCGCCAACTCTGCATCTGTCTAGGTACTTCTGCAAACACGCGCATCTGTTTGTAAGCAGAGGTCTAACGCTATTGCCTAATGCTGAGCGGCGCTCAATTCACATTGCATGGGGCTCTATGGGACGAGAAACGGGCCTAAAATAATTGATGTGTTACCCCCATTATATCACAGTACAGGGTCAGGGTCAGATTGCTGCTTTAAGAAGAATTGGAAAGTTTTTATTTATCTGCTTTAAATGTATTCATAAATTTACAAACGTGCATGTGGGGAATTTAAATAAAGGTTTATTGTAATATTTTGTAAAAAAAATTAGACTCATGATGCATCCGTGTTCTTGTTTTTCCAGAGAGGGGATGTGATCGACATCATCAGTAAGCCTCCCATGGGAACGTGGATGGGTCTGCTCAACAACAAGGTGGGCACCTTCAAGTTCATCTACGTGGACGTGCTGAGTGAAGAAGAGGAGAAGCCCAAGAGGCCCGTGAGGAGGAAGAGGAAGGGCCGGCCTCCCAAACCCACATCAGTGGAGGAGCTGCTAGAGCGCATAAACCTCAAGGTTGGCAGATTATAGTCGTCATTGTCTTGTGTTCACTCCGTCGACTCATTTAGTCAAAGAAAATCTCAAACGCACACAGAGACAAGTAGCGAGTCCAATAACAGGCTTAGGATGTCTCACAAACACCCCCGTAGTGAGAACCACACCCCTGCAGAAAGCCCAGTTCTTTTGATCTCAAACCTACTCACGACTCGGAGTTATCGTTTCCTCCCACCGAGGCGGCCTGCAGCCTTCACTTCCTCAAATAGAGACAGAGACTTCCTGTGGGTTGTCTGTTTATAGCTCTGTCCAAGTCCGAGTCCCAGATGAATGCCTACTGATGCTAAACTGTGACTCTGCCTCTGAGGGCTGTGTGTTAACGGATTCCTTCAGTTAAACACAAAATTATTTCACTTTTGTTGGAGAACAAATCTGAATCAGCCATATTTGCCAAGTAAACCTTTAAGATCAGGCTCGACTGTTAGATGCAAATCCTAAACTATGTATTTATTTTTCTTGATAAAAAAGGATCAAGTGTTCAGAGCGTGTTTATTGGTGGTACTTTGCTGAGTCCAGCAGAAATAGCAGCAGCAGCTCTCTCATGAACTCTGTAATTGAAGGTCTTGCTCAACGTGACGATCACTGGAGTGTAAAACAAAACTGGAGGCTGTTATGAGTAGTTTGATGCTAGCTGACTTTGTACTAGTGCAGAGGGTGTATCATAAATTATTTTTTATGTCGTCTCAGATATCACAGAGGCCTGGGTGTGTTTGAGTGTACCACTTTGTCTTCTGTGGTTGACGGTTGCTTTGATCTCATCTCCCAGTTTCTCACGTTCATTTTGTCATATTGTTCATGTCTTGTTTACGTTTGTAGGACAAATGTTCAGCGATAACTCTAGAGCATGTGCGTTTGTCAAAAACTCAAAGTAGCTTTTTATCCTAGTAATTAATACTATTACGTTACTGTTGCCTTAAGTTAAAGAACATCCCAAGTTGCCCCAAATAAATAAATTAAAGATTTTTTTACTTGGTATTTTGGTTAAGAGGATAAAAATGTGATTTTCCAGGAATTTGTCAATGTTTAATTATCATATTTAAAAATTCTCACAGTTTGAGCTCTTGTAAAAAAATGTTAGACATTAAAGACCTAGTATCTCTTTGACAGAATTCACATCACACATCACTTTACATTAAAAACACTTTAAAGGGGACACATTTTTATTTTTTTCTTAAGTTATAATATTTGTGTGGTCGATACAAAACATGTTATGAAGTTCTTTGCACTAAATCCCACTCACATAAAGCAATTTAAGCAGTTTCATTCTTAACAGCATCGATACCTTCCAGAATGAGTCGTTTCAGGGCTCTGTCACTTTAAGAAAACAAGCTGGAGCTGGCCACGCCCACTCCTCTCCCGCACTCCAGCAGCAGCTCTATTGCCCAATACTCGCACTTCTACCCTAGCATCCTTCAAATGCGCGTTCCCGGCCAGGGGTGTGAGTGCGTAGGGTCTCGATTCTCAAGTGCAGAAGGTAACCACGCCCCTTTTGCACCCTTGTTTCGCACACCGATGCAGACTTCGGGCAAGGGTATTACCCACAATCCATTGTTGCGTGGGAAGTTTGAGAAGAAGGCGGAGCAATGGCTCAATTGTTTTTTTCTATAATCTGTATTTTCAAATTAAAGAAGTTCATTTTAAAACGATTAATGATATTTATTCATGCTCTGATTGTTTTACACTAAGATTTATTGGGAACAGTAAAGAATTTAAATTTTGTCAAATAATTGTTTGTTTGAAAGTTGTTAATAAAGATTTTTTAAAAAGCACAAACGCAACACCGGCATCCTAGCATGCGTTGCGGGCGATGACGTAATGCTTACTATCACAACTTGTGTACTACGCACTCGAAGCCTTACTGCACACCCTCCTCTAAGTGCACTTCACAGAAGGGCGCAGTGCCAGTATTGGGATTGGGCCTGTCGTGCACGTGAGAGGTAGTTTGATTCTACATTTCCCGTTTGTGATGTCACAAATGGTGACTTTTTGAAATGGCTTGTTTTAATCAAACCAAACACTGACAGAAAACAGATTAATGGCTTTTTTTAATGTTTGGAGTGTTTATAGTGGTACTAGAGACTCACATGGCAGCACAAAAGGATGCAAAAGGTGAATTTTGCAAAACATGCCTGCTTTAAAAATAACGCTATGCAAAATCTCGTGCAATATTCTAAGATCCTCCATGATTTGTTGGCAACAGGAAAAAATGTTGTGTAAAATCTCAGCTACTACCACGTGAAATCTTAGCATAACATCTGTAAATCTGACTGTGGCTTATCTGCTCGTCCGAAACAAAAAAATGTAAAGATGTTAATTCAAATCTTTCTTTTCAGAAATGTTTTTTGAAATAAAATAAAAAAAACACAAAGTCAAACAAAAACCTTTAAAAATCTACTTTTTCCTTCTCACAGGAGCACATGCCCACGTTCTTGTTCAACGGCTATGAGGACTTGGACACGTTCAAGCTGCTGGAGGAGGAGGACCTGGACGAGCTGAACATCAGAGATCCTCAGCATAGAGCCGTGCTGCTGACGGCTGTGGAGCTGCTGCAGGAGTACGACAGTACGTAGAAACCAGTCATGCAGTCTAGAAATAAAAGAAAAATCAAAACTCAAAGCCAATGTAGTTAAAAGTGGAAAATCTGTTTACTTTTGAAACGACACGAACCCGTTAAATAGTGATGTGCTCTGTGTCCTGCTGTGAGCAGGCAGCAGTGATCCAGAGCGCTCCGGGCTGTCGGGTTCCCAGGAAAAGCTGCTGTCAGAGGGCCGGGGCCTGGTGGGAGACTCCCCGAGGGACTCGGGCTGCTACGAGAGCAACGAGAATTTGGAAAATGGTAAAAATTCCTCATATTAAATCACCATCAAGTTTCCTCTCCTTGTCTTTCCACTGCTGCTCCATCACCCTCTTTTACCTTCTAACACCTCACCCATCCCTCTCCTCTGGATCAGCTCAGTCTGCTTATCCCCCCTCCGTAGTGCAGCTTTATCGTCTCAGACACTTTAACTTTGCTTTCACTCCGCCTCTCTTCACCACTCTTTTCATCCTTTAGGCGTTCTGTGCCATCAGTGCCAAAGTCCACTTGTAGCTGAGCGGGAGCCAGGCTCCAGACCGCTAAGCCTAGTCCACCCCTCAGTGTTGGGAGCACACAGGGAGAGACTTGCCCCGGTGCGCAGAACTGTTCTGATGAGAACACACTCGCTGCCCAGTTGTGGACACGTGTTCCCCACTGGCCCAGCTGTGGCTTCCAGGTCCACAGACGGGTGCCAGGAAGATGAATGTGAACTCATAGAGTATTTTTGTTGAGGGTTTTCAGAATGTGGCGTTCAGAATTGAAAGAGCAGAGAAGGCGGTTAGAGCTCGTGTTTTCTTGCTGCTGTGGTTTTGTGAAATCAAAAGCATCAAACAGGAAGAAGGTCAGTGCTAAAGTTTCATCTCAACATTTCAAAATGTCATCTTTCTTGTGTTTCTACTGGATCTATTGCACAATCATACAGTATGTGCCTAAAATGACATGGATGAAAATATTTTTTACCTGTAGTCTGATTCTAAAAAGATTACTGATATGTTTGATTTTTTTTTTTGTTTCTTGATATTAAATCCTCCTCTGGAGATTCCTGCGTCTCTGTCTTCACCTCCTTTTCCCACTCAGAGCTTTGATTTTCTTTTCCATAACTCATAAACCACTGCTGAGTCTTTGTTCCTGTATCTGTACGATCTCAGTGCAGCCGCTGGTTTCTCCTTCATGTGTAATGTTTGTGTCATTCACAATAAAGCGTGCAATCTGCCACAGTAGAGAAAAAGTACAATAAAAGTAATTCTCTTAACTAATAAAAGAGACTCTGCTGCTTCATTTTCATTTCTTTCATTCTTTGTTTCTGTTTTATCTTCTCTTTTCCACTAAACTTCCCAAACTCGCTGTAACGTTTAGTAAATACTCTTTTCTTTCTGCAAGTTTGGGGTTCCACAGCTCTGCAGAAATACTGAAAAAAGCCGTAAATGACTATTTTTAAGTTTAAATTTGTATTTAAATGAAATATTTTATTTCAATTCGAGTTATACTTGTATTATTGCAGAAGTTTTATTATTTCTCTTTGAAAAAGGAGCTGTGAAATCCTGAATTTTTGCAGCAACTTTTCAAAATAATAAAAATAATTTTAAAAGCCTTTTATTCTAATAAAATTAATTAATCTTGAAAGGCATATGTATTTTTTATGTTTGTCTTGTTTTTAAGATGTATTTTAGAGATTTGCAATCAAACACATTTTAAGCTAAAGTCATAAATTCACATCCACTCATCTTTTTTGCACTTTTATTTTGAAAGAGCTCTCTTCATTCTTCTCTCCTGACCTTGTCTCCAGAGGCGCTCCCAGATCATTTTGATGAGGGTGGCCAGATGGGGGCCAGAGAAAATTTTGGGGTGGCACACCAAATTGGTCTTTGTGGTAACTCTGGGAGAGTTTAGCCTGTGGCAATGCATGGCATGCTCCTTTATTCTTTTTTTATTTTTAAAACAATATGCATCTAAAAAAATGTAACTCAAATTTGAGAAATAGAAAAATTTCAGAAAATCACATTTCAGTTCTTTTAAATGTTATTTTCAAATTTATTTTTGAATTTTCATTTTTTTTAATCTACCTGTTGCTGTCTTCACAAAAAACTGTGGAGATATAAACTTTTATTTATTTTTTTAATGGTGAGCAGCAGAAACATATATAATTTTTTAAAATTCTGTTTATTTACTCATTAATTGTATAATTTTTACATTTATGTCTTGATTAAATAAGATGAATTTATGGTTTGAGTGAACATTAACATGATTTATTAAGAATACTGGTCTTCCCTGGGGGGCCAGCAATTTTCTAGGGGTGGCCATGGCCACCCCTGGCCACCCCTTGGGGGCGCCACTGCTTGTTTCTAAATGTGAACGATCACTTTCCCACTGTGAAACTGTGCGTGATTATAGCTCAGATACCAACAAGATCTTTCTACTTGAGGTCTGCAGCACTATTTAACTTCTTAGGCTCTCTTTCATTTCATCCATTCATTTGAAGGAAAGATGGTAAGTTGCTTCATCCTTTTTTGTTCTGTTCTTTCTAAAGTTTCCCATCTAGGTATTTTATTTTGGAACAGCTCCTCTAACAAATGACAAATCAGTCAAAAAGCTTAAATGTTCGCTCATGAATGTGAGTCTGTTTTTGATTGTGGCTATTGGAAAAGCCTTGAATATCAAACGTGCATTCAAGTTTGGTGTTAATTCATTATTTATTGTAAATTGTAATTTATATCCAACTATTTTTACTTTGTTAGTCACAAGGCTGCCAACTCTCATGCAATGAGCGCGGGACACACATTTGACTGTTTTCACACTCTAACACCACATCGATTTTCTCACATGGAAAAAAAAGTTCCTCTGTCTGAGCTGCACATTGCATCGCGCTACTGTAAACTGAAAGTTGTTAAATTATTTTCTATGAACAAGGAGGGGAAATGATGCCTTCCAGCGGCAAAAAGCTGGAATTACACATTGGATTGGTTCCGTTAAACCATTTAGAAGAGAACATTTTTAGCCTCCATATCTCAATAAACCTGAAAAAAATCCTAATCTTTGTTTTTGTCCTCTTGGCGATATTATTTTTATAACGTTACAAAAGTTACGTAGAGACCTGTAGATTTTTTCAAAATAAAATGCTATTGCTTTTTGGCTTTTTTTAGCTAGAAACCCAATTAAAACCTCATCTATATGACAGTAATAAACACAATGGTACTAATGGATTCATACCATACAGAGTAGGGCTGAATGATATACAAAAAAGCTTACTGATAAAAAAATATTGATCGATTTCAATAATTATTGAATAATATAAAAAAAATTGTGAAAATATATTTTAAATGCAACCCTGGCCATTTGGTGTCATTCATTACCTTATGACAAAAAAAGTTGGTTGTGTTACCAGACTCGGGTTTTATCGATTTTCTGCAAATTTTGCAAACCACCGTTGTTGTTTTTTTTTTTTTATCAGACTTACAAAATCAAAATATCGCCACACTGGTGAACTACTGTTACCTTTTTTCAGAGACATTTTCCTCCACCTCTCCTTGCTGCAACATCTTGTTTAAGTCACATCTTGATCTGTTTAGGTTTGAGAAGGGAGGGCGTGGTGAGGGAGTGTGCCTGGGTCTGTGTTTTTGATTGGTCGGGAGTAAATAATGACTAGTATGAAGCTACCTGATAGGTTATAATGGAAAAAGAAAGGAAACTTTTTATTGATCCATTTTTTTCTATTGCACCAGACGTCTATCGATCAATATATATCGTTATTGATTTATTGCCCAGCCCTAATACAGAGCTTTTTGGTTTACAACTAAATGTCAAAAAGAAAAAAAATTTAAAAAAAAAATCTTACTCTGAGATTTTTGCAAAAGGCTAAGAGCGCTGGAGTCATGTAAACACTTTTTTCTTTTATAAACCTGTCATTATTCCAATGAATTAAAATTATTTTTCATATTAGTTAAAAAGTGCTTATTTTTGTTTTTGTTTAAATGAATTTGTCCAAATTAGGCTAAAATATCCTTCATCTCAGAGTTAATCTAGGATTTATTTCTTGCAGGTAAAAGCAGGAAAGCTTCCCGTTCCAGTCGCTCATCGGCAGGACTCCAGTCTCCAGACTACCCAACGCTGCCCTTGACTCTTTCATCTGAAACTCTGCAAAACAACGGCAAAAACCAGTTCACAAAGTTCCCTAAAGGACTCTTCAACAAGCCTTCCCTCAAGAACTTCAATTTCCGGGGGCTGCGCAAAGCCCAAAGACAGTCGCCCATCCCAGCCAGTCGCAGCTGTGAGGAGCTTGATGGTCCCTCACAGCCCACCGGACCCTGGAAACGGTCTCACTCTCTGGGAGATCTGAACTTGGAGCAGAACTTGAAGCAAAAAGAGAATCCAACATTGGTGTTCAAACACACCAAAGAAGGACCCAAATCAGTCAATGTCAGTCCTTTCAAGGTGTGCAGGGAGGATCGTTCTCCGGTTAAATATGGGGTTCCAATGGTAAGCCCTAAAGGAAGGGCTGACAGACCACCCATACCCTCCCAGCTGCCTCTTCGTTCCCCTTGTCCAACAATCCAATCCCCTAACCCTGCTGACCCTATGTCAAGTCCCACTCCAAGTCCTCCTGATTCTAGCGCAAGTGGGGAGAGGGTCATCCTGACCCATACTAAAAAACCTCCCATCCCGCCTCCAGTTCCCGCCAAGAAATCTAAAGAAAGACTAGCCAATGGCATGCGCCACCCATCTCTCTCCCTGTCTTCCACGCCATCCCCCACCGCCTCTCCAACACACTCCCTTAACCGCTCTCAACCGAGCAGCCCCATAATCCGCAGCCCCAGCCCCATCCTCAGTGCCCCTGCTCTTCCTGCCAAGACCCTGAGCACACCATCCAGTCCATCTGCCACGTCATTCGCGTCATCCATGGGAAAAGACTCGGACACGGCACCAGCCGTCCAGCCTCCTTGGCTTTCGGATCTTGGGGGTAAAATGGCTGTTATGAGGAAGCTTTCCCATGCCAAGATGAGTCTTGATCTGCACACCCTGCTGGAGCAACGGTTGCAGACTGAGGGCATCGATCTGACCGAGGAGCCGTACTCTGACAAGGTTAGAATGAAAACACAATAATCTGCTTCCAGTAAATAATCTTTTTGGTTTCTTTTTGAAGATTCTTAATAAAAGTTAAAAGGTATAAGAAGATGTTTTAAGAGCCATGTTCTTACGCAGAACAGAAACATTTCTAGTCATAGGTCTAGAAGACATCTCATGCACTTGTCTGGCATCAGGCTTCAGTTAACCCTTTTAGCATGCATTGCTTCTCTTATTTGTTCTGTAGAACATCAGCAGAATGTTTCAGAACTCAAAATGTGAAGCCTGTGTGTCTTGTTTTGCACAAAAATTAGGGATGAGTGTGTGCGCAGTAATAAGTGTTCTGCCTGTAGCCGAGTAGGAAAATCTTTGGCTTCAGACCCACTGTGCGGTACAGACTGTTAAGTTTATGTGCTGACTCTTACTGAAGGCAGACAGGATCATAAAAACTTTTGGCACTCAATGGACCCCAGGCTCAGCGTCTGAAATATGGTGGAGACCCTAACACTGGCAGCAAAACTGCACATATTCAAAGAGATGAGCCATAAATGGATGAGGTGCGAAAAAGGGGCCTAGACCACAGCAAAGCTCTCTTTGTTTTTGCTGTAATGGTGCGTCTCAGTTAAGTCATTTTATGAGCATTTTACGTGTGTGGAGTTTGTTTTTAATAAAGGTTTAAAAGTGCCTAAACTTTTTTTTACCTACACTTCCATGCTGATATTTTCTCAATATTTGTGGCTCAATTAAGGTGACATAAACCAAGTTTTGCTGAAAAACATTGCAAGATTTAAACTATAAAAACATAAAATATTTGAATAATGTTCTTCCTAAAAAAGTACAGAAGACTATAAAATAAACAATGAAACATTTTTCTATTGGATGTATTCTACAAGAAAAAATAAAAAAGATTTGGTAACACTTTACAATAAGGGGCCCTTTATTAACATTACCGTTATTGTTGACTATTAAGTGTCCTTAAGGAAGGGGGGGGGGTGTCTGCTTAGTAATCCATTACGTAATATGGTTAAGCAGTTTTTAATACTTTAATAGTTTATTAATGCTCAATAAGGCACTAAGTAACGTTAATAAAGGGACTCTTATTGAAAAGTGTTACCAAAGATTTAAAGAAAGTTTGTCTTCAAAGGCAGATTTTTTGTTCTGTATACAGAGATCCATATTAGGGAGTGTGTATGGTTGAGTATCAGAGAAAATAAGATATACCATAGTTTTTATTGAGGCTAGTGGAAGCATGTAAATGGAGTATAGAAAGAGGCCAAGTACACATCCATGAGGTACACCACAGCCATTAAAAGACAGGTAACTAATACAAAGGATGGTAAATCTCCATTGGTTTTTTCTTGTTTAATACACAGTGTAGCAATGTTTTTTACCTTGAATTGCTGACAGTTTTGGCATCACACAGTTGCTCTTCAGAGCCTTGCCGGTGTTGATGGTATCACTTCCGCTGTTTATCCGCGAGCAATAGGGGACAATGTCGCCCTCTACTGCCCACGCCTTCCTGGCTAATCTTGTGGGATCTTATTTTCAACTCAGGCACGAAATATCAGAAAGTCAACCTTTCCCTTGTGGTCAATTATATTTTTGCATTTTTTTTTGTTAGTTTAAATTTGTTCTTCTGTCATATTGCTACATTTAACTCATCTTATTCCACCTCATTCACAGCACGGCCGATGTGGAATCCCTCAAGCTCTGATTCAGCGTTACTCCGAGGACTTGGAGCAGGATGTCAAAGACGTGGCCTCCACCATGGACCAGCTCCGAGTGAAAGAGCTCCGTAAACAGCACCGCATGGCTGTAAGGCAACAACACAATTAGCCAGAAAAGCTCAACATTTTATTAACTGAAGTTAGTGAGATGGTTGAACAAGAGGAATAAGGCATGCTAGGTTTTCTTAATTTACCTAAATGTGATTTTATCTCACTGTGTCCCTCAGATCCCCTCCAGAGGTTTGACAGAGATGTGCCGGAAACCTGCGCCAATGGGTAACATCAGCACTGTCTCCGACTGGCTCATCTCCATCGGCCTTCCCATGTACGACTCGTCCCTGGCAGCCGCAGGCATCGACACGCTGAGTCGCGTGGCCTTGTTAACAGAGAGCTCTGCATGGGAGGCTGGGGTTCGAGATCAAAGACATGCCCGCCGCCTGGTCTGTGAGGCCAGGTTGGTGAACATGCACAGAGAGGCGCAGTCTTAAGTTTGAAATCAACTTATCGGTCAAGGCCATCTCACTTAAACACGACCAGAAACGTGGCTACAGAACTGAGCAACCTCTGTGACCACATAAATACTTCCTTTCGAAACACTTACATGAGCTACCCGCTCTGGGACCATCTCCCGTTGACACTTTGTTCTTTCCTAAATGTTTACGGCATTAGGGAGTTTCTCCCGACAGCCAAGACAAGATGCCTTTCAAAGAGAAAACTGAGTCAGTGCGTTGGATGGCTTCCATTCTAATGACGCCCCCAAAGTCTTCAAATAGAGACTTGGATCTTGCCTTTAAGGATGATAGCACACTCTTTTCGTGGGGTCAGTGTGTTTTATTTTATTTTTCGGTCTAAAACGATGGTTTATTTCCTACGTGTTCCGTGAGCGAATCTCTAGCGGCAAGGCAGCATTTGGACTTTTCATCAACTAAAACCAAGCAACAGATAACAGGTGATTTATTTTTTGTACCGTGTTTCTGTATGATAGCATAAAGCACATCCTAATTTTCAAAGATCTATACGTTTAAACTTTGCTTTTTGAATGTTACAGCCCTTTTTTGGAGGCCAGATCTCAGCTGACGTCACACGCCTTTATATTTCGCGTTACTGTAAGTCTTTTCCATGGTGCATTCATCTAGAATGCACATTTTGCTCTAATATCAAGATTTTCCTTTTCGGCTGTAGAAATCACAATCATCCCTTCCGGAAACATTCCCTGATCTATGAGAAGGACATTTTAAATTGCCTTACCAATTATGAATGACAAGAAATGGCTTCATGACTGAAACAGAACTGTGACGAATGCACAATTTTTTGCTTTGATTTTAAGGAAGTAATGCTTTTTTCTAAAAAAAAATATACACATGCAGCCAGTTCATTTTGATGATTTGCATGGATGTGGACCAAAGAACATGTTTGAAGGTTGAGGACTGAAGCCCAGACCTCAGGAAAGGCACAGACATTCTCACGTTGACCTCCTTCTGGAACATAATGGAGCACATTTGTACGTATCGCTAAAAAAGAACGCAAATGCTTGTAAGATCCAGCTGACGTTGGCTGTTTTAGAAGAAATGTATCAGGATTGTCCACATTTAGGAAAGTCTTGAAATTCAGGGACACAATGAGAGGAGTCAGACTGTTAAAACGTTTTTGGGCCAAAATACTGAGTGAAAAATGACCAGAATCTTGTTACTCGTTCAGTCGTGCACTCTGCATGAAACTGAGCATTAAATATTGCTTTTGTGTGTGTGTGTGTGCATTTCTTTTTGTGTTTCAGTACTCTTATCTTCCATAGCCTGAACTGAGCTGAACACTTATTCCTTGGATTTCATATTTTTTTGCTGTGGGCACTTGAAAGATTGATATTTGATGCCTTTTTTTTCTCGCTGCAATCAAAGTGGTGCTCTGAGAAAGTGAGGATTGAAGAACGGGGGTCAGGATTAACCAAGTAAAAGACCCAGGAAGTGTGATGAATGGAAATACTGACACTGTAAATGCACTTTAGATGGTTAAACTAGCAGTTGAATTGGCTTAAATTGGTTAATTTGTTCACAGGTCCATTAATGGACACTTGTCAGGTATTGTAAAGGGTTTCAATGAGTTATGCTGGTATTATTTTTTATTTTTTGTATAGAGTTCCCAATGCCAACTTCCCAATCATGAGTTCACTTTTTCTTTTCCGTTTGCAGTTTTTACAAAACCTAAATTCTTAATTACATATATGAAATGCTTGGCAGAACTTGCACATTCTATATATGTAATTGATATTTAAATAACTTATTTTTTGCTTTTTTCTCCATATCTTCTGTAATTAGCTGTACTATATGAATAGCAATACCTTCCTGCATATTGCTCTTGTCAGTAAGAAACTACAGTATGTATTGTAAAATATATGTACAAATTATTATTTTATTTGTTTTTCATCTGCCTAATGATTGTCCATACAGATCTGCTTGTGTCTTGAAACAAGAAAAGTAATGTCCATAACTATTTGTCATTCTAAAATGAAATAAAATGGTTTCTTGCTAAATGCTGATCCTGTTTTTTCTGGTATTCGTAGATAAAACAGCTGTGCAAAAACCGACGGTAAGAACAGAAAAGTGGGTGTGGCCTTTTGGCTGTTTGCCATCTGCTATTAAACTGTTTTTTTTTTACAATAAAGAATTATAATAGTCTGCCGAGAAAACTATTATTATTTTATTATTGGTTAAAAGAAACAACAGCGTTGCTATGGTTGTTCAGCTAAAATAATGGAAAACACTTACCGGTACTTTAAATCCTTATCAGAGGTCCTGCTATTTTAAACATGTTATTTCATGGCTGACTTGAAATTCCTTAAAGGACACTTTACAATTGTTCAGAACCAAATTTAAGATCCAAAACAGACCAACACACCTGGTTGATGCAATGCAGCTGTTGTGTTGACTTTGTATTGGTCAATCTATGAGTTCCAGTCAAGTCTTTTTTTAATTACTTACTGAACCTTTTTTATATTGAGTCCGGAAACAAAAATAATTTTTTTTCGGCAAAATTTTTTTAAGACAACTTGAATTATTCAAAGACATTCATTAGCTACGTTTACATGGACACAAGTAATCGGATTGAACGCCCTATCGGATCAAAAATGCGTCATGTAAACATGTCAATCGGAATATTCTGATCCGATTCGGCCTGATCCGAATGAAATTTCATTCCGATTGAGAGGTGGTTTTGTCCGATCGTCAATCCGATTGGCGTCCATGTACACAGCCATTCGGATCGTTGGGGTAAAATAATGCCCACTGCGCATGTGTGCAACTTCAGCGTGCCCTCTTTTCGCCTCTGCGCATGCTCAGGACAGATCGAAAGCATGGCGGGCGGTGAACAGAAGTGGTCTGTTGCCGACGCTATTTTTTACTGGAAATACTACGGGAGCTCAATATTGCTGAACGTCTCGATGGCCGAACGGTTAAAAATGCCGAGTTATACACTCAAGTGCAACTAAAGTGCATCTAAAGATGCAGGAAGCGGGAATTCACCGAAGCTAGAGAATAAGCAAATAAAATGCAAGGGGAAAGACGTGCGGACAAGATGGCGTTTGTTTACAATTTCTCTTCCGGGAAAGACAAGTCTGCGCATGCGCAAGCTATGGTGCGGGCATCGCGGCGTGATCGGATCATTCCAGTTAGTGTCCATGTAAACAGAGGTTTGGGAATTCTGATCAACCAAGATTTTAATCGGATTGGGGAAATTTGGCGCATGTAAACGTAGCTAGTGTCTGGTTGAAAATACACTCTAAAAAGTTTGGAAAGGTTATTCAGTCAGTTTTAATAATGATGTTGGTATGTGTGAAACCTGATCTGTAGATTTGGGATGCAAATCTAGTTGTCCTGAGCTGCTGTAATTCCCGCTACACTAAATGTTGATCCCTACTGTGGAAATGTGCAACACTTAAAGGTGTCCTAGAATGCAATTAATCAACAATCTAAAACAGAGCTTTGAGCCTGCAAAAAGCATAAGACATTTTTTTTGGCTTTCATCTGTCCCAGGAGCCCTGATACAGGCCATTCTAAATCCCCTTACTCAGGCCTCAGTGAAATGAGCTGTTGACCCCTCCCACTCGGCCAGGACATGCTGATTGGTTGGTTTCCCCAGAAGGCCTCAGACACATGCAGGTTTGAGGAGGCGTGGCTCCCCCTTATGACGTGTTAAGGAAGGCTTTCTCAGAACAGGAGGTTTTCTCTCGCCCTTTTCAATTTTCTAATTTACATAAAAAGTAGGTCAAACACGGCTTTGACTTTTTGGCATGCTGCTGTTGACCACCCAAGCTGTCTTATTCAACAACAACAAGGAAAATGTTGGTTTACATTCTAGGTCCTCTTTAATAAGTTCCCCATTTCCCCTCCTACTGGTTGAAAGTGGAATTACAACTGTCGTAAACAACCCTGTCGCAGCCTGCTGTAGCTAGCACTAACAACAAGCTAATGCTAACACAAGCCAACTGATACTAAATAAGCCACGGAGTAAAAAGATCCACACTGTTGGACAAAAAAATGACTTAAAAGTCCAGTTGCAACAAAGCCAGGTCACCATCAGTCTGTGATTTCGTAGCCTCCTATAGCTTCCTCCAATGAGTGTAGGTCGTGTTGAGGTTTAGTCTGGTCTTAGGTCTTTGCTTCGCCTTGAAAAATGTAACTTTCTGACTTTTACTTGCAGGCTCTGCCATGATGCCAACAGAAAAAGAAAAAAAAAATTATTCTTGATGGTCGCTGAACTGAAAAAGCTAACCGTTAGCCTTTATTGGAGCTACCAGCACAGTAAACTGCTATCGCTGTAAAGCAGGAAGAGACTTCCCACTACAAACCCAAACCGCTAAACTGTTAAGTGCAGCTTCTGGTCAGCAGAGGGTTTCAGAGTGCTGTCCAATGTCATGTTGCTCACATTTCTGGCTCAAGAATCACTGAAACCAGTTTGAAAGCAATAGCCTAAAATGTTAAAACTTATTGTTGCTTTAATTAAGGAGCTGCTTAGTTATAAAGCAATTACTCTCAATGCACTTTTTGAATGTGACGTGCTCAGAGATCCAAACCCTTGAGAAACCACAGGCGGTAACTTCTTTTAAATTTCGGGACTGGTCTAACTTAACAGTCACACAGACTGAATCACTCATGTAACAAAGTTTACGTCAGTTTGATGTAATGCATGCAAATTCCCTAGAAGTTCCTGCAAACTTGACAAATGCACGCCATGAATCAGAGAGATAAAGTCACGCCAGAAACTATTTAGACCCAGTTGTGGTGGTTTTGATTAGATTATCAGAAGGGAAGCAGTGATCTACACTTTCAAACTGTGCAATAAACATCCTGGCCAGTTCGGCTGCCTCTTTGGCTATAAACCTTTATATCATTAACTTTAGTGCAGAGCTTGCAAAATGCTTACTATGAGATAGAAACTAATATACCAGGGGAAATAACATGCCCAAGGGTCCAAATCGATATTATTTTGAAAGTCTTTATTATGTTTGCTCTTTAAACCATCTTTTACAACCACATTTTGCTCCCTTGACAGATGTTTGGCTCTTAGTGAAGTGCTGTGAATAACCTCTTAAGTAAAGGTGTAAGATAATTATGGGTTTTGATGGTGTTGTGGAAAAATATAAGGTTCGACGTAATGCTGTAACAACATGTCTGGAGGGCTAAAAGAAAAATGTGAAAACACAGACCTGGAATTTTGTTTTCAATATGATAGAAAGATGCATTTTATTTAACAATAAGAATCAAGAACAAAACACACACTGTAATATTTAGTTTATTCTGTTGATAGGAACTCAAATGATGGAAGTTTTGGCAACATTTGTTGGAAAAGAGAGCTCACACCAGCAATCTAACCCTTTAGTGTAATTCAATCTTTTCTGTAACAAATTACTCTGAGCAAAAATTCATTTTAGTGACAATAATCCATAAAACATACACTGCAAAAAATGAGTTTCCCAAAAGTAAAAAAAATCTTGTTTTTTTTCTTAGTTCTTTAATCTTATTTTTAGTCTAAAAAGAAAAAAATACCATCTGCAAAAACTTAAAGTAAATCTCAAATGTCATCTTGTTTTGAGTATAAAATCTGCCAATGGGCAAAGTAAAAGTTGCTTGGCTAGAAATCTTAAAACTAGCAAACGAATCTCATGTTAGAATTTATTTATTAGTTTTAAAGGTATACTATGCAACTTTTTCATATTTTTAAATCATTTTCTTGAGCCAGTATGTGCTAAAATGGCCCTTCACAGGGTTAATGAAAAGTCTCTCAGCTGTTTGCAACTTCAGACTCTCTGTGCCGCTGCCCTGAAGTAACGCTTTACGGTTATCCATGTTTACACCAGACGAGCTATACCTGGTTAGCATTTATTGTAACGTGTTTTTCACGGTGGAGTCTCAGAGTAAACAAAGAAAACTGAAGCTAAAAAAATGTCCGACCACAATAGGAGTCAAACAAGAGTCAACATCGGGAGTTTTCTGAATTCGCGAGAGCTCAGAGACACGATTCCTGCATGTTTTAGATCATGAACACAGCTGATGTGTTTGATTCAGTGATGAACCGCTCCTGTAGACACTAATGAAGGCTGAGGAGACGTTTCAGCAGTTAGATTAAGGTGTTAAAAAGACTAACGCACAGCGAGGTGGAGAGTTTCAGTTTTGTTTTTACGACAGTGGATTAAAATGGACACTAGGGGGTGCTAAAATCAAGCTAAAACTGCAAAGTTTCCCTTTAAGAATTCTAGCTAAGCAACTTTCCTCATTGGCAGATTTACTCAAAACAAGAAAATCCATGTCAGGATCTGCTCCTTCTCCCTCTGAGCTGTCCTGTCTCCCCTCCTTAAGTGTTTATTGGTCTCACCTGTGCCTTGTTATCCACCTGATTCCCCTTAAACCCTGTTTGTCTGTGTCAGATCTTCATCTTCTTGTTGCATCACTCTATTATTATTCATATTAAACAGTTCTTTTGCCTCCTATTCCTGCTCAAGTTTGTGTCCTACTTCAACAACTAACATCAATTTGATCATATTTATGAATATTTACCTTATTTTTGCAGAAATGCATTTCCTAGACTAAAAATAAGATAACATGTCTAAAAACACAGTTTTTGCAGTGCACACTTCTGCATTTGTTCTATTTATAAGAACAGCAGTGGATTTATAGATTTTGACTACAAAATTAATTTAAACAGCAACGTTTTGAGGTTTAAATGAACTATTTAATGTTTGCAAGGCTCAGACTTGAAGAACACAAGGTGACGCTGTTTAACTCGCACCAAATGCTGCCTGAGGTGGAGGTTCTCTCCTTCTTTCCACGTCCAGTAATCTGACACCTAAGAGGGGAAGGATGGACCCTTAAATCTGCTGGGAGGACGGAAGGAAGGAAGGAGCAGTCATCCAGAGAGCGAGCAGAAGCTGAGAGCTGCGGACCAAATACTTGGAGGAGCTCCTGGGCTCCTGCGCGTCTCCAAAGACAATAAACCAAGGACCCCCCCACCACCCTGATTCCTCCTTCAAATGATCCCAAAGCGGCAACCTTCACTTTCCCGAGGCGGATGGGTGACTTTCCACGTTGCATTGTGAGGAGGAGATGATGAAGAATTTCAGCAGCAGTCCCCTCCACAGCAACAACCACCACCAGACCCCCAACCACATCAGAGAGCGACACAAGAGGAACCACGGCGCGCTCTCGGCTCTGCCTGCGCGAGTCTCGCTGAGAGGTTATGGTTTCTGCATGGCTGCGCTGTTCCTCTTCTGTTTCGGCTCTCTGTTTTACCAGCTGAACGGCGGAGCCCCCAGAGTCCTGCTGGACATAAGGCAGTATCTCGGTAAGAACTTTGCATTTGCTCGCCATCAAATCAAAAAGTTACACCACGCCTCGGTCTTTTTGATCAGGGCGCAGAAAAGGAAAAAATGGCTTAAAAGCGAATTGAAATGATCTTCATGTGGTCCCAGAAAGTTGCGCTCGCTCCTGTAATCCAGCTCTGGTTTATTGGTTATGACTTGTTGGGGATTATTAGGAGTTTAGCAGCTGTTCAGATTGATATCATGTGTGGTTGATGACGGACACGTCCACTTCTGCGTTCAGCCGGTGCGCTCTGGGCTTTTTACGCACGGTGGCACCGCTGGAGCAAGGCGCCAAACAGCTGCTGGAATAAGGCACGCTCCACAACAAAGGGGGCTTAAAGTTTTTTTTAATTCCAAAACTAAGTTGATGATTATAGTGGGGGTGCCAATTTTTTTAAATTATTCTGTTACAGTTATTGTCCTATTCAAGCCTTGCAGATACCCAGATATGAGGGATACTCAGTAACTTTAGGCCAAAAACGTGAAAAAATGATCATCATAAATAGAAATGTATTGACTCTTAGTTTTCGCATGGCAGCAGTTTGCTTTGGGCTTACTTTCCTGTTTTCCTCAGATTAAGTTTGACTTCAGTGAGTGAGAGACACAGGTGTGTGGTTACCATGGTGACCTTAATGACCCACTGGCAGCAGCGTTGACATGTCTTTAATGTCGCTTCTCTTTACCCTCACCTTTTTGTCTCAGCTCAGATATTTAATAGAAATTCACTTTTCTATTAAGATCTATGAAGAGTCCAAATGGAATTGGTGTTTGTGTGAACATATCCGATCTACTGACCTCTGACGCTCCCTGCAGGATCAGATGTGTGTGAAACTTCCCACCAGCACATCTGTCACATGCCTGCAACACCGTCTGCAGCTGGAATGTTTGTGCGTCGTGTTGAAAGGAGGTTGTGTTCCTACCTATTGCTCAGTCGGACCTTTAAGGCCTTTTATGACGTGATAAACATCTGGAACAGAACGAGAGGCACTCACCAAGTCAGCCACTAATCCCGCGGGTCAGATCGGTTTCCTGTAGACATGCAAAGCCCCGCACATGCCTGTTTTCTATTTTAAGAAAACAGGCTGGTTTGGATCGAAACAAACACTCGACAGCTGCTTTTGCATCATGTTTTCTGTGCAGAAAAAATACGTTAAAGTCAGTTTAGGAGCTTTGTTTTACTAATTTGCAGTCGCAGCAGTCAGAGGAAGTTTATTTACTTCTGAAGCAAAAGCACACTGAGAGATTGTCCCACTGAGCGGCTCGCGGGAAATGCTTGAACAAACATATTAGAGCATGAAAATGCCCAAACAAGCACTTCATTCAAATGATCAGACAGATCAGATGCATTCTCAGCTGTAGTGCACTCAGGAGGGGCGATGAGTCTCTCCATTAGCAGATCAACAACTGTTTGGTTTCACCTGCACAACGTGATCTTCCCTTTTTAGCTCTGCAAAAGACCCAAGGCTCACCAGACTCTCGTTTCTCTGTTTTCTGCATCGATTTAGGATGCAACAACATAACCACGGTGCAGCACCTCCACGGGGATCTATGAGTGATCGTCTCCAGTTATTATGCTGCTGAGGGAAGGGGGAAAGGCTTTGTTTTGTGCACAGAAAGTGGTGACTTTGGGTTAGTTTGAGGTTTTTGGACTCAATAGCAAGATTGGAGAGGAGACAAATCTGCTTTTAGATTGTCCAATTTCTTCCTGGTGGAATGGGCCAGCTCCAAAGAAAACCGCATCCTCATCGAAACATCTTGTATCTTGAAGGATCAGGAGGTTGATTTGTAAAGCTCTCACTATAGTTTGAAGTCTTGCACATCTTTTTGTTTGGATCCAGAAAACTCCTCAGATGAGAAGCGAAACTTCCAGCTTTCTAGATTCTGCTGCACCTTTATTTAAAGTTTGCTCTAAACGCTCTGTGCTCAGATCGATTTGTGTCACTTCTAAGGTGCGGATTTGAGACGGGAGCGGTAAACGAAGATCCTGAGGAAAATTGCAGATTGATGAAGTGGGATTGTGTGTTAAGTGTGTGGGTTTTTCCTCAGTCAGAAGCCAAGCAGAGGGAACAGACTGCATGTTGTTCAGCTCAGGAGAGAGGTGGGAGTTTGGGACCGTCGCTGCTGCGTGAAGACCTTTAGGATTTACAGCCTTGTGCTCAACACTTTCCAAAGTCTGTCTTTCTTATTTTATTTAAATAAGCGTTGATCTAGCTGCTGTGCAGGAAAGTCTCATCTCAACTGAGTAGAATGAGGACCAGTAATTGACTTTGCATGGCGTCCAAGCCAAGCATGATCAGATTTTATTATGGATGATGTGAATGTAAGGGGAAAAGTCAGGGAAATTCCGAGGTAGAGCTAAAAATGAATGGATTAGGTGTCATTTTTAACCATTTTAGGAGTATTTAGCTGAGAAAAGTGATTCTGTTCTTGTCTGAGAGTGCTGCATATGACAGAAATATAAAACATTTTGGCAAATTCGTTGAAACACAATGTCTGTGTCTGACTCTTCGTATTCTCAAGCACACATCTTGTAGTTCTGCAGGAACTTGACTCTCAGAGTCCAGGGGAAAAATAACTGACCAGCGTTTGAGAAAATGCATTATGTGACCCTAGAACATATGACTTCCAAGTGCACATGAGTGCACAGTGTTGTTATTTACAACTGGATCGTGTACTTTGGTTCTGTTTTCTAATTGAACCAGAGAGCTTCACAAGCCCCAGTCTGACCTGCTGCTCTCCTTACCTCCAGGTTTAATTGTGCTTCACCACATCTGTATTTTATCCAGTCGTGCACTAAGCACTAAACTTATGGACTGCCTATTTTCAAAACCTTTTTTGAAGTTAAGTGTGAGTTTTGGAACACACTCTTCACTCCAGTCGCACCAGCACCCCCACTTCCTGGGAAAGGATATTAAAAAGAAGTTTTTTTCCCATTATTATACATTTTTTTGTCTTTAAACTGACTGAATTTAGAGCGTTGAGTGTTTTGCCAGAAAGTGACAGAATCACTTTCATAGAGCAGTTTACAAAGTGTCAGACGGGATTGAAATCAGAGCGGTGCAAATCAGGTGTGCACCAGTTTGAGCCGAACCAAAGTCGGTCATGTGGAAAATGAATCTGCCATTTTTTTGTATTTTTTATATAGAGGTCGCCAAGAAAGCCCTGAACGTTTATATCTAATGTTAAAGCTGCTAATAAGCTGCTTTCAAAGAAAGTCTTGCATTTATTAACGTCAACATTTATTAGAAGCAGAACAGCTTTCTCTGTCAGTGTGAAGTAAAAAACTAAGTATAACCTTTAACAGATCCTCCAAAACGGAGCTGGACTCACATCATGACCAGATTTAATGCCAAAACAATGAGACGGGTTGTAATTTCCTCAGGGTTGGTAAAACAAGCAGCCTCCATGCTAAGAGGTGAGCCACGCTCTGTTTACTGAGCTGCTTTCTGTTGTGAACGCCAGCTTCTAATTGCTGTTAAAGCAACAGTTCTGAGTGTTCTATGGAAAGTTTGTGAACATTTATTATGTTACCTGTTCTAAGTAGCACTTTGAATAACCGCAGTTTGGAAAAATGGTTTATTAACTAAATTGGGAAGCTAATGGCTAATTTGACCAAAGTGAAAAACGGGGTTTACTTTACTTTTGAAACGACTCCAATGTGGGCTGCATGGTGGCACAGTTGGTAGTCAGAAGATGGTCGTTGGTTCAAATCCCACTTGCATGGCCTTATTGTGTGGCGCTTGCATGTTTCTCTCTATGCAAGTGTAGTTATTCTCTGGCTACTCCGGCCTCCTTCCACAGACCAAAAACATGTTGATTACAGTTGCCCCTAGGTGTTAGCGTGTGTATGGCTGGTTGTTTCCGTGTGTCTCTGTGGTGGACATGTCCAGGGTGTCCCCCACCTCTCACCCGATGACCACTGGAGATAGACGCCAGCTCCTGGTGACCCTACTGAGGATTAATTGATTCTTTTGGCACTTACAGAAAACTGGCTGTGGTGTAAATGTTTACTGGTGCCCCTTTCACTAATTACTGTTATCTATACTCACTCATTAACTGGCCATCACTCCATTCCCGCAGGATGTTACATTGGTATCAATTTATATACAAAACAATCATCAGTAGAGCACCGTCATATCTTTGCTCATTACTCATCACTTCCAACAACCGTCGCAATTTACATTCCAGTAACTTAATTTCTATGGATATTCCTAAAGCTCGCACCTCCTTTAGCTGCTCTTCATTTCAGTTTGCTGCTTCCAACAACAGGAATGAGCTGCAAAAATCACTAAAGCTCACTACCTATGTCCCATTATCTACCTTCAATAATTCATTACAATCAATAGTTTCTGATCAATGGGCCTGCTTCTGAGTGATTGTTTTAAGTCTGTTTTGATTGCTTGTACATTTTGTAAACAAGAACAGTCTTTTATGTCTATTTTTATCTCATCGGTCTGTTGTTCTTTGGTGCAAAGCTACTTGTGTCTCTGTTGCGCACCAAATCTGAGCCTTATGATAGTAATCCACTTTCACCCACTCAAATTAGCCCTTAGCCCGTAAATCGGGTTAGTCCAAAATTAGGTTTTTCAAATAGCAATCTACAACAAATAAAATATCAGTTAGCCGCTGTTACAGAATAGGCTGGGAAACTCAGATTAAAAAAGCCAGTCAGTTGCACATCACATTGAAAATTGGAGTCACCCATCTTGGCTCGCGACGGAGAAGGCTGTTGTTGTTTTAGCGTCCGAGAGAGAGTAGAGCCTCTGGACTAGTAGAAGCTAACTGTTAGCATTAGCAACTCCACAACATGGTAGAACTCCTTCAGGCTTGTGTTATTTGCAGAGATAAAACATTAACATTGCAACATTAAATGGAGTCAGTGGTAGAGTTGTGTTGTTGTTAGCCAATCAGAGGAGCGATATCCGAATATCAGGAAGTAAGACTCCAAAAACTTTAATTTGCTCACCTCTCCTCTGGCTCACTTCTAGTTCCTGAAACAGCAGAGTGAGAGCTTTTTTCCCCACAGAGATCAACTCACAAGGCATTCGTTTATACTGGAGACCACTGCAAATGTATTGAAAAAAAAAATCGAGTGAACTTTAATAAAACTTCCTCACAACTCATAACTATCCCTTTATCTAAAAAATACATGTAATAGCAAGTAAAGTGTTTTGGATCTGTTATTTCCTTCAGTTCAAAAATACAAGGCCACTTTAGCTTAACAGGTTGTGACAGTAGTTATGTAATCAAAGTTACCTCATTTTTGCAATATTATACTCTAGAAAATTTAGAATTTTCAAATCTATCTTTGTTTGGTCATTGTTATTACATAATAGCAATGGTTAGCATGACCAATTAGCATCTGCACGCCTGAGCGGCTGCTGTTGCCATCTCCAGAGAGACAGCCAAACACTAAAACAACACAAGGTAATTATCTCTCATTAGTGCATTTGTTTCTACCACATGAAAAGAGGGCAGAGAAGGAAGAAAATTACCAATTCCCTGGTGCTCTTTCACTGCCACTGGTGCTCAAGTCTCTGAGTAATGGTGGCTGTAACCCAAGAAAAAGGCCTGGAAAGTGGTTGGACAATGTTTTGTTACTGTGCTTATGTGCTGTAAAAGTATTTTTTATTTTTGACCGCAGGATGTTAGCTACAAACGTACACAGTATTAGCAAATCAGTAAAACTGAAAAATAATAATAAAACCCTAAATGGAACGAATGTTAAAGGTGTGGTTGACTGAAAAACCTGTTTTTAATGTTTTTTTCTGATTATAATCAGTCACTCTGAGTTTTCCATGCAGGCTGAACATGAAAATAGTCTAATACGCCTATCTGCTGCATTAGCTTCTGATAGAAAATAGACGATGAAACTCTAGGATTAGAAAATCCTCACAGATCTACGTCACACTGTGAATTAGCATTCATGGACTCACCCATCTCCACTCACTACGGGGAAGGCTGTTGTTGTTTTAGCCATAGACATGAATACGTAGACGCCCCATTGGACGCTGGAGAGCCTCATTGGATGGGTCACCTCATTCTCCAAAGTCAATGCAGGGTGAGCAACAATGCCTGTTTTTGTGCAGCCCACAGTTGCAACAACCGGTCTACTATTGAAAACAGATCACGTGAGATTACTATTGACTTTTCTAGCCTACCTGATGGGATTTTATATTTTAATTTATTTTAATTTATTTTGTTTAATTGTGTTTATATTTTAATTCTCATGCCATACCATGTGTCTGATTTTATGAAAAAGGTTGATAAAATGTCTTTTGTAGTTGGGTAAGCACCTTCCTCAGTAGAATTGAATGTACTGGGGGCGAATGGAGACCCATCTAAGATGGCGGGCGCCCACTACAGCAGCTCCTATAGGCAGCGCCAGTCCACGAGGCGTCTACGTATATATGTCTGTGGTTTTACAGTATGTTCCAGTTGTCCTCGGAACTCGTTTTTCCAAGATAAGTTAACCGGAAATGAACCGCAATGAACTCGCAATGAACTGCGAGCTCGTTTGTTTCAGACGACTCCGAGATCACCATTTTAAAGATGGCCGCGCCCAGTGTTGTTGTAGTCTTTGTTTTCATCATTTATATGTTCTGCTTTCTTTCTTTTTGCTATTTAACAGCACCGAGTTGTTGTTTATTCTTGTTACCAATAGTTACGTTGCTGAAAACGTCAACATTGCCGCCGAAATTGACCGGTGTTTATGTTTTTTAAACTATTCCTGGTGTTTACATTTTGACATTTGATTTTTAATGTTTTTTTCTGGTTTTATGTGGAAACTGCCATTTGTTGTGTGCGACACTATTTATGCATTTCCTGCATTCCTCCTTGAGGGACTTTAGGTGCAGAGAATACTTTGTTATTAGTTTTTTGTACTCATACAGAGCAACAACATACGCAGCTTTATTGGCAGCGTCCATTTTTTTCCGAGTTGGAATCTGGAACGTAAAACGAGCTCGTTACGTCATTTCCTGGTCAGAAATTCCGAGTTCCGAGGACAACTGGAACGCACCATTAGCATACAGGAATCAGCAGAGAACGTCTCGGCTAGTTTAAGCTAGCTGTTAGCATTAGCAACGCCACCACATGGCAGAAGCTCCTCCAGGCGTGTGTTATTTGTGGAGATAAAACATCTTTGTTGCAAATCAGTGGTAGAGTCGTGTTGCTGTTATCCAATCCGGTGCAAGATGTCCAAATATCAGGATATAAGACTCCAAAACCGGCCGTCTGAAGCTCACCTGTGATGTGGGCAAGTTATAGGTCAGAGAAATGGTGCACCGGTATATTTTTCCCCCCCGAGAACGACTTACACCACGGCATTCATTCCTTCTAGAGACCACTGCAAATGTATTGATTAAACAAGAGTTCCACACCTTTAATATTATGCAACAGGGTGATTTTTTTGTCTAAATAATGACCGAAGTCCACTAGGTGGAACATCTCGTTAGTATGTTTGCATTTATTTTTATAAAGAAAGAAAAACAGAGCTTTTGTGAGTAACGTGTTCTTACATCACGTAACTCCACTACTTCAATCAGCTCCGTCTCAGTCGTGTTCTTGTAGAAAGACAAAACCTTTCATCTGAATCCAAGTCCTTTCATGACAGATTTAGCAACACTATAATTGCACCCTGCCTCTTGAACATTTTTAGATCAGCCTTGCCCTGCCTCATATCTCTATGCACAATTAGAAAAGATTACCCTGGAGTGAGTTAATTCGCTCCACATTCCTCAGTTTCTGACCACAGAACACCTACAGGACCTCTCTGATTTCTGTTCAGCTGGCCACATGTGCAGCACGCTTGCCATCAAACAGCAGGTCCATGTGGTCAAGCCAGCGTTTTACTGTTTCGTACTTTTTTAGAGTCCGGAATGGCAAACACATTAACTAGAGTAATTGCTTGTTACAGCGCCGTTTCCTGGTGGTCAGTCACATACCTTGTTTAAGGAACTCAGCCTGACTTTATTCTTAACTGAGTAAACCACAACTTTGTCTGCTCCCCTTGTGGCAATGAAAAAAGTAGTTTTAAATACATAGTAGGGCAAATAGAGCAGTGATGTCCAGCCCATGTTGTTAAAACCACAGCGTGCTCTCGTTGGAGTTTGCACTACATTGTATTTAACTTTTTTTTAGCCTACTGTTTGATATTTGGGGAAGTTTTTAGCTGTTGTTGGATGAAATACATTTTGGATGACTTACAAAAAAAATCAACAACCCTAAAAATAAACTTGTAAATGGTAATCATCCAGTGGTGCCCTCAGAAAATTTTCACAAGGGGGCCAGATGGGGTCAGAGAAACCTTTGGGGTGGCACACCAAATCGGCCCTCTGGGAGACATTAGCCTGTAGCTTTGCGTTGCACTGTTCCTTCTTTCACTTTCATTAAAAAACAAAATGCATCCAGCACATTTACCTCAGATTTAAGAAACACAAACATCTCAGAAATGATGTTTCAAACAGTTATTTGAATTATTATTGCATTTATTATTTATCTCATGCATGTTGCTGTCTTAAAAACACCCACAAAAATTATGGAGACTTTTATTTTGAAAATGACATTTAGCCTGCTTTTAATGATTATTTAGTTACCCATTAACTACATATTTTTAAAGGGTTTTACATTTATGCATTGGTTAAAGAGAATGGTTTGTGCAAACATGAATATGATTTATTACAAAAACAGGGGGGCGGCCAGCAATATCCTAGGGGTGGCCATGGCCCCCCTTGGGGGGCGCTACTGTAGTCATCTAAAGCTCCTAGTCAGCACAATCTGCTCCATCGGTTACAGACTTAGATCTGAAACTCAAAAATCAGAATTTTTAAAATGTCTTTATTTATGTTTGATTGATTGATTTTTTAAAACTTGACTGCCCTTTATTTCAGATTTTCAATTATTTCACATTTTTACTTCCAGAATCATAATTTTCAACTCAGAAACTTAAAAAAAAAATCAGTTAATTTCTGAGCTTTCAAAATTTGTATGATACACAAGCTATCTGTATTTTTCCATTTCAGTTGATTTTCAGCGCACTAGACAAAAACAAGTCCCATTTATTTCAGGGCCAGTTTACTCTGTCTCCCTGTCAGTCCAGCTTTAGGTATTTTACAAAAAAATGCTTTTCACACAAACTAGAAAGAATGTATTTATTATTCTTGAGGGAAAGACAGATTTTACATAGACACTCCACATATCTGAAGGCTTGGCTAAATGGAAAGGAGAGCTAGTAACACCTCCCACCTTCCGTCCAATCAATGGCTTTTGCAGCAGGCCTTTATTCCAGTTCATCACTCTGGATTGGCTTTAAACTTTAATTCGACATTCCTGACATGACGGGTTAGTGGATGGAGCAACACTGACTCTTTTTTTAAGTGTAAACTATTCTACCTGCATTCACAAGTGTGATCCATAAAAGTTTCACATGATTAAATAAGATGAATTTTTAAAAATGCAATTTAGCAGACTGAATATTTAGTTTTTAATGTGAAATATTTCGCTGGAATGTGGGGATCCCTGGTGTAATAAGCAAACTTTCCTTCTACGAAATATCTCACCTCTGCATCAGAATGTGGTCTCCTCTGAAACCTCTTTGTCAAGTGCCACTTATAGTCCTCCTCCTTTTAACCCCAACAAGATTTCCTTTCAGCACTTTGCAGTCGGTGCTAAAATCCACATCCTGCCATCACCTGTCACATTTACCAGCTTCTCAATATCGGGGAATCTTTTTTTAAGCGGTTGACCCTCCAAGTGCACAAACCGCAGCTGGGGCGCACTGTTGTAGTTCAGCTCTAAGCTGCAGGCATCGCTGCAGATTTCTAGTCTCGATGAGAAACTCCATTTTTCCAGATGTTTGAGAGGGAAACCCACACAGTCCAAAGCTAACAAAGTCTTCAACAACACACAAACTTCCAAGACTTTTCCTCTTCGTTCACGTTTGTGGCTGAGTCCTTAAATTATCGCCGTAGTTTTGCAAAATAAAATGTAGAAAAATAAGGATTTCACTGGGATTATGGTCACCAGTTCAGGAATGCAGGTCTGCCACCTTAAACTAGTATCTCCTCAGGCTTTAACAAGAGGTTAAAGGTCATTTAAGGACTTTAGATAAACCCATCTTAAGGGTTAAAGGGGCAACTCTTTAGTTTACTGCCATTTCTCATACACAGCGTTGCTTGAAAAGCAATCAGTTGTGCGCTCTGGTCTACTGGCTCACATTCAGATTGAGTTCTGTTTCCGCTGACTTGCCCAGACCGACTTCCATTGCCCTCTTTGCCCAACCAGCAACCCCCCCGCTGCAGCAGTTTTCTTTGGACAAGGCTGAATTTGTGTCAGCTTGACCAGGCCGGCTGTAGCTTCAAGTCATAAATCATCACTTCCACAAGAACATCTCTCGAATCTAGAATATTCACTTTGGTTTTGTTCCTCTCTCTACATCGTTGGTGTTTCCGTTCACCTCTCCATGCAGAAATGACTTCCTGGACAGTGAAGTCCCACAGAACAGATGTTGCTCATGTACTGTTCTGCACTTTTGTGAACACACACACACACACACCAATGCCACTAGGTGCCAGCTGGAACGCTTGTGTCTCTAATCACTGCGTCTATGACACACTCAGCCACAGGATTTTAAAACCACCATCTTTCTGAGCTTTTCTGCTTCAGTCCCAATCAGCTTTAGGTGTTGCTGCTCAGGCTCGTTTTACACTGTAAACAAATGTTTTATGATCGTATCTCCTTGGAATGGAAATTATGTTGTTAAGTGCCAAGATTTTAAGATTTATAATATCGGTAAGATTTATTTCTGAGTCTTGGGAGAAGAAAAATGTTTGTTTTGAGAGTGTTGGGCCTTGAGATTCGTATCAATTGGAACTTAGCAGGAAATTACAATGAAAATATTAGAATGAGCTGCTTGTTTACTTTCATTTACTTTCAGCTTTGCTATCTTTAGCATCAACAAGCTAAGATTGCAGCTAAACCTTTGCTAATACAAAATTAGAACCCATCATTATCCATGTTCAGATGTTTTGAAACCTTACAGCTTCTACCTCTTTCTCGTAGCTTTTGTTTCATAATGTGTTGTTGTTCATTCAGTATGTTGTGTGGCGTCTATAATTAGCTGCTCAGTTTTAATGAGGCAGTTCTGAAAGGCTGAAGAAAACCGCTGACCACCAGCTAGCATAGCCTAGCCACATTGCTAAATTACAGAGAGGCTTAGATTTCAAGGCCAAGCTTTGCAAGGGCCAAGAGTCACAAATGGCAGCACTTTGGGCTTCATTCACAATCAGGATGCTAAACATTAAAAGATACATTAACATGAACGCAGGGGCGGATCTGTAGGAGAACAAGTGGGGCACCTGGCCCCCTGCTTTAGAACCTTGCCCCCTCAGCTGCCCCCCTACATTTACGTCCTTAAATAAGCCTTAAGCTCTTCTAAAAGTAAAGACTAAAATCAGTCATATTCAGTAATTTAAGCTCATTTTCTGGATTTGTAGTCATTTATTTCTGAAGTTATTTGTGGAACATTTGTTTTTCTCATTTGTACCTAAAAATATCTTCGTCTTCTTTGAAGAAAAATTGACAATAAATAGTTTTAAAGCGTTTTAATAGATATTTTGTTGACTCTATTTGCATATAGGGGATTTTCACATACTTCAGTGAGTGTAGGTCCAGCATTGCCACCTTACCTTTTGCACCTCATATGCCCCCCCCCCCATGTGTTTTTTTAGATCTGCCACTGCATGTACTCTTGACCTAATTCTCCTGTTGTATGATAAATTACTTTAATGTCAAACACAAATCAGATTTATTTCTATTCTTTCTTTTTTTATAATAAGCTAGTTGTAATTAGGGCAGTAGTGTGTTTACAAAGTTATTGCATTTCTGTGAAAGCAACATTGCACAGTACTGGTGATATTAGCTACTAAGCTACTTGGGCTTGTTTGGCTTTTGTGTTTTGATGATTTGTTGGTAACACTTTACAATAAATGTCCATTAATTATTGTTACTTAGTGCATTATTAAGCATTAATAAACAAAGGGTCCCTTTATTAATGTTTCTGGTGTTGTTAACTATTAAGTGTCCTTAGATTCTTAACCAATTCCGACAGATGCATGCACATCACACCCATTTTCACTACTTTACACTGGCTCCCGGTTAGATCGGCAGATCACCTGCTACTGGTTGTTCTGAAGGTTCGCTACAAATAACGGGGGGAGTGCGCATTTTCTCATGCAGCCCCAAAACTCTGGAGCTCTCTATCCCTCCATGCACGTTTGGCTCCTTCCCTCATTAGGTTTAAGTCTGCTTTTAAGACACTCATCTTCAGCATCGCCTTTCCTTCATGATCTGCTAAATCGCACGACTCCCGTAAGCCACGTCTCTCTTCACTGCACGTCTTAGGGCTGTTTTCCTTTGTGAATGAATTGCTCTCCTAGTTGCACCTTGGGATATTTTTTAGCCCTTTTAGCTTTATTTGTGTCGTTTTAGCGTGTTTTTACAGTTTTTCCCCTTAATTTCCTGGCATAGTGCTTTTACTTGTTCTCTTTGATTGTTCTTCTTAACGTGTATTTTTATGCTTCGCCTTTTTATGCATTTGAACTAATTGCTCAGTTTTTTGCTATATGTCTGTTGTTGTTTGAGCCTTTGGCTTTTTATGTGCAGCACTTTGGTTAGCTGCCATGCTATTCTTAAACTGTGCTTTATAAATAAATTGGTATGGTAATGAGGTTAGGACAAAGGGCCGAGGGGGTGTCTGCTTAGTAATGCATTAAATAACATGGTTAAGCAGTTACTTTAATAGTATATTAATGGTTAATAATGCACTAAGTAACGTTAATAAAAGGACCCTTAGAGTGAAGTGTTACTGATTTGTTTATCATTTACTTGAAAAGGTAAAAAAGTACTTCACACAAAACATTTTAAAAAGTCTTTCTCACAATTGCACCTGACGCTTAAATCTTCCTCTAAATTGTTGTCTGTTGCAAACCTCCAGTGTGTTCCAAACATCTGTCATTGCTGCAGATGCACGCTACTCACTCACTCATGCTGTGGTGTGCAAGTTGCTGCAGGTCTGTTTATAATAGTAAATGATCTCTGAATTCATGAAGCGGCTGGAGCTGGGTGGATGTGGATCAGTCTTTGTCTCAAAACGACTAATTCTTCCGTAAACGCAACACTACTCAAACCACGCTGTTGAGCAGCCTGATGGCTCGTGTGAAATCCTGCTGGTGCTGTTTAATCATTAGCCAAATGTTCCAAACATTTCTGCCTCCTTTTGTCTTTTTCTTTGTGGTACTTTCCTTTGACCCCCTGAACTAGAGCCCTGATGAGTAGGACCAATTCCCCCGTGAGTGTATTTATAGACAAGCCTTTGCCTCCAGAAACTCTTCTTTCTGACACGCTGATTACAGGTCAGCTCAGACTGTCAGAGTGAACTGTGACCATGTGGGCAGAAGTGATCATGACTAGCTGCAAACACAGGCACGTCCAGTACTAGTGTGTGTGGTTAATGCTGACGTCTTTGGACTAAGGAAGCATTTTTGAGGCCAAATGTATGCAGGAGTTCAGAATCTGGTAGGATGCAGCAAGTTCCTTTGTTCCTATTTTGTTCTGCTCAATTGAGGGTGAGAAACCCATCTCAAACTAAGCCACAGAGGACGAATTAAAGCTCGAGACAGCAGGAGTCATTTGTCATGGCTGCCCTGAAAGAACAAAGTACCTGTGAGGTTTTTTCCATGCTTCGCTCAGTTAGATTTTAAACTGGATTCCAAGCCGAACCCATGTTTCCAAAAGGCCGGTCAAGGGTGAGAGAGTTCCCCTCACCTTAACGCTGTGGCGCGCTCCGCTGGTGCACATGAATCAACAGCGTCTGCGGCGTTCCGGAGGCGGTGTTTGTTTGCCTCGGCCTTGCTTGGATGTGAACAGTGGCAGCGAGTGTGCGTGAGAGTGAGAGAGATGTGTAAGGCTGAGTGGGGTTCCTGTTGGGAGGGAGGACACAGCACAGGGTTTCAGTGTGCTGCTCCCAACCACAAAGTGAAGCACTAAGTAAGCCTGCCTTGACGCAGCAAATTTAGCGCTTTCAGACCTTTCAGATGCCTTCGCTCTGATGACAGAAACAGGAGAATGACTTGGCATTTGACTGTTAATGCAAGGAAAGCCACTTTATGAAGAGAATTAGGCTTCTAATGACCCATAATAGGTGTATATTTCATAATTGCTCGTCTTTAGTGCTTGTGGTTTGGATTTCGTTGCTTAAGAAAGGTTTGAAAAAGAAGAAACTACAGTAGAACATGAAGAAATGTTCTTTGATTGCCAAGGAACGTGGAACAATGTGTGAAACCTCTTTCTGCACTTTTATTAAGCTAATAAACGGCGTCCTTATGACCTCTGTTTAGATTTGATTGTAACTTGTTAAATTAGATCATTGTTGCAAATGTTTCCAGTTCAAATGTCATGAAGGTCGAACGTTCAAGAGTACTAATCTTCCTTCCTTCCTCCTTCCTTGATTTTGCTGAACGAGTTTAGTTTTAGTGTTTCCACTTTAGCTCATACTGACATACTGTCCCTGAGAAATGGCTGAATCAGTGATCAGACAGAGGTAATCCTTTTGTGTCGCTTGAAGATGAGTTGAGTTGGTCTGTTTCCCAAAGTGACCCCACATGGTAGGAGCTGGTGTTTTTAGATCACCAGTCTCTCTGAGATATAATGCAGAGAATCTATTGGACAAACCAAAATTCACATACATTCATTCCTAAGGCTACTTTAGGATGACTAATGAAGCCAATATGCATGTTCCTGGAATGATGGTGGAAGCCAAAATAGCTGGGGGAAAACACACAAGGAGAACAGGAAAACTCTTTTCAGAAGTTCAAAGAAAGCTCAAGTAAGTTTATTTCTTCTCATCTTTAATTTATTTTGGTTCAGATTGGGTCTTTATATCTAATATCTGCTTTTCAATTCCTTAGATTGTCCTGCCGTGTATGGGAGTTCATTGCTTATTTCTTGCTTATTGTTTGGTGTCTGGCCCATAGAAATGAATATGTAGACGCTCCATTGAGCGCTGGAGAGTGTAACGGCATCGCCGCCATATTGGATGGGTCCCTCACCCTCCAAACTCAGCTGGAGTCGATGTAGAATGAGCAACTATGCCTGTTTTTTGTGCAGCCTACAATTGCAACAACCGGTGCACTATTGAAAACAGATCAAGTGGGACTTTTCTAGCCTACCTTTTGGGATTTTATATTTAAATTTTTTAAATTTATTTGATTTTATTATACTTATATTTTAACTATCATGCCATACCACATGTCTGATTTTGTGAAAAAGCATAATAAAATGTGTTTTTTAGTCGGGTAAGCACCTTCCTCAGTAGAAAAGAATGCACTGGGGGCAAATGGAGACCCATCCAAGATGGCAACCGGCCACTATGGCAGCGCCAGACCACGGGGCGTTTACGTATATGATGTCTGTGGTCTGGCTACTGTTATTCATTCTCATGCTAATAACCTTCTTTATTCAGCCATTGTACTGCAAAAATGGCTAAGAAAGTTATTTAAAAAAAAAACTCTTTTAGGCATTTTCTTATTTTCAGTTTAAAAAGAAAAACAATCTTTTGTAGAAAAGTTGCATTACTTGAAATAAGGTCAATAAATAAATAATAAATAAAAATGTAGGTTCTTTTGCTAGTTTTAAGAATTGTAGTCAAGCAACTTTTGCCTACTCTATTGGCAATTTTTTTATGCAAAACAAGGAAATTTGGATCATATTTAAGAACATTTACCTTATTTTAAGTAATGCTAATTTTCTAGAGATTTTTTTTCGTTTTAGACTAAAAATAAGATTAAATACATAAAAATTAGTTTTAACTTTCTTAGAAATCAGTTTTTGCAGTGCGCGCTTTGCTGTGAAGACAGTGAGCAGACATATGTTTGATATTGCAACCATGATATTTTATAGCTTAGGTTTTGTTTAAAATGGGCTTTTTTAGACCAGATCCACCACCATCTGTTCAACACCTGCTACATCTACTTTATTTGGGCACAAATATGGAAAACTATAATGTGTAGTGAGTGTACGTTAGCGTGTGCGTGTCCTTGTGTCTGTGTGCATTAGCTTTCAGGAGGCACCAAGGTGATGTCACGGGTTGCACGGTGGTCTTCTGCCGACGCACATCCTGTGGCTTCTGGTACCGGGGGCAAACACAGGCACACACATTAGCCTATCGTTGTTCTTGTTTTTGTCAGGGGCTGCATGGGCTAGCTAAAAAGGCACAGGGGATTGATTTAAAACTGAGAAGTAGTGAAAGATTAGAGGGGTGAACTAATAACCAATATGACAACTGTTAAGTTAGTTTTATCATTTATTTTAAGAAATAAATTATTTTATATTGTAAAACTGTCAAATTACTGAAAAGCTGTGCTCTCTAATTAATAAATGATAGCATTGTGCTATTTGAAGTAGGGAGTCAAAATAAGGCACAAGTCGGCACATGTCAAGAAGATTCCACCTTATTGGACACCTTCCTGATAGTGGACTAATAGTGGACACTCTCACCCAAGGAGGACCTGTCCAAGTATGATCAGGCCTCTGTGTCCCTCCCTTAAAATCTAAAGCTCTCTACGCCAAAGCAAAACGTGAATGACTAGCTGAGATGACACAAAGGAGCTTGAAGACCTGAGTGTTTCTATAATGTTGGCAGTGTTTGACGATACGGTGATCCGTGGCAATGAGCCAGACGGCAAAAGTTGGACGTATGGACAAACAAAAGGGGGATTTATGAAGGCCACCTCTGCTGCTGCACTGAACTCATGCTAAAACGTGAAACCAATGCACTGAGCAAACCAGGACTTTACACCTTGTGTAAGCCATAAGCATTTCCCGCCCGTGTGCTTATTTCCTGAAAGAACAGAGCATGGACCAAGGGAGTGGCTGTTGCAGGATGTAGCCGTGGTTGAATCTGGCACTGACCTGTGCTGCAGACCAAGACAGAGCCTGACAGCACTTTCCGTCAAATGACTATTTATGTAAAAGACGACGCAGACATGAAGGTCAGGGCTGTGCCACCATCTAGCGTGTAATTAGAGAGGTCCGTGGTTTCTGCAGACTCTCATCTAGAAACACATGCGGAGACCTACATGCATGGAACATAGCAATATACCAAGCACTAGCTGGTGGATTTTTTAATGTTTTTGTGAATCTAATATGTTGGAGAATCAAATCAACAAGACTGAGCTGCAGGGTTTGTGGAAAAAAGTCGAGAGGAGATTCATGGTTTGGAAGCGTTTAATTTTTCCAAAGTTGTAATAAGGCGTGACTGCCACAATATGATCATAATGATGATGCATTAGATGAGTTAGAGTCAAGTCATCACCCCATTAAAATGTTTGACTAACCATTGGTGAAAAATACGAAGGAATTTCAACTGTTTGGCACTCAGCTTCACTTCCAGGCTGATTTACTGTCAGCAGTTGTTAGAGATGTTTCTCTTTAAACACAACTGCATGACTGCGATGACCTTTTCTTGTCAGTGGTAATAGTCAATGGCTTTAAAACGCACCTTTCTACAGTTATATTAGAATTTGTTTATGGCATGGAATGGCTGTTTAACAAGGGGGCTGATTCAGAGAAACATTTAGAATAATTTCAATTAATGACCATAAATCTGAGAGATTAATTGGTCTGGAAAACACAAAAGATGGTCGAAGTTTGCAAAAGGAACCTTAAACCTTGCTTCATGAGGTATACATTAGGCTTGTTTGAACACGGCCCAGATTGTTCTCCTACCTAAACATTGTGTAAAATCTATTAATAGGCATCAAAGGAGCAAACAAAACAAAGAATTTGCTAAACCAAAACCATTTAGTGGGAAGGAAATCCCCCAAACATGAACCGCTCTTAGCTTGTTCTGCTTTAGATTTGGGTGATGTGTCATAGCTTGCTGGTTCTAGTTACCGTTAGTCTCGTTACGGTTTTGATTATTCTTATTATAGCGAGTTTTTGTGTTGTGATTTTTTGGCTTGCCTTTTTGTGGTGACTACATTGTTCAATCTCCTTAACCTACTTTTTTTTGCTTCCCATTTTATCCACATGACCTGAGTTCCCCGTCACTTTCATCAGTAGATTCTCCTCCAGGGTTTTATTGCCATTTGTCAGATCTGCTCTTCAGCTAAAGTCATGTATTTGCATTTTGGATTTCCTGTACCCATTCATATTGTTGAAGTATTGTTTTGGGTCTTGAAACTTCCTCCTTCTAGCCTGGTAAGCCATCCTATATATGTGAACATACAGTTTGGCAATGACCCATGACTCTAGACAGAGCTCAGTCATGGGGCAGAATCTGTCTCCGGACAACGAACAACACGACGTACTCACCACTACTGATGTTAGTCAATGGGGCGGTCTACCATACACTGTCGTAGAAGACACAAATACATCCTTTTTCTAAATAAAGACTTAAATACCTTTTTCTGCTCTTGATTCTAAGAAAAACTCAAGTCTAAATAGTCTAATGGTGATGCCAAAGCCGTTTCAAATGACCCACTGCCATCTCGATTCACTCAGTTGAAGAAACATCCTACCCACCAAACCAATAGAGCGCTGTGATTGGTCCTCCAAACCAATAGAGCGCTGTGATTGGTCCTCCAAACCAATAGAGCACTGTGATTGGTCCTCCAAACCAATAGAGCGCTGTGATTGGCAAGACACAATGTTCAGGCCTGCTGAGGTTCCAATGAAGCGTGAATGACCGACCTGCAGAGCAAAATCATTCTGCTTCTTCTATGGTCTGTCTAGATTTCTAGGTTAGCCTCCTTCTAGTCCTACCTTTGTTTCTCCCCTGGAATTCATAATAAAAATTGCCTAGTCATAGGGGCGGAATATACAGTTGTCATTGTCCTTGACCAATCAGAACAATGAACAACGTCACGTATTCATAGTGACATCAATTAGTCAACAGGGCAGTTCACCATTTACCGTCCAAGTAGAAGTACCTCTATCTGCTCATGTGTCAAAGGAAAGCCCAAGTCTAATCGTCCAGAGTTGATCCCAAAGCCGTTTGGAATGAGTGCCGTTCCTGAGCCATCACAGCTCTGCTGTCATTGTAATTGTACTACGTCCGTGGGGCTATAATTTTTTATGTCAACTGCAAACAAATGTTTGTGTTTCTTATATGGGTGGGAATTTAACGTGTTAATTATGATTAATTAATTATTAAAAATTAACACATTTAACCCTTTGGGCCCGAGGAAGTTTAGCAGCAAAATACATGTCCTGAATATCAATGAATATCATCAAGCTGCACCTCTAGAAAACTTGGCTACGAGACCCTGCAAGCCTTTATTACGTGCTCCAAACACAACTAAAGCTCCTTGTTATGTTCTTCCTGTGTTTCTTTTCTAATATTGTTTTTCTTGCTCTAAACACAGTGCAGCAATGTTGTTGGGGTTTTTTTAACCTTAAATTACTGACGGTTTCGGCGACTCACTGCCACCATCTTCAGAGCCACGCCGGCTTGACGGCGTCACTTCCGCTGTTTCTTCGTGGGCGGTAGATGTGGACCGTGGATAGGGATGAAGGCGTGTATACGCTGAATCATTCGTGGGACGTGGTGATTGACCGGGAAGGCGCGGGCAGTAGGGGTCCCCTATCGCCTTCATTTCTGTCTCCAACACTGCTAAAAATCTAATTGTACACATATTCTATCCAGCCATTTTGAGGCTAAAGCCCTACTGATTCTAAAGATGTATCTCCCAACACTCTACACCTAAGTTTCACCGAAATAGGAATTTAATTTAAAAAACTGCTTTGGGGCAAATTTTCTTGAACGATTAAAATGCGATTAATCAAGATTAATTAATTACAAAGCCTCTAATTAATTAGATTAATTTTTAACCCCTAGTTTCTTGTATGATGTTTTTGTTTTAATGTGGATCATAATCGTCCCTGGAACTCCTAAAAAGTACCGCGTTTCAGGGAATACCAGGCAATCATTGGATGGAGCTCTCACTAGTTTTGCCCCTCTGGAAACATTTTGTGGCATAATTGCAATAATAACAAGCAGATCTAAAGAGAGATTACAGTAATCTAACCTGATTTCGTCTATGTGTTGGAGCCTGTTTATATACTTCCTCTTTAATCGCCTTGCTTTCACAAACTTGTGTATTTATTACGTCATCTTTTAGGTCCCCTTTCTCTTCTGTTCCCTACGCCGGGGTGAGACTTTGCACCACAAACAGACATGCAGGCTGTTTATCCTGCAGCATCGTCCCTGCTGCTGCAGAGACGGCGTAGAAATCGTCTGGTCATATAGAAATTGGCACATGGAGCCGCAGATTGCAACAATTAAAGTTTTGTCTTGAGCTAAAACCAAATACATTGGAATTCATGTATCGTCTGCCATCAACCAACAAACAACAATCTGCTGCACAGCTGGAGGAGTTTCTTGGCCAGCTCTTCCTGTCCGGAAGCAGCTAGAAGGTTTCCTAATAATCTCTGCTGTTAATGTTCATTTTAAGTGAATTTTATGAAGCTGCTATCAAAAGAGGTATAAAAAAACTCAAGAGTCCACTTTAGGTCTTTTTATTTCAGTCCTTTTAGGATGCTGTATATCTTCATGCACAGGCCTCCTGCTTCCTGGAGAAATCGTTAAGCTTCTGACTGTTAAAGACATTTCAGAGGAAAGCTTCCAGATAGTGCACTTTGTGTCTGCAGACCTCCCCAGTGGGCTCCGGTTCAGATAGACAGATAACAATTTGTTCCCGTTTAACTCTCACGGTCTTTGTCTCTCCCTCCAGCGTTCCTTTCTTTCATTTCCTCGGTGTAGCAGCTGCTCCTCCTGAGTCTCTTTCTTGTGTCACATCTCAAGCTGTGGGGTTTTCTGGTTCACTGTAGTAATTCACCAGCTTCTCATCTTTCCTTCATATGGTGCTTCTCCTTTTGCTCCAAATGTGTTTTTTGTTCCCTGTCCAGAACTTTATCCAAAAAAAATCAGTTTCCCACAGAGCAGGAACGGGCAAATTACATAACTCCGGAGGACGTATGCTCTGTTTTCATCTTTAAAATGCAGGAAGCATGAGAAGAGAGACGATCTGCATTGTTGACGTTTTATATGTGAGGCTTAAATAAGCAGCTGATTGGCTTAGCATGGAGACGAAACAGGAAATGAGGACCAGCTGACACGACTCTCCTAAGATAACTAAATCCACTTACAGACATGCAGACAGGGATGCTTCTAATTTGATTTTTTTTTCATTTCATTTGACTTTTTTATCTAAACCTGAGTGGCTGTTTTGCCCTATTACTAAAAATTAAGCAATTTATATTGCTTTAAAGTTTATTTGAAACATTTAGCTTCAGAAATGTAAAAGTAATAGAACAAAGATGTAATGCAATAAGCTTTATTCAATCTGATGGGTTAGTGTTAGAGAAGGGTTAGGGTTAGGGTTAGGGTTAGAGAAGGGAAATCAGGTGTCAGGTGGATATGAAATATTAATTAAAGATTGTTGTTTAGTTTTACAATATTGTTTTATCATTTGTCTTCCCTAAAAAAACGACAGACTTTTGAGATGAAAGGAGCAAGCAAGGATTGGCATGAGTGATTCAGCAGCAAAACCACCTAAAATTTGAGTGCTGTTGCATGTTTAGAAATCCCAAAACCAGCCGTTGTCTTTTTGAGGAATGAAGTGGGAATAGAGTTGTGATGTAAACAAACAATTCAAACAACATTTTCTGTTTATCTTTGGGTGTTTAGCTTCAAACTGAGTCTGGCAGAAGTCTTTAAAAAACAAAAACAACAATAAATAAATAAATTATATATATATATATATATATGAATAAACAGCTTAAAGTGAGAATAATATTTGTAAAACAACGTGTTTTAGCTCTGTTGACCGGCTTGAGATGTTGCTTCCAGCCGTAATCACGAAATTGGGGAGAGGGGTTTAAGGTGCAGTACATTTTCCCACCTCTAGATGGTGCTGTCTGAGAAAAAAACTCCAGATTTCTGCTTTATTAATAAATAATAATAACACTATAGTTTCAGTGGGTCTTCATATTGTATTTGGTGCTCCATTTATTAGAAAAGGACCAAGAATGGTGCTCTTTTTGAAAATAGAAATGAGTTGTCAAGAAGTTGCTGACCAAGCATGTAGTTTACCAGAAATCCATCAGAGCTCCACATCCTGGATTGTGATGTTTTCAGTGGTGCGGTAATGTTGACCTAATCTCTTTAAAGGATCAGACTCAAGGAAGGACATTGCTCATCAAACCACTTCCTCAACAAAGACAGTTGTTGACCCTAGATGTGTTTCGCCACTTTTTATAGACGTTAAAAAAGACCAGTGGAGATTTTGTGCACAAATAAGTGAAGGGAAGTGTGATGTGGAATTGTAGTCACAGCAATATTCAAAAATTACACCCAAGCCGCAGTCATTACAGGTTGTAAAGTTTGTGGTTGAATTAAACGGAGACTTGGCATTCAGGTGTCTAGATGTAGGCATTCTGCTGCTGTGCAGTTTTGCATATTCCTCACTTTGCATGCATTTAATAGCTTTCATAGAGTTTTGTTAACCGCCTCTTTGCAATTTCTAAACAACAACTGACTTCTGAGTCATCTAGAAGAATTAAATTGGCCAACATTTAAAGAGAAACCATTCAACAGATCTTTACTATGCTTTACAGTAGTGATGGGATTTATGACTCTTTGCAGGAAGCCGTTCATTCGAGAGCCGTTTATCTCAAAGAGCCGGAGCGATCTCCGTTGGCGAGGGGTGTATTTGAGTGACGAGTCTCGTCAATGTCCATGAGAGGGCGGGGTGATTACTGGAAGACGAGATGAACGGTTCTCTACAAGGACTCGGCTCTAATCGTTTGAAGAGCCGTTCAAAAGATTAGATTCATTTGTAGTAAACAGCACAGGGTCTTGTTGAAGCGTAAATGCCTCTTCCTGTGTGTCCTTTCACAATAATATGGGGTGATTTCTGAAGAAATTCAAAGGGTTATTTTCTTCTCATTGTGGTTTAGGTCAGAATTTAGGTCACACAGTGAGAAACATCCACAACCACAGATGATGTCATATTTTAGTTGTGCAATCTGCATTTATTTATTTATTTTTACATTTTTTAGATTAATTAATTATGACCTGTAATTAATTAATCTAATTAATCTCTTTTTTTAATCTCACCGACTAATGGCTGAGAAAATCCCTCATTTTGATGTATTTTTATTTAAATTCATTACATTATTGTGGCAGACTAAAAGATTAATATATAACAAAAAAAACTGGCTTTATAAAGTCATTTATTGTTAAACAGACTTCTAAACTTTCCTTTTACATGACCAAGGTGGAATAATACTGTGCTCTTTTGTCAGTCTTGAATAATTAGAATTTAAAAATAAAACATCAGGTCCATATAGAATAATCTAAGCTAACACATCAAGGAATACTTTTGCGCAATGCAAATAGTGATCACAGAACTTGTTACTAAAACATTTATCTGAAATTAAAATAGAGCTGTACATTACAGAGCTGTAAGTTAGCATCAAAACTGACAGTTTATCACAAAATAAAATGCTGAAAAAGCATTAAGCACTCATTTTCTCACTTCTGACATGTGGTATGGCATGCTAATTAAATATAAATATAATTAACCTTTCGCCGGCCCCGCCCCCAGAACGGCTATTGTCCAATCACACATCATAGCAACCGTTACTATCCAACAACTCCAAACAAAATGATGAAGCTAAGCCTAATTTACTACTAAGCATTAGCCTCGATAGTAGTCGTGTCTCCTTCGTTTCCCCTTCAGAACCTCCTCATCGAGCTCAACCAGCAACAGCCAATCATGAGTGCTCCCCCCGCCCGCGGCTGGGCGGAGCTCCGCCTCCCAGACTATCCAAGATCCTTTTAGATAAGACACACCGTGCCGACAAATCAGCGTAATATTACCTCAACCGTGTGTCTTATAAACGCACATTAAGCCTATTGGCGCAACAGCGGGTGGTGTCATGATCACGTGATGAATTAATGCCGAGCTCCGGCAGGGAACTGTAACCCTTTTGCCTCGATCTGGATGATATTGAGGAGGAATTGCTCCAAAACATGTCGCTGACACGCATCTGTCTACTTCTTTCCATCGCGGAAATCTGCGGAGCTGCAGTATTTGATCCACATATTGTCGGAGTTGGTAACAGTAACTAAGGGGGGGCGGGGCTCGGCGAAAGTCTAATTAAATAAAATATATTTTTTTAAAAATTAAATAAAAAAACCAACAGGTAGGCTAGTAAAGTTATAGATTAAAAATGAGATTAACGCGATTAAAAAATAGTGCACTAAATGTGTCTGTAATTAATTAATCTCAATTAATGCAATAATTTGACACCCCTAGTTTTTACACATAATGTGTACCTTGCTGCAAGAAAGACATTAAGCAAAACCCGATAAATCATGGGATTGCATCTTGACATTGGATTCAAAGATTGCACATTGGGCCTGATTTTAAAGGACTAATAGTAAGTAAGGCTCCTTCATACTGGATCAAGACCCAACTACATTCTCCACTAATAAAGAGCATGGTAGCTAAATGACTGCCTTCACACTGAAGGAGACTTTTCAAATTAATGCAGCCAGGTTTGTGGAGTGCAGAGGATCCTAATCCAGAGTGAAATGTGCCTTAGCAAAAAGCTTTTCCTGTGCTATATTTGCACATTCCTACACCCTCACCACTCTCCATACATCAGCAGCACATTCCCGCAACCGTCCCACCATACACGCCCAAGCTGCACCACACTCAAGGCCATGACACAACCCTCAGATTGCATCATGAAACAGCTACAAGCTAAGAGCACACCAAGCTAGCACAACAGAGGGTGTAATGAGGTTGTAACCCAAGCATGAGGCCAGTGTTATGAGTTATGTTTCAAATTCTTGATGATCAAACCTCACCAGTGCTTGATGGGCCCGTAGATCATGGATATGTCATCACCACGCTCCACCCAGGAACTTAATAAGATACTACCACAACAATAAACCACCGTACAAAAGATTGATGTGTTCTCCAAAGGACTGTTTAGCTACTATCAAAGGTAATGAGATGCACTCTACGTTGTTAATATGCATGAAGATCCTGCAAAGGCAATCTACATTTCAGCATTTTTTTTTACTTTACAGCAAAGTGTTATAGATAAACATCCATAGCCAATTAAAATCATGGTGGAACAAATCATCTCCTTGCAAATGCAGTTTTGGACTGACGGTCTGTCCCAGTCTGAACCTCCCATTAGAGACAGACATCAGCTGAAAGGAGGAGACGGTTACTTAACTTTACTTTCTAAAGAAATAAACTTTTGCTTTTCTTGTTCTGCAAATTGTTTATTCTTGACTTTTACGACCCCCTTTGCTTGGTCATCAGTTAGTAGTGCATCCTTGTTGTACTATACTATACATGGCAGAAACCACTGGTGTCCACTAATGATATACTCCCAAACCCAACGCAGCTGCCTGCCTCTGTGGACGTCTTTGCAATGTATGCAAGTAACCTAAATTTTAGGGAAGCATTAAGTCCCTAAATTAGCCTCCCTTCCAGGTTTTGGGGCTTGCACACCTGCAAAAACATAGCAATGTTTGCTTTTATTTATACCAGCGAGTATTTTGACCATTGTTGACTCCTGAGGGGTGAAGTGGAGCAGGGCGTAGTGGGGTGGAGCCCCTGACCCTCGTGTTAACTCTCTTCTGTAATTAGGGCGATGGGTTGAGCTATGTGTCTTAATGGAGGGCCACTCCCACACACCAAATCAAAGGCTTTGCTGACCACACACACACACACTACACACACAAACAGGCATAGTGCATGTAACTCAGGCCAAATGACTTTGTTTGTGTGTATTCTGTCTGTTGTGGTGAAGCTGTATGTAAAGACCTTAACCATAGACGTGTTTAATTTATACAAAAAGATCAGACTGGAAAAATAGATTTATTCATGTATGAATTGATTTTTTTCTTCTAAAACAAAGATGAGGCATGAAGTCAGCACCTGCCTTCTTCTAAATCATATTTTTGTTTTTATTCAGAAATGTCAAGTTGAAAAATAGAAAGTTTAGTCTTCTCAAGACGAGGAAGCTGTCATCTGGTTTCACATGCCCGTACAACATTCCATGACAGCACTCCTGTAACTTTCCATCTTTGCTTGGAATCCTGTCCCACAGCCGAGCGAAGGCTGTGGAGCTCCAGCCCTTTGCCCGTTCCTCTTAAACACCATTCCTGTGTGGTTTCCGCTCCCATCTCAGCCTATTCTTGGACGTGTGCTTTCCTAAGTTGTACTTAAATCATTTTATAAAGCAAATTAAACGGTCTAGGACTTTAATACATGAAGTTCTCAAACTTGCTGCTTTTCTTCAGCAGGCGAACACCACATGGAAGATTCCAGAGTCTTGAAAATGATTCTTTTTTTCACTTTGGGGGCAAGTTTAGCATTTTGTTTCATGTGTTCTTTGTTCATTTTGCACATGCATTTCTTTATTATTGGTAATTTTTTAAAAACTCCAATAAAAATTGCATTTTTACTTTTTTAAGAGCCAAATTGATGTAGAAACATCCTGGTTAAGTATTTACTGCAAGAGTTAGATTATATTAAGCAGTAATGCAATTTGCATCATAGACTGTGGTATTTGGCTCTAATTGCTTGCATGTTTGGTTTAAATGTGTTTTTAGGGTTTAATCTACTTTATTTTGTAATAATGAATGCTTGAAAAACTTAAATCATTACAGATTCTTGTTGTTCTCATTACAGCGATGTTTTGTTACTACTTTAAAGTTACTTCCTCTTATCCGGAGGTGAGTCTTTGAATCTTGTGACACGGTAATCCAATTTACTAGTTAGCCACGTGCTAATGCACGTCTGCACTCAAGTTAGTTCCTGTCTGTCACGGACTGATGCACACGTTCTGCAGGAGAAAATGTTCACTTTCCATCATTTTGAACGATCAACTGTGAGTTGAAGTTTTCATGACCCGAGGAATTTGTTATCCAAACATTATTAGATTAGATTATCAAAATAATTATTTCAAAATATCTCTATTTTTTTTTCTTCCATAAGCTCCCTCTGGTGTTGCTACTAGAATATATTTTTAAATAACTGGAAGACAGCTGTTGTCTCAGGGTGCCTGGGCTCTCCCTTAGAGGTAAGGTGAGAAGCTCGGTCATCCGGGAGGGGCTCGGAGTAGATCCGCTGCTCCTCCACATCGAGAGGAGCCAGTTGAGGTGGCTCAGGCATCTGGTTAGGATGCCTCCTGGACGCCTCCCTGGTGAGGTTTTCCAGGCACGTCCAACTGGGAGGAGACCCAAAGGAAGACCCAGGACACGCTGGAGGGACTATGTTTCTCGACTGGCCAGGGAACGCCTTAGGCTTGGAATATACTTGCTTTTTAACGACTCGTATGATTGTTTCAATATGTTTCAATAGGGTCAGTGAGTACAGAACCCCTTACAGTGGCTCTTTAATTTAATTTTTCTCTCTGTGGGTGGTGTTGTGGGGGGGTTGGGTCAGCTGTCGGCTTTTACAAGCCTCGTGCCCAGGAAAAAGAAAAATTAGTTCCAATCTGTCCAAAAAGCTAATGAGAAGCATACACACCGGAGGAAGGGAGGGCCTGGACGAAGGTCACGATGGCTGTGTTGGTGGTAATGGAGGGGTGGGGTGGGGGGGGGGGTTGTCTGTGATGGATGACAGAGGAAGGCTCAGAGACGTCTGCCTCTCTGTATCCTCACCCTGCCTTGACCTGAAATGCCTTTGAGGACAGCTGCAAACACGCGCTTCCCTTGGCATTCCTCAGGAAAACTATGTAATGCCACAAAACAGAAGCAGCAGATGAAAAGATACTTTAGGACACCTGAGGGTGAGCGCAGCGCAGTGCAGCTGCATTAGCGTTTAAAGACTCTGCATCAGATGAATTAATGAGGGACAGCTTTTTTCTTTGTTACTGCGTTTGTGGATGATAACGTGTTCAGACATTGACTCTTCACTTTATAAACAGTTCTAACAAATCATAGCGTTACAGCTCAAGCATATTAAAACCATCTATGTGTGTGCCAAGAAGCAAACTTTGGTTGGACATAAATCAGCGTGATTATTTTGGCTTCCCTCTCATCTGTGTCCTGGATTATATTTCACAGACACAAAGGAAGACTGTTCTGTTATGTAATACTTCCTCTTTAATAGTGTATTTTAACGCTCCTATCCACACACGTTCTCCATTTTTGTTTATTTTTCTGTTCCGCTCTTCTCTTTACAACCTGAACGTACCACATACGATGGCTCTGAAGTAAGAAAAAGGGCCGCTGTCTGAGTCTTGGGTCAAGATTAGGAAAGGCGAGCACAACCCCTCAGTGTGGGACCCACCTAGAATGAGCTCCATTGTTCCTATAGAACTGTTTCCCTGTATGAACAAGCTACAACTATCTTCACACGATGCTGAAGAATTAAATGCTTTACTCTGTGTTTGACAGGGATGGAGTTGCAGCTGTGGGGTTCAGATGTTAGGCTTGTTTAGCCTTTTAACTCCTGCATTCATTGGTGTTTCCTTTCTGTGCAAGAGACTGATTCTTGGCTTTACTTAAGAGAAACACAACCTGGCCATCAAAGTGTCTCTTCAGATTTTGGTCTAAAAAGTGTATGATTGATCAAAGATGTTGGCGTGGGTTTAGCCTTTTAGTCATGCAAGAGTCAAATAAAGGGAAGTTGGTGCCAAGTCTACTATATTCTGCAGAATTGTCATGAAGATACCAGCTATGGTCTCAAATTTGAGTTTGTAAATTGGGTATTTCCTGTCTCACGCACCATTTCCTCTACTAATGCGGCGTTTCTTCATTCCTCAGCTTTCTCCTGTAATTCAGATACATGCATGTATTTATTAGACCAAGTGTGACACTCTCCAGTTTACTTGCGACCAGTCCAACATACCAACATTTTTCCTGCTCAAAGGGGTGGACTTGGACGTATAATATCACAGAAGAGGGTCAAATCTTCAAGGATTTCTAAAAAAATCACACATAATTACTGAAAAGTGGACAACTCCAGATTCCTGTTTTAGTATATGATGTTGCTTCTGCTGAATCCCAGTGGATTTAAACATTTTCTAACACACGTGTTTTTTCTTGCAGGAGAATCCACATATCTGGATGACCACGGACACCCTCTTCCTAGAGTGAGTACTGTTTCATTCCCCTAAGGTTTTGTTCCTAAATGATGTTTTCCCCATATGCTACCTTGTAGTGCTAACTTGTTAAGTCTGAGGTGAGAGGTCAGGTCTGCGTGAATGATGCAAACACTTTAAAAACACACACACACACGGAGAGCTGACACAGGGTCCTTGTGTCCATCCAGCTGCAGCACTATCTACCCTTTCTCTTTGTGCCAACTGCTCTGCTTGTTTATTATCAGCCTGATTAATCAGTGACTTCATTTTTAGCGTCCATTCCTTTCCTCTCATTGGGTCTGAGTATGGGTGGATATGAGCTTTGCTTATGGCTCATGAGAGCATTGGTTTTTTTCTGGTCACATGTGCGTTTTGTTTGTCAGTAAATGTGTATGAAAACATGTTCTGACCACTGACAACCCAAGCAGCCACATCACTTGTTGCATGCTGCCACATTCACCCAGTGAAGTGTTATTTATGTAGAGCAAACTAAGTGGAGAGGATGTTTTTCAGAGTTTTACCACCATTAAAAACAAAGTTGTAATTAGCCCATTCCATTCTGTCCAATGCTACTCATTCTATAAACTTCTTTTTCCAGGTTTGATTTTACACATTTCTACTGAAGTCTTGTTTGAGTATACCAGCTCAGTGGGTCTACAATGGTCTGTCTGTATTTGCATTTTCTTTGGAAATACAGAAGCTTATTTGTGACACTTTGACTGGAAATTCTGCCATTTGTTTGGCTGCATAAACATTTTTTAAAACCAGAGGACACTAATAAAAACAATGACTTTTGAGTACTTAAAGGTGTGGTTCACTGAAAACCCGTTTTTTAATGATTATTTCTGATTCTAATCGGTCACTCTGAGTTTTTCACACAAACTGAACATGAATAGTTTCCTCCACCTATCTCCTGCTTTAGCTTCTGATAGAAAATAGACGGTGAAACTCTAGGATTAGAAAATCCTGACAGATCTACGTCACACTGTCACTTAACATTCATGGACTCACCCATCTTGACTCACGACGGGAAGGCTGTTGTTGGTTTAGCGTCCAGGAATCAGCAGAGGGCGTCTTGACTAGCATAAGCTAACCGTTAGCGTTAGCTGCTTCACCACACAGCAGAAGCTCCTCCAGGCTTGTGTTATTTGTGGAGATAAAGCATCAACCTTACAAGTCAGTGGTAGAGTCTTGTTGCTGTTATCCAATCCAGGGCAAGATGTCCAAATATCAGGAAATAAGACTCCAAAACCTGCCGTCTGAAGCTCAGCTGTGATGTGGGTTTCTACGGCCCAATTCCAATAACTTCCACCCTTGCACCCTTTAATTCCCGGCCAGAGGTGCGAGTGCGTAGGATGTCCCAATTCTCAAGTGCGGAAGGCGACCACGCCCCTTTTGCACCCTTAATCCGCACTTGCCCAAGTCCGCATCGATGCAGACTTTTTGCAAGTGTATTACCCACAATCCATTGCTGCGTGGGAATTTTGAGAAGAAGGCAGAGCAATGGCTCAAGTGCCTTTTCTGAAAACATGTATTTTCAAATGAAAGAAGTTAATTTTAAGACGATTAATGATATTTATTCATGCTCTGAATGTTTTAGACTAAGATATAATGTGGTCAGTAATTATTGTAACTTTTGTTTGTTTGAAAGTTGTTAATAAAGGTTTTTAAAAAGTAGCACAAACAGGGACCGGCATCCCAGCATGCGTCACGGTCGATCCCTGTCCCAATTCAGCACACTTGTGCACTACGCACTCGAAGCCTTACTGCGCACCTCCTCTAAGTGCACTTTACAGAAGGGCGTAGGGCGCAGTGTGAGTATTGGGATTGGGCCTTTTAGTTCCTAGAAATGGTGCACCGGTATATTTCCCCCCCCCAAGAACGACTTACAAGGCATTCATTCCTACTAGAGACCACTGCAAATGTATTGATTAAACAAGTGTTCCACTCATTTAAATATAAAATTCAAATAAGCTTCTCTATATGAAGCCACACATTTTCAGACCTTTAAATGAATGCCATTTAAAGGGTTAAATCACACACGTTTTACTGTGTTTTGTAGTGTTTGTTTTCAGTAAATCCAGTTTTCTTGTATCTGTTTTGTTTTGCTTTAGTTTCTGGATTTTGTTTATTGTCTGAGTTGTATTAGTTCCCTCTGCTACAGCTTGTTCGCTCTGTGCACCCTTTGCCCTCACACCTGTTTTCCATTTCTATTCATCAGCCCAGCTGCTCCTCATTCTACCCCTACACCTTTGTTTTTTCAGATTGTTGACAGATTCTACTGTTTGATAGTTACAAACTTGATTTTAAACTGAGATCCTCCTGTGGAGAGAAATGATGGTGTTATATTAAATGATGTGTTGTAAATTACTCAGCTGCTAATGTTGATTAGTCACGGTGGCCATCCTGACTAGGATTGACTCCAGGACTTAGTCAGTTGTAGATGTACACCCAATAATTACTTTCAGAGAGTTCCAGGACGATCTGTTCAGTGGTTCATGAGATATTCTGCCATCACTGCTGAACCAGTTAGAGCTGCAAGAGCAAACCTCAAAACAAGCTAGCTTTTAAACACAAACATGGTCAAGGGACTCTCACCCCTCCTGTTAGCTATCATCCCTAAGCCACGTTCGCCTGATACCGGAACACGCATTACCGTCCAAACATCTTTTGCTGTCCGTGACTTCAAATGGTGTTTTACTTTTTGCCCTAAAGTTGAAGTGGTAGCAGCCGGCTGTTTCTCCTTCTCTGATGTTATTGAGTGGAAAACTTCTCACACCAGTGGTGTTCTGCTGATAAATACGCAAGTGTGTTATGAATGGAGGACCCAGGCAATTGACCTTTCGCCGAGCCCCGCCCCCCTTAGTTACTGTTGCCAAGTCCGACAATAGCCGTTCTGGGGGCGGGGCCGGTGAAAGGCTAATTGCAGAAGTACTGCGGTTTGGCGAGACCAACAACCGGATGGTGTAATAGTTGCTTTTGGTCCGATAGGTGTTATTGGCGGAGGTTTTTAGACATTTATCTCCACAATATGTTTATAGCTATGTTAGAACATTAAGATCTTTTAAGTTAGCTTGTTTTGCAGATTTGCTGTTGTATCTTTAATTCCTTGGATATGTGTTGAGAATGACTCTCCGCTACCATACATTAGCTAAACATCTACTAACCTGAACGAGGCACAGCCATTTTTCTGTTTGCTAATGTCAATTCACGGTGGTGTCTATGTTGAATTGGATTGGTGTTCAGATGGTAAACAATTGTAGATAAACATCAAATTATTTTATTAAAATCTGTGCAGTAGCTCACAAGACATAACGAGCTTTTCAGCAGGTGATGAAAAACAATTAATTAAGAACTACATCAGGTCTTTGAACTCTTACACCTCTTTAAATCAATCGCCATTTTTACAAACCCATTTCAATTCCCTTCGAGTTGAAACAATGACTTGAAATGAGCCACCTGCAGCCACAGCATCATCTTCACATGCATTATTACTGTACACACAACCTCCAGATGCCACAACATGACAGGCGGTGTAAATTATCTGCAAACATTGAAGCACTCCTTTTAGCTGTCGTCTCATCTCCCAGCATGACTCTGTTAATGCCATGTTTGCGGTGAGCGGTGCGTCAGCCCCATCTCTTATTATCCCTTATGTTGACATGCCCCTGCAGTTGGAATTGATTTGGAATTTCAGCCGCGCTCTGATGTCCTCACACTATCAGAAAGCTGCGGTTCTGGTAAACGTAAGGGCAAAGATTGGAGCGGGAGATGTACGTGCAACGTAAATGAGTGTGTATGGAAAAACCACACGTGTTCTAGAATAGAGTTATGGCACTTTGTGTGTGGCAGCTGGAATGCAGCTGGAATGTCCTGTGTTTTTATGCATCTGTTATGAAGACGGTGGAGTTAAAGAAACAGATTTCTGATCCGCTCTCACACCATCACAGCTATGAAGAGACTTTGTTTCATTTCTGCTCACTGTTAACAGGAAATGCTTAGAATAACCACTCTTCCACGGCTAGAATGTAAACATTGCCTCACAACATTAGAAGAATCTACAGTAGAATGTATTGAGACTTAGCACTGAGAGTAGATGGTGCTTGCTTCCAGAAACTTCTACAGGAGGATGGAAGAGTGTTCGATAGTTGGGAAGAATCCTAGGAAAGAGATGGAGCGTTGGTGAAAGAAGCATTTCTCTAACTTTCAGTACAGATGATTCTCCAGTAGTCTGGTGAGGACGGACCTGACATGATGAATGGGATCTGCCTCCAGTCGGGAGTAGATCAAGATGTCGTCTAAGTAGACAAACACCCATCGACCCAGCATGTCACAGAGAATATTGTTTATAAAACATTGAAAGGTTGCATAATCCAAAGGGCATGACGTGATATTCCCAGTGGCCGTTGGGTGTATAAAGACAGTCTTCCACTCGTCCCCCTCCTCGATACGCACCAAGGTGTATGCACTTCTCGGGTCGAGTTTTGTGAATATGTGAGCCTGGGAGGCGTTCATTCTTTTGAAGGTTTGGCTGGGAACATTGGCGGAGTTCAAGTTGGATTGAGATCTGGTGACGTTGGAGGCCACTGGAGTCCAGTGGACTCATGGTCGTGTTCAAGGAGCCAGTTTGAGATGATTTGAGCTTTGGGCCATTGGACATTATCCTGCTGGTGGTAACCATAACAAGATGGCTCCAATGTGGTCAAAAAGGGACGGACATGGTCAGCAACAATACTCAGGGAGGCTGTGATGTTTAAACCACCAGCATCAGTGTAAGCTGTTGAAACAAGGCAGGATGGATCTATCACTTTCATGTTGTTGACACCAAATTCTTACCCAACATCTAAATATCTGATGTTGGTGATCAGTGTGAATTTCAGGTTCCGTTTCCTGTTTTAGTCGACAGGATTGTGGTATTCTGCTACCATTTCCCAAATTCATCAATGTTCAAGATTCAGAGATGGTACTTGGGTTACAACCAATGGTTTTTTGATCTTTTGTTGCCTGCTGTCATCTGGAACCTTTCTGTCCTTTGAGCTTTGATCTCAAGAAGGCATTTCTATCCACACAACTGTCATTTACTGGATTTTCTGTTAGTTGACGATTCCTTGTATATTTGATAGTTGGTTGTAGGTCAGATTTGTTCAGTCACAATATTATCTTTCTCATCTAGATGCCTAAATTCATTGAGTTTCAGCCATCTGATTGGGCAATGAGTTCTTTGTGCCAAAAAGCAAGTGAGTAGGTGAACATAGTGAGTGTATTCATGTTAAAATTGTATAGGGTGGGACTTTAATGCGTTAATTATGATTGATTAATTCATTAGAAAAAAATAACGTGGTCTAATTTTGGTGCATAAAAGGATTTTTTTAGAAATAAAAAGAGCTTGAATATACAATAATAGCGTCCATGTCTATTGTTTGATTCTCCGCCTCATTATTTTTAATTTAAATAATTGCTTTGGGGCAAATTTTCATGAACATTTAAAATGTGATTAATCAAGATTAATTAATTACAAAGCCTCTAATTAGTTAGATTAATTTTTTAATCGAGTCCCACCCTTAATATCTGCTTTAATAAACTTCAGACATTTTTCTGACTCATTTCAGATAACTGAAGAGTGTCACTAACATCAAATAAAGAAAGACACCTTCTTTACTGGCATCAGTTGAAATGGGAGACTTGGTCATTTTGCAGCATCGTTTCAGCTGTTCCAGCATTAATGAGCAGCTGGCCGTTAGAAGTTTGACTCATTTTTGATGATATCGGTGGGAATGATCTTCTGCATGTATTCCACCCACCTTGTTAATGTCACAATCTGAGCTGTCTGCTGTTATTTGGCAAAACACTAAAGAATGTTGGACGGCTGTCCAAGAAAACCATCCCTTATTTGCTCTAGATTGTTTTAAGTGTAAGTGGTGTCTCTGATGGTACTTTGATTTTTTTCAGATTATGACTTTTTGTTGTATTTGCCTTGTAGGTTTACGTTGAGTTTCAGTAAAACACTGCCAGCTTTTGTTCAGTCTGAAAAGCGTCTTTTTTAACTTTAGATGTATATTTAACAGCAATCTAGTGCCCTAGGCTGTGTTGAACCCTACTGTGACCTTTTATTTAAATGTTTAAATGCCTACTGGAGAGAAACATGAACAGAAAATTCCTAAGAACTGTAAAATGTTGCAAATTCTTGCAACTTTTTTTATTACATTGTGTGAAATTCCCGCATCTCTCTTGAATTCTTGGGAAATAGATTGATACAGAAATAACATGTTACTGATAGTTTTATAATAGCAGCTTTCCAGATTCTTTTCAAACTCTTGGGTTTTCATTTTTAAGTCCCGAGAGGCGTCTTGCTGCAGATTTTGTATTTGGGTGGGTCTGTTGATTTTAGAGAAGACAGGAGGAAGTCCCACCGTTTGCACTAAAGCCATGCAGAGATCTGCAGCGTGAAAAGTGCACAAGATGTGAAACTGCACTGATATAAACTATAAACAATCAACTTTTGGGATTGGGATTGTATTTGTTTGTCTGTTACCAAAATATCTCACGAATCACCGGACAATGCTGATCTTTTTGGGCGGTTTTCATCCTTTTCTAAAGCTCCTCCATGGAGCAGACCGAGGATATTAACCTAGTCAAATATCAGAAAACAAGGCATCAAAATCTACCACAGACCATGACGTTACAGTTTGGGTCACTCTACTACTACATTTGCTTACGTAGCTTTCCACTTGTATAAACCTTGTGGGCCTTTAGGGATAATTGCTGCATTAGTCCATTGCTGCTAAAATGACCACACTTGTTCCATATGCATGCACGTCTCAAGTTCCTCTCTTGTGAGCAGAAGTTTTTTAACTCTCTGAATCAGAGCGGAGTTGCTTGTTGAACTGGTGAGTCATGGTTTTTGCAGCTTGCTTTAGATTTTGTGTCTTAATTAGTAATGCACAAGTCTGTTCAGTTGAATGATGACCGGGTGAAGAAAACACACGTGCATATTCAAACTCTGCACTTCTCCAACACAAGACCAATACACATGAAAACAGATCGGAAAGTATTAATATTTGATTTTATTTCTTCAGTTTTTCTCCTTTTAACCTAATTCAACAGCACATAAATGAGTGACTGCATATCTAAACAGCATCGTGAAGTAAATGTAGTTTATTTCTCTGTTTGTATTTCCAGGAGCTCCCATTCCCCAGTCAGGTGGTCTATAACCGTGTGGGGAAGTGCGGCAGCCGGACGGTGGTCATCTTACTGCGGTTGCTGGCTGAAAAACATCAGTTCAACTTATTCTCCTCTGACATCCATAATAAGACACGTCTCACAAAACATGAGCAGGTGAGTCCAATGAGATGTACAGACTCCATAAAAGGGATATGAGGAAGAGTTTCTAAACTCCATGTGACACTTTGTGTGGCAGGGGGACATTTATTTGCAGTTTGCCTGCCAATTAATCAAAATCTGTCACTTTTTAATTAATTTTTATTCAATGTATATTTTAGAACTATAAATTCAAAATGTGTTTTTCTGCCTTTTTCAGTCTTACGCTTCACCTTGTGGACTGCTGTTGTTGGGTATATGCTACCTATTATAAGAATTTAGAAATTAATACCATATTTTGGTCATTTTGAGCCCAAAGTGTAAATTTCTGTACTTTCTGAAGTAACCTCACAACAAAAGTCAGTAAGTAGCTGTTGCTAAGCTTTTAAAGTTCTTCTGATCAATACTGATGGGAAAAATGAATCCAAGGCTTATGTCTATGAAGCCTCGATTCAAAACTTGCCTCATTACACAGAAAACCACATGACTGGTGTCAAACGAGGCCTCGATTGACCTAGGTCACATGATTGGTTTGGTTACTGTGTCATTTTTCAAAATAAAAGCATCTGAAACTGATGGTGCTTTGTGGGTTGTTTTAGTTTGATTCATGTGTCTAGCAGAGAGTTTGTAGAAAAATAGCTTAATCGTTAGTGTTGGTAATTGTAATGTTAGTGGTCTTTACTTGCTGTATTACTCATGTTATTTGTTGTTGTAGTGCAGGAGTGCCGGTCAGTCACACTTAGTAAAACAACAATGTTTATTTAATGTCCTGCTGTGGAAAAAGCATCTGCAAAGCTGCACTGTTTGCAGCATGCAGTTAGAGTGTATTTATGGTCCCTTGAGAGATTGTGGTATCTGTGTCATGGGGAAAAGAAATGAAGAAGAGACTCTTGTTCTGGATTGTTGCTTTCCTAAAAAAGGGGCGGGTATGTCAGGAAAAAATCAGATTATTTTACAAATAAATGTAAAAAAAAACGTAAACGTCCTGTTGCTGCTATTTCAAAATCACAATAAACAACTTTCATCGCATTAAAGTTTTCACTGAGACACCCATTTGTGTTAAAATCAAGGGTCTCTCTTTTCACCTGTTTTTGTTTTATATGGTAAAGATGAAAGATGCTGGACACGATTGACTCAAACATAATATTGAACATGATTCCTTCTGAAGAAAAGTGACTTTGTTCTTCATCTGTTAATGATGTACCCTGCATTCTAAAAAAAAACATGTCTTTTTCTTTTGTGCCTGCTGTGTCCGTTTAAAGGTTTGGAGAACACAAACAACTACAATTAATCTGTGAATATGATGCTGAGAAAGAACAGACGGTGGAAGCTCTTAATGCACAGCTAAAACTTTCCCTGCACATTGTTAGTAAATAGTCCTGTCAGTGTTTCAACTAGTAAACAAGGTAACATATTGCTTAAAAACAGTGGTGCCCCCAAGGGGTGGCCAGGGGTGGCCATGGCCACCCGTAAAAAAATTGCTGGCCACTCCAGGTAAGACCAGTGTTCTTTAATAATTAATTTTAATGTTCACACAAACCATAAATGTATCTTATTTAATCAAGACATATATTTAAAACCCAATAAAAAATTAATAATATATATATATATATATATATATATATATATATATATATATATATATATATATATATATAATAATAATAATTCATCGAACTTATATAGCGCTTTGTTAGGACACTCAAAGACGCTGCATGCACTCACACATTCACACACTGCTGATGATGGTAAGCTACTGAGTAGCCACAGCCGCCCTGGGGCAGTCTGACAGAGGCGAGGCTGCATCATTGCGCCATCGGCCCCTCTGACCACCACCAACAGAGGCAATTTGGGTTAAGTGTCTTGCCCAAGGACACAACGACAGCGACAGCCTGAGCGGGGCGCGAACCCACGACCTTCCGATTGTGGGGCGACCACTTAACTCCTATGCCACCGTCGCCCCAATATATACAATTAATGACTAAATAATCAGAATAAAAACAATGTTTCTGCTGCTCACCATTAAAAAAAGTTTATATCTTCATAGTTTTTTGTGAAGACAGCAACAGGCGAATTATTAAAAAATTTAAATTCTAAAATAAAATTTTAAATAACATTTAAAATGACTGAAATGTAATTTTCTGAAATTTTTGTATTTCTCATAGTGTTTTGGATGCATATTGTTTTTTAATAAAAAAAAAAAAGAAGAAGAATTAAGGAGCATGAAATGCATCGCCACAGGCTTAATTTTCTCTGACCCCATCTGGCCACCCTTATCAAAATTTACTCTGCTTAAAAATGTATAAAATAAAGAAACAACTGTTGATTTAGAGTAGATTTTGTCAGGGTGTTGTCGCTTCCCTGTCAAGCTGAGTTTCGGATTTAGTTTTCCCAGAAAGAAGAAAAAACAAGATTTCCTGAATGTTCCTCACCTCCATGTCATCATGCACTCCATCAGCCACAGAAAGGACTTTTCCAATAAATCATTGCTCACTGGAGATAGCTGTATGAGTGTTGCAACAGTGATTCACATCCTGGCTGAACAGGCTACATCTTTTAGGAAAACCAGTCAGAGGTAAATGTACACATCCATTTCTGAGCGATCGGATGTCACTTTGAAGCCAACATTGAACCAGTTACTTGTTTACTCGTTCATCAGACCCTGATTTCTGGCTGCATGCTGTTATTGCACATAAACCATCTCTTGAAAAGAAGGATTCTCCTGAGAAGGTGTGAAAATTCCAGTGTCTTAGCAGAGTGTGTTTGCGTGCGATTCTGTAAGCCGGGCCTTAACCTCTGTGTGTTTATTTGCTCGTGTACTTTAACGCGTGTTGACTTATGCAGATGTACGTCGCCTAAGTTTAGCGATCCCGGCCCCGTCAGCTGTGGTTCTGGCTCGGCGCTGCAGGTTTTTGGACAGTTTTCCTGCTGGTGGTGTGTTAATGGGTTTGCCCAGGGTCAGGAGCTTGTGCGTAACGGTGCCTTTCTCGCCTGAGAGTCTGCAAAGACACATCGCTCCTTTTCACAAATCAGGTAGCAGAGTCGGGGTGAGGGAAACTTGTGACATTTTCTGGAAAAATACAAAACCGAAAGCTTAAATTAAAAAACCTCAAGAGAAAGACAGCTGTTGTACATTGGTTTAAGTGAATGTGAAAATCTGGTTTTCTGTGTTTTAATAAAGAAACCAGCAAATCTGTGCTCTGCAGTCACTCTGAGGCTGCTTTTTGTTTGAATAGGGAACCGTTCTGCTCTCAACACCTTGTGTCCTGGACCCAACTCTGGTTGTCCAAGTTGTAGGGACTTGGCATGATGTCCAAATTGCTCAAAATATCTAGAAATGCTTGGTAGAACGTCTTAATGTATACCCTCAACTATTGTTTCATTTCAAAATAAATCCAGTTTTTGGTATACTGGTGAAGGTTCTCAGTCATCCAGGTCATGGTAATCCAAAGGGGTTCGAATGAAGGCAGCTGGACTTTTTTGGTTTCTTGAAGGCGTTTCTCTTCTCATCCGAGGAGCTTTGTCAATTCTGACTGGAATATGGGAGGGTCAAGCTCAACGAGCTGAAACTACCTATGAATACCCCTCCTCCATACGTCCTGAGAAGTCATTGGAGTCGTTAGCCTCTATTGTGTGGAAGTCGTATTGATTAGATGCAAGAGGGTGTGACCTATAGAGTGAAACTGTTTGGGAATTAGGTTCAGGGCTGCATTATAGGTGCTGGAAAGGTGAAACCTGAGGCCTCCTCTATTTTAATGTAGGTTTTTCGCTTTTGACAAAGCTTCCTTTACTATCTACAAAGCTATCTATGTTGAATGGGAAACCTAGATTAAATGATTGAGGCATACATTTACCTTTCATTATTAAATGAAGATGAATTAAAGGTTGAATATGGAACACGGACACTATGGTGACATCTAGTGTTCAGAGGTGGTATTACAACTACAGAAAAAGTTTTCCAGCTGTCGGGGTGTTGGTTCACTGCTCATACGTGAAGTGCAGCCAGCACCATGTCCAGTGACAAATCGTACTGGGTAAGGACTCATTTCTACTAATACGTTTATTTTATAACAGTATTAATCATTAGAACTAGCCTAGTGAACTAGACCAAATTCTTGCTTTGCAGAGTTTGGTCTAGGCACGCTTCATAGGAATCCTCGCTGCCTGTGGCTGTCCAATCACAGCTCGCTATAGTTTTGGTTGGGCCAATCGCAGCGCTCTATATTGTGGGCCAATCACAGAGCGGGAGTAGCCGATGACGTCAGCGCTGTGGCCGCGAACCCAAGCAACATGGCGGCAGCGCAGGAACCACGTTCGTTTGAAACGGCTTTGTCATCAACATTGGATTATTTAGACTCCAACGTGCGTAAGTCTGTCTGATATACTTAGCGGCTTCTTATTTTTATCAAACTAAGTAGTGCAATGTCCCAGTACACCTGATATTCACATGTTTTTCATACAAAAACGACAGAAATCATCGATGTTAGACGCCATTGCTGCCTCCCTCTTTTCCATCGCTGTGATTACGTCACGTTGTTCGTTACTCTGATTGGTCCTAGCGCTATCCAATTGCGTGCTGACATTTTGAAAGACAACCGTAGATCCCGCCCCACGACAGGCCAGACTATATATTCACATATATAGGATGGCTTGCCAGGCTACGTTAGAACATCTTCTGGGCTCAGAATCAGCTGCTTGACTTCTCGTCTGCCGTTTTACACAGTCCCAGCCTAGCCTTGCTGAGCGGACTTTTTACCGCAGCGGTGCCCTCTAGTGGCTGGTAGATGTAAACATAAACCCAGTGTCGTGCCCGTCAAAATATAATTTTGATTATTTTTTTAAAATATAGCTTTTAAAGGAAAACTGTACATTCATTCTGCACACCTCTAAACGCCCCATGAACGTATTATTTTCAAAAAATATCTAGATTTTTATTAAAATGTTCCATATTCCAAGTATTTAAGTTGAATCCAGAAGAAGTTTTTCTGTAGCTTTACCTCCTCTGTGTTTCCTCTGATGAGCCCTGCGAGGACATCACCTCAGCAAGAAGCGGGTGGAGCAGGTATGTCTGGAATCCTTCACTTTCTCCCTGTGGCTGCATTAGAGGAGGGGCTCTGGCCAGACAGACAAGGAGGCGGGTCAGAATTCTCACGTTTAGAACAAAAATGAGGAAAAATACAGCGTTTCTTTATTTTGCTACATCAGAAGGTGTTTTATAGATGGATGTAGTGAAATGTTCCCTGTGGTGATTAATGAAGTTTATAGTAGAGAAGATCCATATGGGTGGATGAGTGAGTGGAAATCTACTGGGTTTATAGAAAAGAGGGAGGGTGTGAACCTGACTGGGGCCTCTTATTAACTGGCTTGTGAACACAAACAAGCATACATGTTGCTGTTGCTATCCTAATGGTGTTGCTATGACATAACAGGTGCCCATTTAAGAGCAAGATGGAGCCAATATGGAGCTGATCATCGCTATCAATGGGTTACTTTTAAATAATAGCTGAAAATGTGGAGATAAGGCAGGATAACAGCAGAGGAAGATGCTAGATGTTGACAGAACAAAGAGAAAAATGATAACGAGTCTACAGCAGATAAGTCGTGGAGATCAGAACGGAAAAATAAAACTTTCTCCGTTTGATTTGGATCTCTTAGTTTCCTCCCTTTCTTAATTCGATCACGTCTGGAGCGACTGCAGCTTTTCTTTCTCTGTTTTCTTCCTGGAAGCTGCAGATTTTGTTCCAGCTTCACTGAAGACGTTGTGGCTCATTAGAGTCGCACATCCTGCTGCTCCTCAGGTTCTCATCTGGAAGCCATGAGAAATTCCTCAACTTATCAACAAATCATTCACAATTCTCTTGAAATGCATTATTAATATACACAAATTCACAATTTGCAACGTACATTTAGAAGGAAGCAAGTGGACCAATTCACTCAAACGTCCTGTAAAAGGTTGCAGACCCCTGCCCTCGAGTAACTATCTTCACACAAAAGTCCTATTTAACCCCCTCTACTATAGGCTAGATTAAATTATTAAAAAATAAGCTAATGTTAGGTTAAATCAAATGGTTGCAATTTTATTCCACATAATTATAAATCATCTCATGTGTTGCATATTCCAAAAAAATGAGCATGATCCGCGTTTTTTCACTTTCCGCATGTTCCTTTGGAAATGTGTACCAGTTCATTAAAAGGCATAAATGTGTTTTTGCACATATTTCATGCATCTTTCAGAACCCCCTCCCTACATTTAGCATCTCTTCAGTAAGCTGGTGGATGTTCAGAACCGGAGAAGCATCTCTGTTTCCATCGTGGTCACATCTTAAATCATCCCTGCCTGTTAGCCCTGCGGCCGAGTCGTTAATCTGGATTTGTTGGTGGGATTGAGCTGATGCTGTAGCCTCCATCCAGGGACTCATTACACATCAAGCTGGAGCTGTTCTCTTGTGAAAATAAGATAAATTACTCTTTCATTTTTAATGCATCTTTGTTTTATTGATTACATTTCTTTTCTATGACAGTGACTTGGGATAAATTGTGACTTTATCACCCGCTCTGAACTTTCTCCTTGCAGCTATTAATATTTTAAGGCTCCAAGGATAAGCCTTAGAGGATGAGGAGTGATATTGTTGTTTTTTATTTGTTTGATGCATTTTACACCTCTGAGCTCCAGCTCTTTCATCTCCACAGACATAAAACACTTTCTCTCAGATTATCAGGCTGCAAAAGCAAAACAAATGACTTGATTCAGGAGTTTTGGGAGATTTTATGAGAAACTGTTCCATAAAAACGGGTTTGCTGGGAATTAACTTCCATGTTTGATTTCCTTCTGAACTAAATGTAGATGCAGTGATTTTATTTCATCATATTTCCTTCACACCTTTTTTATTTTCAGTGCTATTTGCTTTTGCATTTGTTGCCTATTCAGACCAACTGACCAGTTAAGATGCAAGCAGACCTCTGGGTCACTCTGACAGCAGTGCAGGACAATAAAACTCAGTATTTTAGGAACATGTCGTGACCAAATATCAGGCTGTCAGGAACTTTTGTCACTCAGATTTCATTTCTGAGCATAAAGTCACACATCTATGCAACACAGACTTAATTCAGTAACATTTTCCTAAAGAATCAGGTCACGAAATGTTATTAAAAAACAATCATGTGACTAAACAGAGTCCATTTTTGATTTGGATATCAGTTACACTAGTTCAGATATAATAACTATTATTCTGTCAGATTCTATTAAACAGAAGGAATGTTAGCTTGTTCTCGTTTTAACTTAACTTTATGCTGCTCATTTTTCTTCCTTTTGATGAACCTTTAAAGACAAGAAATGCATTTATCACCCAGTTCTTTATGCATCGGACCAAATGCTGCAGCCAGAATAGAGAACGTATTTCCTGCTATCGTTACATCGTCTGATAAAGGATTGTTATTATTAAGTCCTAACAGTCTAGATTTGCAAACATCTCACATTTTGGGACTTTTTCCAGAGATTCATAATTTATTGATAAGCTAAAACCATAAAGGAGCATATTTGATGACATGTTTTATTCATTTTTTAAGTACAGAGAGAGAAAACAGCTCCAGAATTTCCCATTTAACCGTAAATCCTCCCAGCCAGTTGATCTGGACACATTCAGGTCTTTTTTCTTTTTAAACTCCTTGCAGGGACAAAACTGGCTTCATCTATAATGTTACATTCTTCAGTCAAAGTCAATGCATCAAAGATGACTGAATATGGTGAATTTTGGCCAGCTGTCACATGTTTCTCCATGAAGACTGGAAACCCTTTAGGAAGCTGTTTTCTGCAAAGAAAGATAAAAACTTAAGTTACAGCTTTAAAGTGCACCTTTAAATATAAATAACACCCTATGCATATTGAGATAGAATCATGCAGTGACATATTGTTTTATTGGGATGAGACGTGGAAATTCGTCTGAATGAATCACATCAGATCTAAGCTAATAGCCAAACTGTTCAACTATTTAACCTCAAATAATCCAAATGATTGGTTTAATGTCATTAATCCTTCATGCACAGATGGAATTTACAAATTTTCTTTTATTATTTGTCTATTAGGATTCCACTTCAGTTGTTCTGTTTTCTCTTTTAATCTTTAATCTCCTCTAATGGTGGAAGCTTTTAAACTTTAGCATCGTGTTCTGCAGCAAGTTTGTACTTTTCAAACTAAAACATTTTACTCCACACCACAACATGTGGTAAAGAAATGTGTTAAACATTTGTCTCTGGATGCATTTGGCCTTGCTTACGTAGACTTTAACATGCTTCCTCTCTAAAGCCCAGACCGCTGAAAGGCTCTGATTGGTCAGAAGTGAAGGCGTGTTGCCCAGCTGCTGCAGACAGCTGCAGAGCGGTTGATTAGGGTCTTTGTACCTTGACTGGGCAGAAATAACAAAAACAAACTTATTTTCATTGTTGTTCTTTTTGCAGGTGGATCTGATGAAGAATATCAGCAAACTCCCACAACCGTTCCTCTACACAAGACATGTTCACTTCCTGAACTTCACCAGGTACGGTGCTGCAGCTGCAGAAATAAATAGGTTATTTCAAATCATGTGACATCATTTTGCATCATTTTAAACCAGGTTCAGAATAGAGGAGCCTGTTTACATCAACATCATCCGGGACCCCATTAACCGGTTCCTCTCCAATTATTTCTTTCGTCGCTTCGGAGACTGGAGGGGGGAGCAGAACCACCTGATCCGAACTCCGGGGATGAAGGACGATGAGCGGTATCTGGTGAGCTCTTAGTGCTGCAGTTTGATTTTCTCATCCTCTATATATGTTTTTGTATGTCACAAAGCTTTATGGGTTATGGGGTCCATCCAGCGATGACCTGATTTAATCAGCTAACAGCTAACAGACAGTAGCTATAATTACAACACCATGTTTAATTATTCATTTTGTTTCATATTCAATAAGCAAAAAAAAGCTAAATCTTTTATTATTCTCCTCCATCTGCCTTTCATCCCAGTCCCACTCTCCTATTGGTTTTGGCCAAATCACTTTTAAAGATGCTTATCGTCTAAAGCGTTGAGAACTTTTGGCAAACGGTAGCTGCACACGTCTGGTATGACTGAGTCAGAACTAGGGTTCTCCTTTCTTTTGATTTCAGGCCAGATGGATCTTAGCATAAAGCTCAGTTCAGACACGATCAGAAAAGGACAAATTATTACTGTCTCATTCCAGCGTGGCCTGCTTACACTGAGGAATATGTTTAAATGTTTGTAACGGAAGCAGGAAGTGCAAAGTTTACTTCCAGCAGAGTTATACATAGTAGTGACGCGTCAGCTCTTTTTCAGCTCTTCAAAATTCTGTCATTTCTGCCACCGCCGTGCACGCAGCGAGGTGTAGCAACTCAAGATGCTGTGAGAAAACGTTGACAAAGTAAATCATTATCTGATGCAGGGGGGGGTGTTCTTTGAAAATGTGCCACATGTTTTGTCACCAAAGGGAAGATGTGAAATTGTAGGCAGCCTAATGTCAACCCAATGCTTAAGTCTCGTTATAATTTCAATTACAGACCCGATTTACCACATGACACACTAGTGTCTGACAGCTGCTTCGAAGAGCCGTTTGTTCCTGCAGCACCGTCGTAAAAGAAGGCTTAAATGTGACATTGCAGTTTAAACGGCCATGTTTCATGCCGAGGGAGAGCGTTGAAGTCAAAGTTTGCAGTTTTGCAAAGATAAAAAACTCATTAAATGTTGCAGCTGATAGATTAGATGGATTTAAAATAATCGTCCACCTATGTGTGGGTGTGTGTGTGTGTGTGTGTGTGTGTGTGTGTGTGTGTGTGTGTGCTCGTGTTATTTCTCGTTGCTGTGGCGGGGGTGTTTTTCAGAGTGTAACAAAAAATGTAAATCTAAGTCTGGCTGGAGTCTGACTGGGTGTAATTAAGTATTGCACTGCCTTCCCTGGAGTTTTGGACCATGTGAGTTGAGTTATTGAAGTATGCAGAGCACATGGGGCCCCTTGCTGCGGTTGAGATGGAGGGGGAGGCTGTGTCTGACTTACCTGTGTGTGTGTGTGTGTGTGTGTGTGTGTGTGTGTGTGTGTGTGTGTGTGTGTGTGTGTGTGTGTGTGTGTGTGTGTGTGGGTGTGTGTGTGTGTGTGCGTGCTTGCATGTGAGATTTTTATATTTTTCCTTCTACAGCCACAGCAATGACCTAAATTACCATAACTCAGCAAAAAATACCACTTTTGAATTTTATATTGCATTTTTGAATAAATCTAGATCACTAGCTGGATTAGCGCACTAGCGGCTAGCCCAAGCAGGGCCTAGAGCTGAGTGCTAACCTAGAAAAACCAGAATCTTGTAAATTTCACAGCTGTGAACTTTTAAAATAGTCTGTTTTGCATCAAGTTGTTACTTGTTACTCAATATCAGCAGCAGTAGCGCTGCAGCCTGGTGCACTTGCTGCAGGGATACCGTGCCATTTTTATTGTAATAGCATTTTAATGTGAAAATGATGATGATGTAAAGGAGTGGTGTCCAAATTATTCAAGATGCATGCTGAAACCACCCATCTAAAACTACTCCTGTCCATATTTTGTTGTTTTGCACACTTAATATAACTTTTTTTCCGCGTCTGCTGAAAATGCATCGTTTCCCTCAGCTCCTCAGTTCACTCACCTGCTGTATTGTTTAGTCTTTGTTTCACAGCTTCATTATGACTTTCTTGTAGATTTTTGCTGCTATTTATTGTCACATTTTCTGTTTTTAACACCTCAACATGACTTTAAACTGCTGCTTTAGGAAATAAGCTTTAAATCCAAGTTAAGCCTTCAGCTCCTGTGAACACACTGACACAATGACATAAACGGACTTATTTGAAGTTATTTGATTCCATGTTGATGTAAACGTTAGAATTCAGTCTTGGTGTGGTTTGGAAGATCAAGTTTGGATTTCCTCACTGTCCATGGGAATGTTTTTCCCCGCCATGTGAACAGAGTTCAAACCCATGGTGGCTGAATCTCCTGACTGGCGTGCATTAAGCCTCCCTGATGACTCTGCTGCTGCTCTGGCTGTTTTTGGGAAGTGTCAATGAAACAACGCCGTCAGTTTGCCTGCCAGCAGGAAGTTGATGCACAAGTCACTGAGACATTCCTGTGGTCGGCGTGGATTTTTCATCAGACTCCACTCCCTGTTCAACATACACTACACTTAGGGTTAGGGTCCATGTTGCACACACAAGATGAAAAAGTTGTAAAATGAACTTCTTTCTTTCTTAAAAATGAGGTTCATTATCCGTTTCTATGCCATCATCTATGTCAACACAATCATAACATCCAGTGAAGTGAATCCAGGAAACATGGAATACCGGTCTAGTCAAGTGAGATTACCACGATGACAGAAAACCGACGGTTAAAATGACACGTGCTTCAGAAGCATGTGAAACAGGAGGAGTCAATTTACTCCTGTAAGGACTGACTCCATAAGAGGAAAACCGGACACATGATGATCACTGGCATCATTTTAATTAAATGGATAAAGTACAAGAAATCATTATGAGGTGCTGATGAAACGTGTGTTTGACGTTAGCTCTAATAATTACAGTTTTGGAACATTTTATAGTTGTTTCTGTCATAATATTGGATTTAAAACAATAATATTACAGTTAAGTGCTGGCTCATTTAACTAAAAACTTGTTTGGGACCTGTTTCTGCTGCCCTCATGTGGCAAAAATAGTAATTGCAGCTCTACAGTAAAAATTTTAATTGTGTTTATATATATATCCTTTCATGTTCAGTGGCTTGTTTCTGCAAAGGTTTAGTAAATTTAGTTTATGATCCAAATCACCACTGAGGCATTTGATTTTATTATTTCTGCAGACGTTTTAAAGTGAATCCAAAAGAAGCAAAGGTGAACAACCTCATGGGAAAAGTCTCCACCATGACTTCTGCTTGATTTCTTTCATGCCCACTTCCCATTCTTTGCAATGGGAGACCTTTGTAGAGATTAGGCCTGTGTTGTTAGAGTTAACGTGACTTCTCACTAAATCTAATCCCCAGTGAGAATTGAGACAATGGGTCTGAGTGTGAACACAGGAGCTGTCTAGAAAATACTAATGAGATTTTCTAAAGCGTGCACGTTTTCTGTGGACATGTTTGACTGGTGCATGAATGAGATGAGGTAAGACTGACTGGTAACTTCCTGTCTTTACTTTTTTTGGTTATTGTAGCTTTTCTTTGTCTTGTTGTTTTGTAAATGGTAAATGGCCTGTATTTGTATAGCGCCTTCTTAGGGTTCTACAACCCCCCAAGGCGCTTCACAACACAATCAGTCATCCACCCATTCACACGCTGGTGGGGATGAGCTAAAAAGTAGCTACACTGACAGAGGCGAGGCTGCCGAGCACTGGCGCCACCGGTCCCTCTGACCACCACCAGCAGGCAAGGCGGGTTAAGTGTCTTAATAATAATAATAATAATACATTTTATTTAAAATAGCGCCTTTCAAAACACCCAAGGTCACTTCACAAGATAAAACAGGATAAAATACAATAAAATATTAAAACAATCAGTCATAAAAACAATCAAATAAGTCACAAATCATAAGCAGTTTTGAATAGATGAGTCTTGAGTTTTGATTTGAAAAGAGTGATGCAGTCAATAGCTACGTTTACATGCGCCAAATTTCCCCAATCCGATTAAAATCTTGGTTGATCAGAATTCCCAAACCTCTGTTTACATGGACACTAACTGGAATGATCCGATCACGCCGCGATGCCCGCACCATAGCTTGCGCATGCGCAGACTTGTCTTTCCCGGAAGAGAAATTGTAAACAAACGCCATCTTGTCCATACGTCTTTCCCCTTGCATTTTATTTGATTATTCTCCAGCTTCGGTGAATTCCCGCTTCCTGCATCTTTAGATGCACTTTAGTTGCACTTGAGTGTATAACTCGGCATTTTTAACCGTTCGGCCATCGAGACGTTCAGCAATATTGAGCTCCCGTAGTATTTCCAGTAAAAAATAGCGTCGGCAACAGACCACTTCTGTTCACCGCCCGCCATGTTTTCGATCTGTCCTGAGCATGCGCAGAGGCGAAAAGAGGGCACGCTGAAGTTGCACACATGCGCAGTGGGCATTATTTTACTCCAACGATCCGAATGGCTGTTTACATGGACGCCAATCGGATTGACGATCGGACAAAACCACCTCTCTCAATCGGAATGAAATTTCATTCGGATCAGGCCGAATCGGATCAGAATATTCCGATTGACATGTTTACATGACGCATTTTTGATCCGATAGGGCGTTCAATCCGATTACTTGTGCCCATGTAAACGTGGCTAATGTTTCTGATGTCTGGTGGGAGTGTGTTCCAAAGACGAGGAGCAGAGCGACTGAAAGCTCTGTCCCCCATGGTGGTGAGGCGTACAGAAGGAGTAACAAGGTGGAGAGATGAAGAGGATCTGAGTGAGCGTGATGGGGTTGCAATATTAATTAGGTCGGTTAAGTAGGGAGGAGAGAGATTATGTATGGCTTTGAAAGTATGAAGGAGAATCTTGTAGGTGGACCTAAATTTAACTGGAAGCCAGTGAAGCTGCTGAAGAACTGGGGTGATGTGGAGAAAGAAAGGGGTTCTGGTGATGACACGGGCTGCTGAATTCTGGACCAGTTGCAGTTTATGAAGGAGTTTATTGGGGAGACCAAAAAGAAGTGCATTGCAATAGTCAAGACGGGAAGTGACAAGGCTATGGACAAGAATGGCTGCAGCATGAGGGGTCAGAGAGGAGTGAAGATGATTTATGGATCGAAGATGGAAGTGGGCTGACCGAATTATGTTATTGATGTGTGCATGGAATGACAGTGAGTTGTCGAGGATGTCTTGTTGTCTTGTTGTCTTGACCAAGGACACACAGCAGCATTCTCTGGCCGGAGCCAGGATCGAACCTGCAACCTTCCGATTACTGAACAACCCGCTCTACCTCCTGAGCTACTGCTGCCCATGTGTATATGTGTGTGTGTGCATGTGTGTGTGCGTGTGTGCATGTGAGTGTCCGTGTGTGTGTGTATGTGTGTGCGTGTGTGCATTTCTGTGTGCATGCATGCATGCGAGTGTCCGTGTGTGTGTGTGCGTACGTGAGTGCATGCGAGTGTCCGTGTGTGTGCGTGTGTGCATTTGTGTGTGCATGCGTGCGTGCATGCATGCGAGTGTCCATGTGTGTGTGCATGTGTGTGTGTGCGCGTGCATGCATGCGTGCGAGTGTACATTTGTGTGTGTGCATGTGTGTGTGTGCGCATGCGTGCGTGTCTGTGCATGCATGCGTGTGAGTGTACATTTGTGTGTGTGTATGTGCAGGCATACGAGTGTGTATGTGCGTGCGTGCAAGTATGTGCGTGTGTGTGCATGCAAGTGTGTGTTTTCGAGCATGTTTTGTTTGTTTTTTTGAACTAGCTCGATTTTAACTTTGTAAAATCTCAGCATACTGCTTAAAATGACAAACCCCCAAAAAAGATTTTTGTTGCTCAGGGCAACAATTTATATTATATCATTTATATTTTATATTAAAAAATGTTAAAAGGAAACTTTTACATGAATCAGTTTTTCTTTTGTATCTTTGTGTCAACCCGGACCAGGACCCCCTGAGAGAAGACGTGTAGGGTCCCAGTGAGACAGTCTCAGTTAAACAAAGAAAAAAAGCGCACATGTACCATCGTCACTAATATCTGGAGTCTGGATATATTTGACACATCAAAACAGGAAAGATAAAAGTGAGAACAGAAAGTACAGATTTATCACCACCTCTTATCACCCGCCTCCCAATTCTGAACTTTTTCTGAAGCTTCCTCTGAGGTTTGGGTTTTTAGTCGCAGCTTGTTTCCTTTAACACATAAAAGTGTCTTACTTCTCAGCTGGTTGCTGAATCAAAACACAAAGGTACAACGTTGGTTTGCAACAAGTCAGAAGTTTATCCTAAGTTTTATGAATCATGTTTTATTATTGTGTGGCAATTATCTCCAGATATTGTAAAAGTTGTTTGATGATCACAAATTTTATTTGCCGTCTCTTTTCTGAAATGAATTAACGGTAATCTCACATTCCCCTTGACATTGATAAATGGCTTAAACCTCCTCCTCCTACCTCTCAGATTTGATGCTGTCCTACATCCATGATCTTTCTTTTTCAAGCAGGATTTTATTTCCGGGGTTAGCTGTTAGAAGTTTTTTCTGCCACTTGAAAAAAGTCCTGCGTTAAAATCTCAGCCAAAGCCTCCTGGTCTGGAGTTTGCTCCGTGCTCGGTAGGAGGAGTGTTTGCTTCTGGGAACGTCCAGACTTCTGCTCCGGCTTGACTTGGCTCCAGCTGCGTGATTGACAGAGTTGCCCTCGGTGCTGCTTTGAAAAATCTCTCTGGTTTATAAGACAAAGGGGGAGAAATGTGAAAAGGCCAAGTTTTAACGTCATCATTGTGTTTTCAATTTGCCTTCTACTCTGTGTCCCTTCTGCTTTAATATAACAGTCATCACCATTTGGCCCATCCACATAGCCCACTGCTGCTCTGTGTTTAAGCATACGTGCATGTGTGTGTGTTTCAGTGTGTGTGTGTGTGTAATCCGTTCTTCCTAAATTGTTTTGTTACCCTGGACTCGTTTCCATGCATGAGGCTTACGTCACCTGACATGGATTTGACTGCTGGTTCCATGGCAGTTAGTGGTTGGACCACTTCACTCCTGCGTGTGTGTTTTTAATCTTTGTCCATTTTTTTCCTCCTGCTGTTATTTAATGGCTCCCACATTCAGATAGGATTGCTTTGGATTTGACATCTTATTCAGAAAATTCAAGCTTTTTCCAGTTTAAACTCGACTTGACTCGAACTTTATTTATATAGCATCTTACAGACACTTGCATGCCACCAAAGTGCTTCACAGACACAGATAAAAACATAACACATAAAATCCACTAAAAAATAATAAAACACAACCAAATAAAAACATTAAAAATGAGACTAAAAAAGCAACACACTTTAAGTGTTTAATATTTAAATATAGGCACATTTAATGAAATGTGTCCAATGAGATGAATAATTAACATATAATAAGGCAGAATTTTTGTGGAAATATTATTAAATACCTAATGACATCTAAAGTCAAAAACATTTTAATAAAGAGTTATATAAATGATACTTGTAACAATAAAAAAACTCAATGATATCCCTTTAAATGTTTAAAGCTTCTTTCTGCTGCCCTCATGTGGCCAAAAGCCGTAATATCAGCTTTAAAGAGCACGCAAGAGCTTTGATGCTGTTTTTAAATACTTTTACATGTTCAGTTACTTTAATACTTTGTTCTATTTCTGTGCACTAAAATGGCAACGTCTCCTCTGATTGGTCAGCTGTTAACGGAGTCCCAAATTAGCTACATTGTTGCTAAATTTAGTTACTTTTGAGACGCTTCAATGCATTTTGGTGGTATCGGATGAGCACATGAAATATTATAACTTTGCACATGGGTGCTATGAAGAAATTATCACACACTCATTAAAAGTAGTTATCACAACCACAAGGGACCAGAAAACACAAAGTTCACCTTTTAAAATGCTTATAGAAGATTGTGACTATTCACAAATGTGCTCTCTTGTGTCATGATAAATATAAAACTAAATACAGGTGCAGCGTCAATGTCTTTATGTGTTATTGTTTAACTGAGAGCAGCTTAGAGCTCCCTCTACTGGTATTAATCTGTCATTGTCTTTTGTTAGATCTCGTCAGCTGAGTTGGAATCAAAAACACCCCCAAAATAAAACGTTTTCCGTGTGTTTTATCTACTTTCAGGATATAAATGTGTGCATTTTAGAGAATTACCCCGAGTGCTCCAACCCTCGCGTTTTCTACATCATTCCCTACTTCTGTGGACAGCATCCTCAGTGCAGGTAGGTACTGACATCAAGTTGTTCTAAATTGTTTTCTTCCATGGAGAGGGTTCAAGTTTCTGATTTGTTTTCTCCCAGAGAGCCGGGTGTTTGGGCTTTGGAACGGGCCAAACAGAACGTTCTGGAGAACTACCTCCTCGTTGGTGTCTTGGAAGAGCTGGAAGATGTTCTGCTCATGTTGGAGAGGCTCTTACCTCATTACTTCGCTGGAGTACTCGACATTTATAAGAGCCCCGGTTGGTGAACAGCACTTGATGAATGGAATATTAGATTTATTTAACAAAAAAAGAAAAAAAATATCAATAGTTATTCGTCTTTTTCAATGATTAAATGAAAATCTTCTACCTTTTATTAAGACACATGGTGACTTGTAGCCTGGAAAGCCATCCTATATATATATATATATATGTGCGTGTGCGTGTGTGTGTGTGTGTGTGTGTGTGTGTGTGTGTGTGTGTGTGTGTGTGTGTGTGTGTGTGAATATATAGTCTGGCCACGGCCCATTGGTTATTATTGAAGAGGTTATTTTGTTTTACCATTTTTGTTGCCCGCCGATAAGTCCATTTGTGTTCAATTAGTTTATGTTAATTTATTTTCTTTTGTGTTAATTAAATTTGCTTAAGTTAAACTTTTAACACCAGAGCACACGTCCTTCTTGTTACCCCAGGCCCCTCTAGACAGCCTGGAACGTAACAAACGGGGGCTCGTCCAGGATAAGATACAATAAATTACATCCTTTTTCTAAATAAACTAAGTAGCTCTATCTGCTCTTGACTCAAAGGAAAGCCCAAGTCTAAATAGTCCAAAGTTGATGCCAAAGCCGTTTCAAATGAGTCTTCGCCATCTTTGTTTTTTCAGTAACATCTCGCCCACCAAACCAATAGAGCACTGTGATTGGACTGCTACGAAGCCGCCACCATCTTAGTTTCGCTCATTCGCACTAACATCCCGCCCACCTGACTGATATAGCGCTGTGATTGGACCGCTATGAATGTCAGTCAACGGGGCAGTCTGCCATACATCATGGAAAAAGCAGGGAAGAAGACGAAAATACATAGTTTTTTCTAAATAAACGCGCTGTGATTGGCCAGCCACAATACTGCAGAGGTTCCAATGGAGCGTTGCTAGACCGTCAATTTTGCTTCGGCAAATGATGGTCTAGATTCTAGGCTTGGTGATTTGATCAAAGTTAACAAACTGTTTTCCATGAAATTATTTAAGCCACCATGAATGGCTAACCTCTTCTTTTCTTATGTTTTTACTTAAGAATACAAGAAAGTGGGGAACCTGACGGGCACGGTCCGTAAACACACGCCGACTCTGGAGGCTCTGCAGGTGCTCTACCACCGAATGCGCTACGAGTACGAGTTCTACAACTTTATCCGGGACCAGTTCCACCTCATGAAGAAAAAGATTGGGCTAAGGTCCATCCCCCAGGTTCCCGCCTACTCGCCTGGCTTCCTGCGTGAACTTTCCCTCCGAACCCCGAAACCTCTGGAAGAAGACGAGGAACTGGACTCAGATCTAGAGGACGCTAACAGCTGGCTGGTCCATCCCTGAGGACCTTTTAAATAGAAGATGGAGCCAAAAATGAACCTGTCCAAAGAAAACTTGATGCAGCAAGCCTCGCCATTCGTGGTCTTCGGACTCACATTTGAGGGAACTGGAAGGACAAAACTCTCTTGACTTACAGACATAAGACTGAGGGACATCACTTCAAGCTCAAGTTTTTATTTGAGCTCGTCTTGAAGTTTTTCAAGATACATATTGTTGCTGAATTCTCCAGGAGAGATCAGAGCAAAAGAGGGAAACATGCTAAAAGCCGAGACATTCCCTGGTCAGAGAGTCATACTTTATCAAAGCGCTGATGTCCCAAAAACTGGATTGGGGCATGGATTTTTCTAATAGTGCCATGAGTATTGTATGTATATTTGTGACTTTTGCCAAGTGCCAAACCTCATTTTTTCTGATTTCTGGTGACTGTGAGACGAGATGTTCGGTGCACGGCTGGTTGGAGCGGTGCTACATTAAGTCAGTTGTTATATTACTGATTTATGACTAAGTATTAGGTGTAAATGAGGGTTCAAGCACATGCACTCAATTATGAATTCAAAGAATTCCAACTCGATGTGCATGAGTGGCTGAGTTTTATCGAACCAGCAGAGTATTTTAGCTCGTTTTATTATTTGGGGGAAAAGTCATCTGTTGACAGTAATTTATGGATCAAGAATCAAATGCTAAAAGCATTTACGGAGCCTCAATTTAATCCAAAGTGAAAATACCAAACTTTCCAAATAACGTACGTTTTAGATGTGTATTTCTCTGAATGTTTGCAACAAAATGAGCGCTTTGGTGACAACTGGATGAAAAATTGCCTTTAATATCCGCTTTGGTTATGCACTGTTACAACATTTTTGATGAGTATTATTCATGAAAGCATTTATTTTTTTTTACCAGCTAACCTTTACTTACATCATTGTCCAGAATCTCCTCAAAGTGCAATTTCCTCATGAGTCACGTCAAACTCGCGTAGAGTCGTAACCATAAGCTAAAGTGTGATTGCTCCTAATCTCCACTACCTTTTCATCATTGTAAAATCTGTGTCTTCAGTGATTTATGCCAGTTTAATTTATTATTTTGTACTCAAATTGATTTCGAGATGAAATTCTCAGGAAGAAAAACGACATTTGACAAGTTTATCATTTTTATTTTGAGGGTCTGGTGGCTGTGAAAAAGGGGTTGATGTTAACAGATGACAACTGGTTTAAAAACAAATGCGTTCCATCATCCAATGTCCTCAAAATAAATGTCCTCTAACCATTGCAGCTGATGTGTCCTTCCCTCATCTCCGTCATTCCATCTTTAGTGATTTTTGCAGCTCATTCCAGTCGTTGGAAGCAGCAAACTGAAATGAAGAGCAGCCAAAGGAGGTGTGAGCTTTAGGAATATTCATAGAAATTAAGCTACTGGAACGTAAATTGTGCTGGTTGTTGGAAGTGATGAGTAATGAGCAAAGATATGATGAGGTTCTATCGATGATTGTTTTGTATATAAATTGATACCAATGTAACATCCTGCGGGATCAGAGTGATGACCAGTTAACGAGTGAGTACAGATCACAGTAATGAGTAGTGAAAGGGGCACCAGTGACGAAATGGATTGCTGAGTGATAAATGACATCAAGTTTATGAAGTTTGTTGGAAGCAGTCCTATAAATGATGTCACCGTAATCTAAAATGGGAAGGATTGTTATTTTGATCAAGGGCTGCTTTGCAGAATGAGTAAAGGATGACCTGTTGCGGTACAGGAACCCAATTCTTGACTTGACTTTAGAAAGTAATGTGTTAACGTGAATGTCAAATGAAAGTGTACCCAAATACTTTTAGGAACTGACAAGTTGTAGTTCTGGACCATCCAGGGAAAAAATACTAGGGTGGCAAAACTTTGTTTTACTTGTGTTTAAATGAAGGTGAAGGTTGTAGAAAGCATGCTGAAGACAAAGTTGTGCTGCAAGGAGGACAAAGCTGCATTCAAAGAACTGCATGAATATAAAACGGTGTTGTCCGCATATAAATGTATATGAAAACTGTCAACAGCATGAACAATGTTATTAATATAGATTCTGAATAAGGTTTGGCCCAGTATCGACCCTTGAGGAACATCCATAGATAGAGGTAGAGGAGCAGATTGGTAACCCTCTGTTCTCACTAATTGCATACAGCCCAAGATATAATTTCTAAACCATGCCACGGATGCCTGAGAAAGTTCTATATATTTGAGCCTGCTAAGTAAGATGTTAACTTGAGACTGCATTTCTGTTTTATTTCTGTAAGATTTTAGGTATGCAGGGTTCTTCCTCGTGAATCTCCCTCAAGAAGTGAATCTTGTTCCCTAATTCTTTTATTCCCAGGCTGAACCGGACCACCATGGGTTTGATATTTTTCAAATACACTCCAAAAAGGAACATGAGTTGATTTATATAGCAAAAAGCAGAGAAAACCAGATAAATTGCATTTCTTGCAGAAATGCGTTTGAATGCTTTATTGCTGAGGATTATAGCTGAAGCTGCATAAGAAATGAACTGAAGCTTAAATTGAGCTTAATTGTCAAAATGAGCAGAATGGATTTGAAGATTTAGGAGCAAAAATCCCTAAGAAGTGTTATGAAGCTCAAAAAATAGGTGAAGAATCAAGAAAAACTGCTAAACAGAAAGCTCAAATCTTGTGGAAATGTTTAAACAGCTGGTATTTGAGTAGGAATAGTTTAATAGTTAAATTTTCACAATTAGCTGAACTTTGAATTTAGCAGCATATGCTGAATTCTGAAGCTGACAGCTTAACATGCCTAAGAACTGAAGTGAAGCTGAAATTGAGTTCAGTTGTCAAAGTTAGCAGAATGAAATCAAAATTAATGAAATTTGTTTTTTGTTTGCAGTTTTAGGTTCAAAGTTATATTTATTTTTTTTATTTACTGTTTTTATTTATAATTTATTTTTTCAAGTTTTTGAGTTCGAATTTACAATTCATTTTTTCGAGTTTTCAATTTTTATTTGAATTTACAATTTTTTTTTTCGAGTTTACAATTTTTATTTGAATATACAATTTCTTTTTTTAAATTTTCAATTTTTATTTGAATTTACAATTTTTTTTTTCGAGTTTACATGGAGCAGAGCCCATTTTGACCCCATACACTTGTTCAAAAAAGGACGCAGATAAAGAAGAGTGAGGAAGAAACGCTAGTTCAAAAAAGGACGCAGAAAAAGACGAGTGAGGAAAAAACACTTGTATGGGGTCAAAATGGGCTCTGCTCCATGTAAACTCGAAAAAATAAATATATATATATATATATATATATATATAGTGTGTGTGTGTGTGTTAAGCAATATTCACATAGGTCTGTTTTATAGTTTTGACAAGCTATTTCACAAGGTGGGTAAAATTCTTTTCAAATGACTTGAATGTCTCACCTCACATTTTCATTCTTTCTTCCTTTGCAGCATAGAGAGACTATGGTGAGACATGTGGATGGCAGTCACAAGCACATACTCTACCATCTTTTCCACAGCCTTGATGAAGAAGGTTCACTGGACTCCACCAGCTATCCACCTTTTTGCAGCTTAGTGTATGGTCCTACCCCAGCTACAGTCAGAACTGTGCAGCTTTATTGGTGGAATAATCATCCCCTCCAAACAGCAGAACTTGATGTCAAACCAACTCTGGGAGATGGGGTGAAGAATTTCCAGGAATTGTGGTCCCACCTGTCCTCTCACACAGCAGAGCCTTGAAGTCCTCAGAGCAACCATCAATCCAAATGTACCATCAGATGATCATGGACCATACCTCTGTTCTAAACTATGTTCAGCATTCATACTCAAAGATGCCAAATGTTTCATTTTAAGGCCAAATAAGTGATTTTTAATATAAAGGTTTAGACAGATTTGTTAAACCCAAGAATTTAACTTTAGACATTGTCCATATTTATCTTTTCAGCTGTTATTTAATTTTAATTATTACTGGCCAAGTTTATTACTGATCATTTCAATAAATGTACTCATGGGAGACTGAAATATTGAGTTTATTGAGCAAACATAAACATAAGTGCAAAGGTTCAACGAAGAGTAATTTATCATGGTTATCCCAAGTGATTAAAACTGGGTAGTTGAAGTACTGAATTTTAAATTTAGTTTTCAGAAGTCAATAAATGCTACCAGCAAACCACAAATGGGGTACTGAGATCACAATTAATTTTAGTTTAAAATCTTCTGGACACATTGAGTCGTTGTCTGTGTGTGGTAGCTCAGTCTGTAGGGCAGTGGGTTTGTATGCAGGTGGTTCAGAGTTCAATACCTGGACAAACAATCACTTTTAGACTTTGTGTGAATTTCTGGACCACATGAAATGGTCTAAAAAAGCTAATGAGAACCATCTACTTGTGTAGCTTGGTCTGTTGGGGCATTGGCTTGGTGTGCAGGTGGTTCAGGGTTCAAACCCAGAACATAGCAATTTTAGGCTTTGTGTGAATTCTGGACAACATGAAATGCTCAAAAACCAAGTAGTAAGTTTCTGCTTGTGTAGTTTGCCCTGTAAGTTACTGGGTTGGCATGTTGATGGTTCAGGGTTCAAAACAAATAACATCTTTTAGACTTTGTGTGAATTGTTGACAGCAAGAAATGCTCTAAAAATCTCAACAGTTGCGTTCTTGTGTAGCTCGGTCTCTAAGGCCTTGGCTTGGTGTGTGAGTGGTTCAGGGTTCAATCCCCACAGGAATACTTGTGTTGTGGAAATTTAGAGTCCAAACCTTATTACTGAACAAGTTTTTAAGTACAAAAGCTAAAAATAACAAGTTCAAATGTCCCACCAGAACATGTCCAAGTGTTCACACATTCATTCACATGTGTGTTCAGAGTAAACACGCTGTGAAACGCGTTATATCGATATGTCAGTTGGCCAACTTACTTGCCAGGCAACTTAAGTTTCTTGGTGAAATTTAATTAAGTTGGCCAACTGACATATCCATATAACACGTTTCACAGCGTGTTTACTCTGAACACATATGTGAATGAATGTGTGCACCACGCTCCGGTTGGTTTGAAGGCTGCATCCATGGCCACCATTAGGTCACTCTCACCTAAAAACCCATACACATGTTTGCAGCTGGATTTCCGGAAATCCAGCTGCAAACATGTGTATGGTGTTTTAGGTGAGAGTGACCTAAACACCATACACATGTTCACAGCTGGATTTCAGAGAATCCAGCTGTGAACATGTGTATATTCCTGCACAGAAAATGTCTCATTTGTTAACCTTAACCCTAACCAGCCTATAGGGGGCGCTTGATTAGTTTTAGCTTCAAATTTTGGACTTTTTTTGGGGTCTAGTTAAAGGTTGAATATGGAACAATTTAATAAAAATCTATATTTAAAATAATAAATAAGACCTCCATGGAGTGTTTAAAGGTATGAGAATGAATGTTCAGTATTTCCTTTAAAAGTTATATTCCTGCACAGAAAATGTCTCATTTGTTAGCCTTAACCAGCCTATAGGGAGCGCTTGATTAGTTTTAGCTTCAAATTTTGGACTTTTTTTGGGGTCTAGTTAAAGGTTGAATATGGAACAATTTAATAAAAATCTATATTTAAAATAATAAATAAGACCTCCATGAAATACTGAACATTCATTTTATTATTTTAAATATAGATTTTTATTAAATTGTTCCATATTCAACCTTTAACTAGACCCCAAAAAAAGTCCAAAATTTGAAGCTAAAACTAATCAAGCGCCCCCTATAGGCTGGTTAGGGTTAAGGCTAACAAATGAGACATTTTCTGTGCAGGAATATACACATGTTCACAGCTGGATTCTCTGAAATCCAGCTGTGAACATGTGTATGGTGTTTAGGTCACTCTCACCTAAAACACCATACACATGTTTGCAGCTGGATTTCCGGAAATCCAGCTGCAAACATGTGTATGGGTTTTTAGGTGAGAGTGACCTAATGGTGGCCATGGATGCAGCCTTCAAGCCAACCGGAGCGTGGTGCACACATTCATTCACATATGTGTTCAGAGTAAACACGCTGTGAAACGTGTTATATGGATATGTCAGTTGGCCAACTTAATTAAATTTCACCAAGAAACTTAAGTTGCCTGGCAAGTAAGTTGGCCAACTGACATATCGATATAACGCGTTTCACAGCGTGTTTACTCTGAACACACATGTGAATGAATGTGTGAACACTTGGACATGTTCTGGTGGGACATTTGAACTTGTTATTTTTAGCTTTTGTACTTAAAAACTTGTTCAGTAATAAGGTTTGGACTCTAAATTTCCACAACACAAGTATTCCTGTGGGGATTGAACCCTGAACCACTCACACCCCAAGCCAAGTCCTTACAGACCGAGCTACACAAGAACGGAACTGCTTAGATTTTTAGAGCATTTCTTGCTGTCAACAATTCACATAAAGTCTAAAAGATGTTATTTGTTTTGAACACTGAACCATCAACATGCCAACCCAGTAACTTACAGGGCAAACTACACAAGCAGAGACTTACTACTTGGTTTTTGAGCATTTCATGTTGTCCAGAATTCACACAAAGCCTAAAATTGCTATGCTCTGGGTTTGAACCCTGAACCACCTGCACACCAAGCCAATGCCCCAACAGACCAAGCTACGCAAGTAGATGGTTCTCATTAGCTTTTTTAGACCATTTCATGTGGTCCAGAAATTCACACAAAGTCTAAAAGTCATTGTTTGTCCAGGTATTGAACTCTGAACCACCTGCATACAAACCCACTGCCCTACAGACTGAGCTACCACACACAGAAAACGACTCAATGTGTCCTGAAGATTTTAAACTAAAATTAATTGTGATCTCAGTACCCCATTTGTGGTTTACTGGTAGCATTTATTGACTTCCGAAAACTAAATTTAAAATTCAGTACTTCAACTACCCAGTTTTTAATCACTTGGGATAACCATGATAAATTACTCTTCGTTGAACCTTTGCACTTATGTTTATGTCTGCTCAATAAACTCAATATTTCAGTCTCCCATGAGTACATTTATTGAAATGATCAGTAATAAACTTGGCCAGTAATAATTAAAATTAAATAACAGCTGAAAAGATAAATATGGACAATGTCTAAAGTTAAATTCTTGGGTTTAACAAATCTGTCTAAACCTTTATATTAAAAATCACTTATTTGGCCTTAAAATGAAACATTTGGCATCTTTGAGTATGAATGCTGAACATAGTTTAGAACAGAGGTATGGTACATGATCATCTGATGGTACATTTGGATTGATGGTTGCTCTGAGGACTTCAAGGCTCTGCTGTGTGAGAGGACAGGTGGGACCACAATTCCTGGAAATTCTTCACCCTATCTCCCAGAGTTGGTTTGACATCAAGTTCTGCTGTTTGGAGGGGATGATTATTCCACCAATAAAGCTGCACAGTTCTGACTGTAGCTGGGGTAGGACCATACACTAAGCTGCAAAAAGGTGGATAGCTGGTGGAGTCCAGTGAACCTTCTTCATCAAGGCTGTGGAAAAGATGGTAGAGTATGTGCTTGTGACTGCCATCCACATGTCTCACCATAGTCTCTCTATGCTGCAAAGGAAGAAAGAATGAAAATGTGAGGTGAGACATTCAAGTCATTTGAAAAGAATTTTACCCACCTTGTGAAATAGCTTGTCAAAACTATAAAACAGACCTATGTGAATATTGCTTAACACACACACACACACACTATATATATATATATATATATATATATATATATATATATATATATATATATATATATATATATATATATATATATACACACACACACACACTGCTCACAAAAATTAAACAAACACTTTTTATATTGGGCCTGGCATGAAATCAATGAAACCTGTCTGATAATTTTCTGGTTGATTAAGCAGCTGAGGGCATTGTTAATCACTTTCAGCTGTGTTGGTGTTCATGGACTTAACGACAGGTGCACTAAAATGGCAACAATTACAAAACCCTCAAAACAGGACTGGTTTAACATGTGGAGGTCATTTCAAGTTTCTCCCTCTGGATCTTTTTTGGCTGGTTTTCCACTCGTGCTAGTTTTGGTTGCACAGGTTGTCCAACTTCTCCAGGATGGCACATCCACACGTGCTGCAGCAAGAAGGTTTAATGTGTCTCCCAGCACAATCTCCAGAACATGGAGGAGATTTCAGGAGACTGGCGGTTATTCTCGGAGAGCTGGACAGGGCCGTAGAAGGTCCACAACCCATCAGCAGGACCGATACCTGCTCCTTTGTGCAAGGCGGAACAGGCTGAGCACTGCTCGTGCCCTACAGAATGACCTCCAGAGGGCCACTGGTGTGAATGTCTCTACCCAAACGATCAGGAACAGACTTCATGAAGATGGCCTGAGGGCCCGACGTCCTGTAGTGGGCCCTGTGCTCACTGCCCAGCACCGTAGAGCTCGACTGGCATTTGCTCAAGAACACCAGAATTGGCAAGTCCGCCACTGGCGCCCTGTACTTTTTACAGATGAGAGCAGGTTCACCCTGAGCACCTGTGATAGACGTGAAAGAGTCTGGAGAAGACAAGGAGAACGTTATGCTGCCTGCAACGTCGTTCAACATGACAGGTTTGGTGGTGGGTCAGTGATGGTCTGGGGAGGCATATCCATGGAGGGACGCACAGACCTCTACTGCCTAGGAAATGGTGCTCTGACTGCCATAAGGTATCCAGATGAAATCCTTGAACCCTTTGTCAGACCCTACGCTGATGCAGTAGGTCCTGGTTTTCTCCTAATGCACGACAATGCCCGGCCTCATGTGGCAAGAGTATGCAGGCAGTACCTGGAGGATGAAGGAATTGAAACAATTGAATGGCCTTCACGATCCCCTGACTTAAACCCAATAGAACATCTGTGGGACATTATGTTTGGGTCCATTAGGCGGCGCCAGGTTGCTCCTCAGACTGTACAAGAGCTCAGGGATGCCCTCACACAGATCTGGGAGGAAATGCCACAAGACACCATCCGTTGTCTCATTAGGAGCATGCCCCGACGTTGTCAAGCATGCACACAAGCTCGTGGGGGCCACACAAGATACTGAAAAGCATTTTGAGTTGCAGAAATGAAGTTTTTGAAATAATGGACTAGCCTGCCACATCTTCATTTCACTCTGATTTTAGGGTGTCTACACAATTGAGCCCTCTGTAGGCTGAACACTTTTATTTCCATTAAAAGACTTGGCATCCTTTTGTTCCTAAGACATTGCCCTGTCGTTATTTGTATAGATATCCAACTTCATATTGAGATCTGATGTATCTAATGCAGTGGTTCTCAATTAGTGGGGCGCGCCCCCCAAGGGGGGCGCGGGAGAAGAGCTGGGGGGGCGCAGCGGACGCACCCAACCCCCCCCTCCACCCACCCCCACCCCGCTCGGAGCCTCCCCACGGAGAATACAAGGGTATTCCAACCTCCACTGGCAGTCCAATAAATGAGGATCACAGACTGATTTGTGAACACAGAAAAAGTCCAAACATGATTTTTATTTAATGGAAAGGCAGTGCATGTGTTAGATGAAAGAGAAATTTAGATTTTTCTTACTTTTTGTTTCGCTTTATATTTGTTGTTTGTTAGAGTGACGTATGAACGGCCCATATTAAACAGGTTATGTTAAAAAGAAGCCTCATCTTTGTTTCCCTGCGGTGCACCATAGTGGTATTTTATTTATATAAAATGTTTTTTAACACATCCTTTCTTTCATATATGAGAAATTGAAAGAATCGCTGCTGCATTTGGACACGCTAAGGTGGGCGCATTTGCTCGCAGCCAGAGGCCATGATCCATTTTCCCTTCACTTTCATTTTAAAAATAATAATAATAAACATTGAATAAAACCGTTAAATATCCATTCATTTTAATTAATATTTAGTCCACACAAGCTGACCAGAGTGCCCCAGTAACATAGAAACAATGCAATTAAACAATTTCACTTAAATTATCAACATTTGACCTGCTGCAGCCTGAACGCACATTCCTTCTGCTCCGGCGTAAACCTGATGGTCACCTGCTTGTGCGTAATCAGATGTCTCTATGGAGCTGCTGAAGAGGCTAACGAGGTTCTGGACTTTTGCCTCAGACAGACTCATGGCAAGGCACGGCAGTTTTATTTATACAGCTCATTTCCTACCCGAAGGCAACTCAAAGCGAATGGCTCGTGGCTGTTAAAATGTGATGATTCAGAGCTCCGCTGACACGCTGGATCCAAAGATCCAAGCAGCTACTGGAGTAACGAATTCTACTTCAGCCAGAGTTTCAAAGTCAGGAAACATTTCACCAAATGAAATAACCAGAAGTCTACCAGACTCTCTGAAAGAAGGGTTTCCACTTTCCAGATCTGGAAGCTCTCGACATTGCGCTCTGGTGCGCAGATCTGTCAGACGCGCTCTGAGCTCCTATTGCGCGCCGCTTTGTGCGCACTGCCAGATGCGGAGAATAATGCAGATGCTCTGATGGAAATCTTTCCATGATGTTGCCTCCGTGATGGATTCTTCTGTGGGCAACAAGGTCATTCCCCTGCACTTTCCCCCACCGCCCGACATTCGCCGACGGACTATCAGCGCGTTAGTATGGCAAGCCGATTTAACATTTAAGCAGACTGGATAACGTGTATTCAGATATCTATAATTCTGTTGTTCCTAGCAGAAATTAACATTCCAGAAAGCCATAAAATCAATCTTAGTGTACACAATGAACATTGTGCAAACCCCCCCACCCCCACCCCCACCCCCGCACATTGGGAGGGGGGCGCGAAAAAATCTATGTATCCTAGGGGGGGCTTCACCGAAAGTATTTGAGAACCACTGATCTAATGTGTTTCTTTAAAGTGTTCCTTTAATTTTTGTGAGCAGTGTATGTATATATATATATATATATATATGCGTTACTCTGTTTACTTTGTGTACACCTCCACATAAATGATACATGACCTGCACTTGAACAGCTTCAGAGGACTCCAAAGCACTTTACACCACAGTGACTTATTTATCAATCCACACACTTTTACACACTGCTGGCGATGAATTACATTGTAGTTACAGCTGCCCTTGGGCTCACTGACAGAAACTGAAATAAGAGCGAGCATATTACATTGGGTATTCATATACAAACCGCTGATTGTGAAACTTCCTCCTCCACATCCACGAGCTGTGAACAGCACCAGTGTGGTCTGGTGGTGACCTGCCTCTTGAACTCTTAGTAGAAATCTTCCCATAACTTGCTTCTCCAACATTTCCTGAAAAAAAACAAAAATACAGAATGTAAAACAGGTCTCATCCAATATTATTGCTAATTTATTAAACCCAAGTTTACATGCTCCTACAGAACTGAGTCAGTGGATGAATTAGTGGTCTTTAAGCTCTGCAGACCTTCTGGTTTTTAAAATCAGGTGTGCAGGAGTTAGAAAGTAAAACATGCTGGATAGCAGATCTCGTGGACCAGGATTGGAGACATATTATCAGTAATTAGATGTAACTTAGCATTAATCTTGTGTGTAAAATGATGCATATGCTTCATGCTTGGTGGTAAGGCTACCTTCCATGTTACTGAGATCTGTGAGAATCCGCACACATTCACTTTCAAGTTAAAATTAGCTAAATAGAAATGGATGTGATCTGACAAAGATGCCGTGTAATTCAGAATTTAGCTAAGGCTAACCTTGCTAGCCGCTAACAAGAAGCACACGCTGCTCAATCACATTGAATAACTCAGACAAAAACAAAACTTTTAACTGCATAAACGGTAAATGAACAGAAAAAATTAACTTACTGCAGATGAACGGTGGTCTGCCCAACGCAGGTAGGCTTACCATTGCGCAATGTCGATGTGCTAACCATGGTGCTACTGCTAACAACAGAAACACGACCTGGGCGGAAATGACGTCAAACCTAAGCGCTTTCACCCAGCTGTCATTCATTTCCCATGCAGCCAATGAGCCCAAAGCCCGCCCCCCCATGTCAAATCAGGCTCAGCACATCGTAAACGAAAAGAAAGTATTGGAAACGTAAACTCAGGCCTGAGAGCAGAGGAGGAAGAGAAACGTAAACTCGGCCACAACTTTTGTTTCATTTAGTTTTCCTTAATGAAATTTGTTTTTTGTTTTTTGGTTGCAGTTTTAGGTTCAAAGTTATATTTATTTTTTTTATTTACCGTTTTTATTTACAATTTCTTTTTTCAAGTTTCAAGTTTTTTGGTTCGAATTTGCAATTTCTTTTTTCGAGTTTTCAATTTTTATTTGCATTTACAATTTATTTTTTCGAGTTTACATGGAGCTGAGCCCATTTTGACCCCATAAGTTTGTGTTTGAGGTGGGTAGCTCAACCAGTAAGAAAAAGAGTTGGAGAACTTGGGTGTGAAGAATCAAATCCAACAGCTTGATTTAATCTCTTTCTAAAATGTGAGAAGCTAGAAAACACAAGTGTCTCACATGAAAGTCAAGAGTCAGAATCGGTAAGACTTTTAAAAATATGTTTACAAGGACTTGACATTTCTGAAGCAGCGACAGAAGGAACTTTCTGACAAACTTTACAGGATTAAAATAGCCTACTTCAGGTTCAGGTTGTGGGTCTTAGAAAAAGTTTAAAATTTCTGAGTTTTTAGAATTGGGGAAAAGAGCGCAAAGGATCAACGATAAGTAATTTAACATGGTTATCCCAAGTGATTAAAAACTGGGTAGTTGAAGTACTGAATTTTAAATTTAGTTTTCGGAAGTCAATAAATGCTACCAGCAAACCACAAATGGGGTACTGAGATCACAATTAATTTTAGTTTAAAATCTTCAGGACACATTGAGTCATTGTCTGTGTGTGGTAGCTCAGTCTGTAGGGCAGTAGGTTTGTATGGAGGTGGTTCAGAGTTCAAAACCTGGTTCAATCCCCCACAGAAAATACTTGTGTTGTGGAAATTGAGACTTCAAACCTTATGACTGAGCAAGTTTTTAAGTACAAAAGCTAAAAATGACAAGTTCAAATGTCCCACCAGAACATGTTCAAGTGTGAAGGGTTCGTAAGTCGTCAGTGGTGCAGCAACTGGTTCAAATCCTGCTTGTGACTACAGAACCTGGATCAGTGCGACAACTCCGAAAGGGGTCGGGGAGGGGGCCTGATTCCCTCCCTGAGTTTCTGAGAGATAAATGTGAGGGGTTATGCTGGTTGGAATTGTGCCAAGCTGGGGTTTTCCTGAAGTGGCAACAAAGTACCTATCAAGTACAAAGTAACTTGTCCATATATGTAACTTAAAGGGCTTAACATACCCTACTGGACCATGTTAGTTGGCCAACTTAATTAAGTTTCACCAAGAAACTCAAGTTGCCTGGCAGGTAGAAATGGCCTAGTAACTGGCAAGTTCAGTTGGCACAAGTTACTTTAAGTAAGTTGGTTCAGCCTAAGTTACTTGGCCAAACTTACTTAAGCTGGCCCTTAGATATGGAGGCGCTGGATTCTCTGAGGATTAGATGGAAATCCAGCTGTGAACATGTGTCTGGTTTTTTAGGTGAGAGTGGCAGGATGAATGGTGGTCATGGATGCAGCCTTCAAACCAACCGGAGTCCCAAATAGAAAAGCACTATTTGAAGTCACGGACAACAAAAGATGGTTGGACCTGTAAACCGGCAACTGGTGCAATGCAGGTTCTGGTATCAGGCGGATGTTAGTGATGCAAGGGTTAGGGCTTTTTTCAACCCCCGGGTACCGCAGATTGCAAAACGTCTGACCCGCACCAAACCACCCCGCATCGCTTTGTCAAGTTTTACAACCCACTATCGCCCCGCCCCGCCTCAATAAAAACAAGTTATAATATTGAGCTTCATACCTCGCTGAATCTTTCCCAAACACGAGATTAATTTGTCCCTCCTTTCTTTTAAGAATAGAAACTCCCGAACAAATTTTATCCAAAATATCTTCCTCCATCGTTTTGTTGATGTGGCTGCCTGCCACCTGCTTGGAGCGCACTTCGCTGGCGCTTTCTGTACGTGCCTACGTCATAGGGTCGAAGGTTATCTACACGTTATGTTTTAAAACATGACGTATTTAAATAACTGTCTTTAATATTGTGTTTTACAACATTAAGCATTGATTAATGTCTTTATCTTCAGTGTGCATATCTATATAATATATATATATATTTGATAAACTCGCCCCAAACCGCACCGCACTAAAGTAATAATTTATTGACCCGACCCAACCCGACCCACGGCTAACCCGCGGGTTGGAAGTCAATCCGCGCATCACTAATGGACGTGACCAAGAAATGATACATAACGGGAGGGGTGAGGGTTCCATGACTATGTTTGTGTTTAAATTCTAGCTTGTTTTGCAGATTTGAAATTGCAGCTTTAATCAAATATCTCATGCTTTTCTGTATCACAAACTGATATTTTTATCTTTCTATAATTTTAACTTTTCAAAACATAAATTGGTAAATTTAGCTTCTAACGGCACAATTCAGTTGAGCTGCTTGGTAACACTTTACAATAAGGTACGCAAAATAGTGCTTAGTTACTAGGGAACTACATAGGGGTTAATGCGTAATGAAGCAGGGACTAATAGGTAGTTAACCAGTAGTTACTGCTGCAAACTCTCATCATTTATATTGTGCTTCGTTACTAGGGAATGACTTAGGGGGTAATGAGTAATGAAGCAGGGACTAATGGGTAGTTAATCAGTAGTTACTGGTGAAAACGCTCATCAGTCTTTTTCAGGGACTAATGGGTAGTTAACCAGTAGTTACTGGTGAAAACGCTCATCAGTCTTTTTCAGGGACTAATGGGTAGTTAACCAGTAGTTACTGGTAAAAACACTCATCAGTCTTATTCAGGGACTAATGGGTAGTTAACCAGTAGTTACTGGTAAAAACGCTCATCAGTCTTATTCAGGGATTGATGGGTAGTTATTTATGAAGGTAATAAGGAATGAATCCCAGATTAATGTCGTGCCTGTAGACTCTGTTTTGTGAACTTCATGAAGGATGCAGATAATTTGCAATGTCACAGTTATTTAACATCCCTGCATCATCTTGATTTCACTTGTCTGTCACTTCGTCGTCCCTCGTCGTCCCTCGTCGGCATCCGTCCGTCTCCAGAGACGATGGAAAGTGAAGCCTCCTTCCAAGTACCTGAGGAACAAATCAGTAACTACTAGGTACTTAACCATTACCTACTACTTATGTGTACCCTAAAGTAAAGTAATGCCTCCTCCCAAGTACCTACTGAGGAACGAATCTGTAACTACTAGGTACTTAACCATTACTTACTGCTTTTATTATACAATCTTGACAAATAAATTATTTATTAAAAATACAACACTTTACATATCTCATGCCCCAAAACTACACAGGACAGATAAGAATAGCAGAAGACAGTTTTTACTCTAGAGACAATACCGTTTTATTCACTCACTCACTCACACACACACATACACGCACGCACACACACCACTAAATGGTGGTGGAAGAGAGGTACCGGTCCCCACTCCAGGTTGGTAGGTGGCGGGAATGCACCTCATGTTGTTTCCAGGCTGCCATAAAAACCCTAATAGTAGAAGGAGAATTCGGATGAGTGCATAAACAATGTCAAAGCAACATTTATAATACAAAGCACTCTTTTAGTAGTCCATTAGCACTTCACTAGTAGTCCCCCAATTTCCAGACCGGAATGATGAAGAACAGCCTCCATAGTTGGCTGAGTTAAACCCAAATAAAATACAAAATTGAATATTTTTCTCGCTTTTAATTTATACCAAGGTACCTTTAGAAGTTTGAGCATTTTAAAACATCAACAGGGCTATGTTTATAAAACATATTGAGCTTATTTTAAGGTGCTATAACTAATCTGCAAACAAGTTAGGCCCAGCTAGCTAGCTTATACAAGCACTTTCCCAGAACTCTCACCCCTCCCGTCGGCTATAATCCCTAGGCCGCGCCCCTCCGGATATGGGAACGCGCATTGCCACAGTGAACAAGAGAGAGCAGAACACCTGCTGCAGTTTCTTTGTGAATCAATATAAACGTTTTTTTTTTCTAAAGATATTCTGTCATAGTTCTGTAATTTTTAAAGAAAGGTAAGGAATAAAATAACCAAATAAATCAAATTTAGATTGAAAAAAATCTGAGTTTTTATTTTAATCCAAATTCTAATTTAACCGCGTTCTCTTCTTCTCATGTTGGAATCGTCCTCTCATTATCAACCATCTAAAACTTCCTCAGCCTTCATTGTAGCACCTACCTGCAGCTCAGCAGGTCTGGCTCTACCTGTCTCACCTTCACCAGCTTCCAGCTGACCTTCCTCTCATCTTCAATATGAAAACAGTGACATGAATATGGGTTAAAATAAATACTGATGGGAATGTCACGAACAAGCAAAAATTATACAAACTATTTTTAATGTGGGAGATGTGTAACACAAATTTTATAGTCACGTGGTTCAAGTTAATAGAAAATGACTCTTTAACAACAATCTTATTTACTGTAGTTGGTGTCAAATGGCTTTTGTCTGTTACTGGAAATTGCATCATGTTTGGGTTGGATAGTAATGTTTAAGTCACCTAATAAGATCAGTTTAACATCAACACCCTATAGTTCCAGAGAAAAAACAATGAAATGACTACCAACTCACATTAACTTTCTTTTTTAGTAATAGCCTAAAAGTGGCGTCGGCCTCAAACTGGTGTCTCCGGGTCTGCAGCAATACCCTTCTCGCTGCAGCAGCAGTCCCTCTCCCCAGAGACCCACTGAGGGGAGGGGCTATGTCAGCGACAAGCACTGCTGTGCCCCTTCAAAATAAAAGCTTGGGAGTGAAATATTACAAAATCCATTTTTTCAGCTCTACGTTATTGGGGGGGGCACGTCCCACCGGGTCCACCCCGGTTCCTACGCCCTTACTGATACTGATGTGTGTGACCCTCACTCTGTCCTCCACTGCTGCGGAGGACAGAGTGAGCCCCAGCTGGCTGATTCTACTCGCCAATCGAAGGCGGCAGGCATGAATTTCAGTGTTCAAGTTGTTTTTACCACTCTACCACTTTACCACCTCAGTCCCAGTCGGACCATTGAGGAAGAGGTCTGAAATAAAGTCACCTCAGAACGGAAAAGACACATTTGACCCAGATGGGAAACCAAATTCGCTTAAGTTCCCGAACCAGCCCGTACTGACTCACGTGTGTAATAGGAGTTTCTGTTTTCAGTTGGCGAGTTGAGTCACCAGTTGCTGTCCAGAAGCGATGACCCAGTTGTTTCGCCTGCTGGGCCTGCAGGGCCCCGTGTCCTCTAGCTGGTCCAGAGAAGCTGCAGTCAGGTCCTTCAGCTCCAGCTGTCCCTCCTGTTTAATACAAAACACAACCAGGTCTGCAGCCTCACAGCATGAAGGAGATCCTTCAGGAGAACTCAGCTCTACCTGGCTGGTCACCGTGGAGATGAGGATGTTCTTCGTGAGCTCTACTCGGCACAGGAAGAGCTGCTGACGGGTCGTGTAGCAAACCGAGTGAGCTTGGTTACTTACGATGTGGTAGGCATTCCACGTGTCTGGATCCATGCCAGACGTGCACTCCTGAATGCTCTGAGAATCAAATGGTACAAATCTTCATTAACACTGTTTTGTGTGAAAAAACATCAGAATAATACTTTACCATTTACCATGTACACATGAAAGTCCGGTGACACCTCGATCTCTGCCTGGCAGTTGAACAACTCCACACAGAGCTTTGCTAGATTTTCTTCTGAGAGCCTTTCACAGCAGGACCTCGCCCAGGAAACAACTTGAAGAGAAATGAAAAATGGTGCCTAAACTGATCTTTATTTTAAAAGCAAAACGTCAAATGAATAGCAAGAAAAACAATAAAGAAGACAAACCGCACTCTTCACCTTGCAATGACTGATGTCCAAAGGGCAGAGCTCCAGCTGTTTTGCTTCAGACAGAAGCTTCTCGTCTGCTATCATCTCAAACTAAGCATTAGGTGAGAGATGTGCTGGAGGTGGAGGAGAAGGGTTGTGGGTTCCTCAGCCACTCAAACAACCCACTGGCCAGAGGACAGGTCAGCATACAGATGCAGAGCAGGAGGTGTGGATCAGTCCTAAAGAGAGAGGAGTAAATACTGACATTTCACTGGCTATAGAAGGCATTACTATTGATAGAGTGAGGAAAAGTAAGTTTTTGGGGTTGATGAAAATATTTCCTGGAAGCCACATATTAATGGTATAGAAATAAAAATAGCAAAGGCATTTGCTATGCTACACAGAGTAAAGGAGTCTTTGAATAACAATGTCTATTATACAATACTCTGATTGTTCCATATCTGTCTTATTGCATTGAAATCTGGGGAAGTACATATAAAACATACACTGATCCAGTTTTGATTTTACAAAAAAGAGCAATGAGAGTCATTAGTCAAAGTAGTTCCAGAGCTCCAACCAGGCTGTTATTTGCTGAATTACAAATATTAAAATTTAGATATAAAACCAAGATTCATGGCCAAAGTGTTGGAGCGATGTGTTTCTGTGTGTGGAGTCGGTTTATGGAACTTTAAAAAGACTTCAAACAAAATGACAACAAAATAAAAGCATTAATCTTGTTGTTTTTGTCATTTGTTTCTTCCTGTTTAAACTGCCATGAATAGATGATGTTACAAGAAAGTAAATAAAGTATCTGTTAGTAAATCATTAGCGTGATGGTCCGCAGCTGTCTTTCAGTTCCATTTATTAGTTCAACACATTTTATTTATTACTGATTTCACTACTGGTGTGAGTGTGGCAGATTATATATATATAGGATTTTCTTTTATTCTGCTCCTTTTCATTCAGGTATTTGTAAGTTGTATTTATTTTGTTAACTATTTGTTTAAAAAGTAATGAAATAAATGGGATAAAATAAATATATATAATTAAAAATAAATAACTACATTTTCTTATCGCAAAAAAAGTTTACGGTTCTTGTCAATTGTTATAAATTACAGAGTAGCAAAAGTTTCTTCTCTACCTTAATTTGTGTGCTGTCGATTTCATCATCTCTCTCTGCCTTCATCAGTGTTATTGTGGTTCCTTCTTCTGCCGTGCACCTGTGGATGGATGAAGAATTAATAAAATAATTATATAAACTACACAGCAGAGATTTGCAGTCACTGTTTTACTTAAATTACAGTTTGATCAGGAGAATTTGAGAAAGCTGCAGACATTTATGTTGTCACATGCAGCAACTTGATGCAAATTTGGACTCTCGTGGACATAAAAGCATACACATTCTACAAAACATGTTAGAAGTTAGTCTACACTTACCGATCACAGTCATAGCAGAAACAGCTGGGCTGGAGGTTTATTCACACCATGAATGAGTTGAAGATGATGCATTTTGTAAATAACAACAAAAAAAGTGAAGATATTAGCGGGGAAATTACATGAATGACTATCCCGATGTGTACATCACTGCTTATTTTATCCATACGATCTATGTAGCATTAGCATAACGTGCTATTAAAGTTAAAGTCCCAAGTATTCATCACACACTGGTGAAATTACATCTTCACATTTGACCCATTGCTCGGGAACTATTTGGTGGTTTAACCCCCCAATCCAACCCCTTAGTGCTGAGTGTCAATCGAGGAGGCATTGGGTCCCATTTTTTCAAAGTCTTTGGTATGACCCGACCGGGAATCAAACCATGATCTCCCAGTCCCGGGGCAGACACTCTACCACTAGGCCACCGGAGCTGGTATTAGTGCTAACAAAGAAAGGTGCAATTAAAGTCATGCGCAAGTATAAAACAAGAGTCACAGGAAGGACTGATGTCTCATCAGGTAACATTTAAATCAGCTGTGAGTCTAGAACTAATAAAACAATCAGCTGAGTCTGATGATGTGAAGATTCATCCTAGACTTTCTAAAACTTACGTTACTTTCAAACTTTTCCTAATTCTTTTATTTGATTAAATGCTTTCCACAATGTGTGTGTGTGTGTGTGTGTGTGTGTGTGTGTGTGTGTGTGTGTGTGTGTGTGTGTGTGTGTGTGTGTGTGTGTGTGTAATCATTTAGTAAATCACACACACACAATCTGGAAAGCATTTAATCCAATTAAAAATAGGAAGAGTTTGAAAGTAACGTAAGTTTTAGAAAGTCTAGGATGAATCTTCACATCATCAGACTCAGCTGATTGTTTTTATTAGTTATTTTATGTTAAAGTGTTCAGCTTAATGTTCCTCCTCTGAAGACTCACAGGTGTAGCGTGGGTTAGTGGCGCATATTTAAAGATGAATCAATAAAATGTCTTTCACGAGGCAGGAAAGAGATGAGCTTTATTCGAGAAAGAGATAGGAAAGGTCTTGGCAGAATCCTTGAGTTTCTTCCTTGAGTCGTGACGTCACCTGCAGGATAGCGGCACTTAGATCAAACTAAGAGCACATGACTCTGGACAGATATCAGAGTCTTTTCTGCAGCCTTGACGTGGCCTGAAAGTGAAAGTGTTACTGAAGTTCATTTAGGAGAAATCAAGGGACCCATCTAGCTACACAGGTGATTTACCTGATGGGACATCAGTTGTTCCTGTGACTCTTAGTGACGTCATCTAACAGTTAAATCTCCTGTCTGGTTCTCAGATCCTCACCGGGTGTGGTGGCGCGCACCTGTAATCCAAGCTACTGGGAGGTTGAGGCTGGAGGATCGTTTGAGCTCAGGAGTTCTGGGGTACTTGTGGACTATGCTGATCAGGTGTCCACACTAAGTTAGGTATCAATATGGTGATCCTGGGGGAGCCCGGGACCACCAGGTTGACCAAGGAGGGGTGAACCGGCCCAGGTCGGAGACGGAGCAGGTCAAAGCCCCCGTACCGTTCAGTAGTGGGATCACACCTGAGAATAGATGCTGTAGTTCAGCCTGAGTAATACAGCGAGACCCAGTCTTTTACACTCATCACTAAACTATTGGCACCACACAAACACTCAGTAGGACATCTTTACAGCTGATTTAATCTGTTTTTATTACTGGTAAAACTCCTTCACAAACAGCTGCTCTACTAGTCCTACAGCGCCTCCCTCTGGACAACAGCTGAAACCACAACAGCCTCTCTGCACTTTGATGTTTTAAATTTATTTTAATCTGAAAGACAAAAAGTTAGGATTTCACTCTAGCTGCTGACATCATGAGTAACTGACACAAATGACAATGAATGAATATATTTTTATCAGGGCGTGTTTCCAGCAGAGTGAAAACTTGACTTAGATTGTTTTATTAGTCCTGAAATAATTTAAACCAACTTTAAAATAAAAAAGGTCTTTATAGCAAAAGATTTTAAATAAAATAAAAACATTTTTGTTTCATACAACTGTTTATCTCAGTTGGTTCATGTGATGCTATGGTCACGTGTGTTTCTGATGAGAACATGTTAAAAACATATTAAACTTGTGTCAGTTGCATGTTGTGATGTTTTTGTGGAGCAGATCTGATGCTGAACGGTGAGAAGTTTAAACCATCGACACTTTCATGTTTGTAGTTGTAGTTTGTGTCCATGAGCAGCAGCAGGACTCAGAGAGGCTGGTGTAGTTTCAGCTGTTGTCCAGATGGAGGCGCTGTAGGACAAGTAGAGCAGCTGTTTGTGAAGGAGTTTTACCAATAATAAAAACATACTAAATCAGCTGTAAAGATGTCCTTTTAGTGTTTGTGTGGTGCCAATAGTTTAGTGATGAGTGTAAAAGACTGGGTCTCGCTGTATTACTCAGGCTGAACTACAGCATCTATTCTCAGGTGTGATCCCACTGCTGAACGGTACGGGGGCTTTGACCTGCTCCGTCTCCGACCTGGGCCGGTTCACCCCTCCTTGGGCAACCTGGTGGTCCCGGGCTCCCCCAGGATCACCATATCGATACCGAACTTAGCAAGGACACCTGATCAGCATAGTCCATAGTATCTGAGAACTCCTGAGCTCAAACGATCCTCCAGCCTCAACCTCCCAGTAGCTTGGATTACAGGTGCGCGCCACCACACCCAGTGAGGAACTGAGAACCAGACTTTGAGGAAAGTCAAGTTTTTCAGGCCGTATTTACTTGCTGCTCCAGTATCTCTGTGTGATTGTTCCATCATCATTTAGTAAATAACCAAAATTATGGGGACCCCCTGGTATCTTGTGGAGACCCCATTTGGGGTCCAGACCTCTGAGTTATCACACTGTTTAGTAAATAAAACACACACTAAAAAACAATTATCTAGCCAACCAATCTCTAAACCCACTTATCCACGCAGGGTCACAGGGTGAAAAACAAATAATCAAATCAAAACATATTAAAAGTTTGTAATTAACGTAGGTCTTAGAAAGTTTAAGATGAATCTTCTCATCATCATTATTAAAGTGTTCAGCTTAATGTTCCTCCTCTGAAGACTCACAGGTGATTTAAATGTTACCTGATGAGATGTTGGTCTTTCCTGTGACTCTTGGTGACGTCATCTAACAGTTAAATCTCCTGTCTGGTTCTCAGATCCTCACCGGGTGTGGTGGCGCGCACCTGTAATCCAAGCTACTGGGAGGTTGAGGCTGGAGGATCGTTTGAGCTCAGGAGTTCTGGGGTACATGTGGACTATGCTGATCAGGTGTCCACACTAAGTTCGGTATCAATATGGTGATCCTGGGGGAGCCCGGGACCACCAGGTTGACCAAGGAGGGGTGAACCGGCCCAGGTCGGAGACGGAGCAGGTCAAAGCCCCCGTACCGTTCAGTAGTGGGATCACACCTGAGAATAGATGCTGTAGTTCAGCCTGAGTAATACAGCGAGACCCAGTCTTTTACGCTCATCACTAAACTATTGGCACCACACAAACACTCAGTAGGACATCTTTACAGCTGATTTAATCTGTTTTTATTACTGGTAAAACTCCTTCACAAACAGCTGCTCTACTTGTCCTACAGCGCCTCCATCTGGACAACAGCTCAAACTACACCAGCCTCTCTGGGTCCTGCTGCTGCACATGGACACAAACTACAACTACAAACATGAAAGTGTTGATGGTTTAAACTTCTGACCGTTCAGCATCAGATCTGTTCCACAAAAACATCACAACATAAAAATTGACACAAGTTTTGTGTTTTTAACATGTTCTCATCAGAAACACACGTGACCATAGCAGGGGCGTGTCCAGGGAGTGGCCTGGGGTAGCACATGCCACCCTTGAAATCTGAATTAACCACCTCAGGTGCCACCCCACTGAGTTCCATTTAAATTGACTTTTGTGGATTACAGGCCAACAGAACATTTATTTTTATTCTTTATTATTTTTTCATCATATTGACATAAATAGTATTTAGAAAAACCATGTCAGTCCCACTCCACTCCAGTTGGTGGCGGTAATGCACCAAGAAGTGGCCTACAAGCTACCACTAAACAGCTTGAAGAAGAAGAAAAGATTAGTCACGACAACATAGGCTGTGTCCAAATCCAGGGGTTGCATGCTCATGAGCACCCGTCCTCACTGGTCTCTGGAGAACGTGTTATTCCGTGACCGGTTAGACCGAACGTTAACAGCTGTGAATGTGGACAGTCTAGCCTTAAATAGTCCCGCCCCTACTTCAGCTAAATGCTTAAAGGAAATCCATTACAAAACATGGATCCACTATGCCGGATTATTCACGGTTAATTGTAACTTACGTTACTTTCAAACTCTTCCTATTTTTAATTGGATTAAATGCTTTCCAGATTGTGTGTGTGTGTTTTACTAAATGATGACACACACACAATGTGGAAAGTATTTAATCAAATAAAAGAATTAGGAAGAGTTTGAAAGTAACGCAAGTTTTAGAAAGTCTAGGATGAATCTTCACATCATCAGACTCAGATGATTGTTTTATTAGTTCTTTTATGTTAAAGGAGTCATCACCTGAAATCTTTACTTTTCCACTTGAAAAAATGTCTATAATGGCTTCCTAATGATTTTTCCCTGGCTGAGAAGCCGATATTTAACATTAGCTACGTTTACATGGGCATAAGTAATCGGAATAAACGCCCTATCGGATCAAAAATTCATCGTGTAAACATGTCAATCGGAATATTCTGATCCGATTCGGCCTGATCTGAATGAAATTTCATTCCGATTGAGAGAGGTGGTTTTGTCCTATCGTCAATCCGATTGGCGTCCATGTACACAGCCATTCGGATCGTTGGGGTAAAATAATGACCACTGCGCATGTGTGCAACTTCAGCGTGGCCTCTTTTCGCCTCTGCGCATGCTCAGGACAGATCGAAAACATGGCGGGCGGTAAACAAGTGATCTGTTGCCGACGCTATTTTTTTACTGGAAATACTACTCAATATTACTGAACGTCTCCATGGCCGGACGGCTACAAATGCCGAGTTATACACTCAAGTGCAACTAAAGATGCAGCACGCGGGAAATCACCGAACCTAGAGAATAAGCAAATAAAATGCAAGGGAAAAGACGTGCGGACAAGATGGCGTTTGTTTACAATTTCTCTTCCGGGAAAGGCAACTCTGCGCATGCGCAATCTGTGGTGCGCGCATCGCGGCGTGATCGGATCATTCCAGTTAGTGTCCATGTAAACAGAGATTTGAGATTTCTGATCAACCAAGATTTGAATCGGATTGGGGAAATTTGGCGCATGTAAACGTAGCTACTGACGCGTTTGTTTAATCTTGCCTTCTTCAACCAGCTCACATGCACCCCACGAGCACGCGCATTCCAAAACGACAACTTGAGCTCTGGCCTATATGCCGACACAAAGGTCGAATATAAACAAATATGAACCAGCAGTGAACAAACAAGCACAACAAAGCTCATTTCATAACGTGAAACGCATAAATTATGTCTTACCGTTGACGACTCGTGTTATAATCCGTGTTATGGGAGACAAAACTCTGATCGGTGTGTGTATTCCATCTTTACAACAGCATAAGAGCCGATGCCTGGCTGTTAGCTTGCTTTGTCCCAACTCAACAACAAGCGAGGGCGCCATTACGCACGAGGCGAGGCGAGGGCTCGTTCATACATGGTTAGATCCCGTAGGTCACTGCCAGGTCGGGTTCAGTTATAACTTTTGTTGTTTTGGAGCGAGACGCTGAAGCTGCTTCCTGCTTCCTTCCACCAATCAACGCACTCCTCAGTCCCGCGCGCCTCCGAGACAGCCGAAATATCGCGTGTGATCTCGCGAGAAAATATGACCTTTACAATAAAGGATTAAAAAATCACATTCTTTATGTATTTTTCCAATACAATTTATTTTAATGGTCTAAAAGACTATAATAGGACGTAGATATCCACGGTATTATAGGTGATGACCCCTTTAAAGTGTTCAGCTTAATGTTCCTCCTCTGAAGACTCACAGCTGATTTAAATGTTACCTGATGGGACATCAGTCTTTCCTGTGACTCTTGGTGACGTCATCTAACAGTTAAACCTCCTGTCTGGTTCTCAGATCCTCACCGGGTGTGGTGGCGTGCACCTGTAATCCAAGCTACTGGGAGGTTGAGGCTGGAGGATCGTTTGAGCTCAGGACCTCTGGGCTGCATGTGGACTATGCTGATCAGGTGTCCACACTAAGGTCGGTATCAATATGGTGATCCTGGGGGAGCCCGGGACCACCAGGTTGACCAAGGAGGGGTGAACCGGCCCAGGTCGGAGACGGAGCAGGTCAAAGCCCCCGTACCGTTCAGTAGTGGGATCACACCTGAGAATAGATGCTGTAGTTCAGCCTGAGTAATACAGATCCCAGTCTTTTAGACCCATCAGGAGGATAATATCACAACACAAACTCCAAATCTTAGTTTTTACACAACACAGCAGCTTCTTTAGGTTTTCTTTTGCTTTATGGATTCCTTCTATCTTCTACCTCAGCCATGATTTCTACAGCGCCTCCATCTGGACAACAGCTCAAACTACACCAGCCTCTCTGGGTCCTGCTGCTGCACATGGACACAAACTACAACTACAAACATGAAAGTGTTGATGGTTTAAACTTCTGACCGTTCAGCATCAGATCTGCTCCACAAAAACATCACAACATAAAAATTGACACAAGTTTTGTGTTTTTAACATGTTCTCATCAGAAACACGTGTGACCATAGCAGGGGCGTGTCCAGGGAGTGGCCTGGGGTTGCACATGCCACCCTTGAAATCTGAATTAACCACCTCAGGTGCCACCCCACTGAGTTCCATTTAAATTGACTTTTGTGGACTACAGGCCAACAGAACATTTATTTTTATTCTTTATTATTTTTTCATCATATTGACATAAATAGTATTTAGAATAACCATGTCAGTCCCACTCCACTCCAGTTGGTGGCGGTAATGCACCAAGAAGTGTCTTGCAAGCTACCACTAAACAGCTTGAAGAAGAAGAAAAGCTTAGTCACGACAACATAGGCTGTGTCCAAATCCAGGGGTTGCATGCTCATGAGCACCCGTCCTCACTGGTCTCTGGAGAACGTGTTATTCCGTGACCGGTTAGACCGAACGTTAACAGCTGTGAATGTGGACAGTCTAGCCTTAAATAGTCCCGCCCCTACTTCAGCTAAATGCTTAAAGGAAATCCATTACAAAACATGGATCCACTATGCCGGATTATTCACGGTTAATTGTAACTTACGTTACTTTCAAACTCTTCCTATTTTTAATTGGATTAAATGCTTTCCAGATTGTGTGTGTGTGTTTTACTAAATGATGACACACACACAATGTGGAAAGTATTTAATCAAATAAAAGAATTAGGAAGAGTTTGAAAGTAACGCAAGTTTTAGAAAGTCTAGGATGAATCTTCACATCATCAGACTCAGCTGATTGTTTTATTAGTTCTTTTATGTTAAAGGAGTCATCACCTGAAATCTTTACTTTTCCACTTGAAAAAATGTCTATAATGGCTTCCTAATGATTTTTCCCTGGCTGAGAAGCCGATATTTAACATTAGCTACGTTTACATGGGCATAAGTAATCGGAATAAACGCCCTATCGGATCAAAAATTCATCGTGTAAACATGTCAATCGGAATATTCTGATCCGATTCGGCCTGATCCGAATGAAATTTCATTCCGATTGAGGGAGGTGGTTTTGTCCGATCGTTAAAGTTCATTTCATTTCAGGACCAAAATATTCAGTCTGTTAGTAAAGATTTGACTTTGGGTCTTGATGTTCTGCTCAGCTCTAGTACCTCTGTGGTGTCTTGAGTAGAGGAGGGGTAAAAACCTTCATTGGGCTCATCAGGTAGGAACCCTGCATCTTTGGTGTTTCACTGATTTAGGCCCACAACACCTCTACTGAACGGCAACACTTGTGTCCCTGGTGAGTCCTACTGCTGCTATCTGAGTGTATTTGAGGCTTCTTCATTTATTCCCCTGATCAGCAGCGCTTTCCATGGCACTGTTAGTTCCAGGATGTAGAGGACCTTCTGAGATGACTAAAGAACAAGTAAACACAGTCTGGTAAAAACATATCAAGTATGGTTTTGTATTTGGCTCAGTGAATTATTTCATCAGCAGCGAGACAAATCCTTCCTTTTGATGATTCAATGTTGAAAATATCTTTATAACATACTATTAATGCAAGGAGATAGATGATCCACTGTGGTGACTCCTGAAAGAAAAAGTGCAAAGAGAAAGAAGATGAATGCATCACCTGCAATCGTCATATGATGATTGTGCTCTTTTTTGTCGTAAATGTGTCATTTTGATGAACAGAATCATTTCTGCTTTTCCTAAAGTTGAAACCATGAATTCATTCATGTTTGTAGTTGTAGTTTGTGTCCATGTGCAGCAGCAGGACTCAGAGAGGCTGGTGTAGTTTGAGCTGTTGTCCAGATGGAGGCGCTGTAGGACAAGTAGAGCAGCTGTTTGTGAAGGAGTTTTAACAATAATAAAAGAGATTTAATCAGCTGTAAAGATGTCCTATTATTGTTTGTGTGGTGCCAATAGTTTAGTGATGAGTGTAAAAGACTGGGTCTCGCTGTATTACTCAGGCTGAACTACAGCATCTATTCTCAGGTGTGATCCCACTACTGAACGGTACGGGGGCTTTGACCTGCTCCGTCTCCGACCTGGGCCGGTTCACCCCTCCTTGGTCAACCTGGTGGTCCCGGGCTCCCCCAGGATCACCATATTGATACCGACCTTAGTGTGGACACCTGATCAGCATAGTCCACATGCCCCCAGAAGTCCTGAGCTCAAACGATCCTCCAGCCTCAACCTCCCAGTAGCTTGGATTACAGGTGCGCGCCACCACACCCGGTGAGGATCTGAGAACCAGACAGGACATTTAACTGTTAGATGACGTCACCAAGAGTCACAAGAAGGACTGATTTTGAACATATTGTCGTGGGAATTTTTAATAAAGCAATGAGAAAGCAGTCCATGATTCAATCAAAAGGTTTTAATTCCAATATTGCAATATGAGAATGACGAGACAATCAGCGGAGACTCTTCCCAGGGCAGTCCCAGCAGTGTGTCCTGCCCAGCAGACTTCCCACTCTATTTATCCCCCTTGACCCCCCCAAGGGAGAGAACAAACAAAAGATGGTCTTACAGTGTTATCTAAAGGGGGTTGCATCAAATGGAAAAGAGCAACACCCCCCCATCAGCAACTACCACTGTAGAGAACCAGACAGGAGATTTAACTGTTAGATTAGACTGTTGTGTGTGTGTATCATCATTTAGTAAAACACACACACACACACAACCTGGAAAGCATTTACTCAAATAAAAAAATTAGGAAAAGTTTGAAAGTAACGTAAGTTTTAGAAAGTCTAGGATGAATCTTCACATCATCAGACTCAGATGATTGATTTATTAGTTCTTTTATGTTAAAGTGTTCAGCTTAATGTTCCTCCTCTGAAGACTCACAGCTGATTTAAATGTTACCTGATGGGACATCAGTCTTTCCTGTGACTCTTGGTGACGTCATCTAACAGTTAAATCTCCTGTCTGGTTCTCAGATCCTCACCGGGTGTGGTGGCGCGCACCTGTAATCCAAGCTACTGGGAGGTTGAGGCTGGAGGATCGTTTGAGCTCAGGAGCTCTGGGCTGCATGTGGACTATGCTGATCAGGTGTCCACACTAAGCTCGGTATCAATATGGTGATCCTGGGGGAGCCCTGGACCACCAGGTTGACCAAGGAGGGGTGAACCGGCCCAGGTCGGAGACGGAGCAGGTCAAAGCCCCCGTACCGTTCAGTAGTGGGATCACACCTGAGAATAGATGCTGTAGTTCAGCCTGAGTAATACAGCGAGACCCAGTCTTTTACACTCATCACTAAACTATTGGCACCACACAAACACCAAGTAGGACATCTTTACAGCTGATTTAATCTGTTTTTATTACTGGTAAAACTCCTTCAGAAACAGCTGCTCTACTTGTCCTACAGCGCCTCCATCTGGACAACAGCTCAAACTACACCAGCCTCTCTGAGTCCTGCTGCTGCACATGGACACAAACTACAACTACAAACATGAATGAATTCATGGTTTCAACTTTAGGAAAAGCAGAAATGATTCTGTTCATCAAAATGACACATTTACGACAAAAAAGAGCACAATCATCATATGACGATTGCAGGTGATGCATTCATCTTCTTTCTCTTTGCACTTTTTCTTTCAGGAGTCACCACAGTGGATCATCTATCTCCTTGCATTAATAGTATGTTATAAAGATATTTTCAACATTGAATCATCAAAAGGAAGGATTTGTCTCGCTGCTGATGAAATAATTCACTGAGCCAAATACAAAACCATACTTGATATGTTTTTACCAGAGTGTGTTTACTTGTTCTTTAGTCATCTCAGAAGGTCCTCTACATCCTGGAACTAACAGTGCCATGGAAAGCGCTGCTGATCATGGGAATAAATGAAGAAGCCTCAAATACACTCAGATAGCAGCAGTAGGACTCACCAGGGACACAAGTGTTGCCGTTCAGTAGAGGTGTTGTGGGCCTAAATCAGTGAAACACCAAAGATGCAGGGTTCCTACCTGATGAGCCCAATGAAGGTTTTTACCCCTCCTCTACTCAAGACACCACAGAGGTACTAGAGCTGATCAGAACATCAAGACCCAAAGTCAAATCTTTACTAACAGACTGAATATTTTGGTCCTGAAATGAAATGAACTTTAAAACAAAACGTCTTTTAAATCAACAACCAACATGTTTCTGATGGAATCACATGTGGAAAAGTTGTTGAACTTGTGTGTTTTTCAGAGGCTTGTTATTTGCATGTTGTGATGTTTTTGTGGAGCAGATCTGATGCTGAACGGTCAGAAGTTTAA
>SSNS01000086.1:9460-67189 GCA_006937985.1 Aphyosemion australe
GTTGCTATGGTGTTCTTGGGGTGTGGGCCGTGCTTCTCCAGACATGGTGTGCAGAACAACAGCCAAAAAGTTCTATTTTGGTTTCATCTGACATCCCATAGTCTCCCAGTAATCCAGGCTTCTCCAAATGCTGTGTCACAAACTTTAATCGAGCCTCAACGTGCTTTTTGTTCAGCAATGGAGTCTTGTGTGGCGAGTGTGCGTGGATGCCATGATGCTTCAGTGCATTGCTTATAGTTTTTTTTTTTTGAAACAGCATACCTGCTGATGCAAGGTCTTCCTGAAGTTCTGTCTGAGTGATTCTTGGCTCTTGGAGAACTCTCCTGATTATTCTTCGGACTACTCAGACAGGAAATCTTACATGGAGCACCTGTAACCATTCCCATCAGAATGCTTTCCAACAATAAGATTGTGAAGATCTTGGGAGAGTTCTTTGCTTTTACTCATCATGAATTCTTTCCTGTGTGCCTCTTCATTTTCTTCTTCGTCTTTGATGGTAAGGCAGGCTGGATGCCCTAAGGCCACAACTACACTAACGCTGCAGCCAATCCCAGTCACAGTCTGTCATAGATCCCGATCGCCTGCAGAAAACGCAGCATCGCCCCCACCCTGCGCCACTCCCCCACCTCCAGCAATGTCCCTGTGTGCCTCCTGGGTAATGAGAAGATCAATTAGGACTAAAGCAGCTGATAATCAGTTAGTGCTGATAGGGGGCGGGGCTTCTCTCTCAATACTGACAGATTTCAGGTGATCTCCTGGCTTTCGATGCCATTTTGCACCTCATTATATTCATGTATTAAATATGTTTTCACTGTCTTTTCACTTTATTACACAAAACTCAATTTATGGACATAAATGTTTAGATGTCTTTGCATGAATTAAATACTTGAATCATTTAATTTATCCTGTTATTGGAATACCTGATGTGATGATCACTAATCTGAAAATCTGCCAAATTCCACTCACCTGCTTGATTAATCCACCCTCCATTATCTGATAGGTAGCCATTTTTCATTCTACCTGACTTTTTCAAGCACTGCTGTTGCCAAGTACAGTACCTCTGCAATAAGACTCGTGTTCTGCTGCTCTGATTGGTGGAAAGTACACCGATGTGTCCACAAGGCATTTTGTCTGCCGTTGATAACGTCTGAAAGTTAACTAAGAGGCTCAGCACTGATTTGCATTCTTCCAGTGATGCCAGGGTAAACACAAGCTCCATGAGATGGATGAAATTGCTGCTTCCCGCTGGCTTTTCTATGTTTTTTCTGATTTATCCTAAAGAGGATGCCAGGGAAAATAGGTCTTAAGATATGCACTTGTAACTAAATATCAGGCTAAAACCCAGCAACTAAACATAACATGGAGATTATTCCTACAGGAAGAACGCACAATCTTCAAACAGAAATAAAAATGATGATGATCTTACAGGTTCTGATGCTTTGTGCTTTAGTTGCAGACACATCAAATATCATTTGTAGCTAAAAACTCTAAAGCAGATACCAATTCTGATGGTTTTACTTCCTCTACAATGTGTGCACATTTTCAGCGTGAGTTACCCCAAACCCATGAATCTGGTGATGGCTGTCCACGGTCAACGTGGATGACTTTTTATATTTTGACCATTGATCGGCTCTCAGGAAAGTCTTTATGTGGTGACGTGTATCTGGCCTGATTTAGCTATACACCTGTGTAAACCACAACATGTCAAATACCAAACAGTGCATCTATTTTTTATTCTTTCTGTCATCATGTCCAGTCTGGTTTCGATCGACAGCCTCTAAAACGCTGGTGAACCTGTTGCTTCGTGGTTTTTAAGACCTGATCATTAACATTTTCATTCAGCTACGTATACTGAAGAGTGTCTAGATTCTATTACTACCCAGCATTTTTATTCTAATCAAGTAGAGCTTCAGGACATAATAAAACACAACAAAGTTATCAGTTATGATAAATCACATTTTCCTTTCTCCGCCCTCTGTTCACATATCACGATGCTTGAAACTGACTCTGTGTGCTTCAGCATCAGGACCACGAGCGTCTAAAGTAGCTGTGGGCATCTGGGGCAGTGAACATCCATCAGATTGGCCAAGAACGTCTGTTGGGATGCACAACACTTCAAAAAAGAGTAACCTGTGATTTTATTTGCAGCCTTTGCGATATAAACCTTTATATGCATGGATATCATGATCATCATACATTATCAATGCATCTTATGCAGCCCTACACCTGGGAAACGATGATTTAGTGAAGATTTGTCCAGTTTTCTTTATAAATCATGTAACTGGAATAATAATGTTAAAATTACACATTGTGGGTTTTGTTAAGTATTACAGAGCCTCTCTAAGACCAACATAGATGAAAGAAGTAATAAGTCAGAGCAGCTTTTATGATTGTATCCACTAAGTCTTCATCAGCTCAAACACAAAAGACATCAGATCCTGCTGACCGCACTTTGATTGGCAAGCGATGCCTCTGCAGGAGCGTGAACCCTAGCCACAGGAAGAAGTCTTTCACGAGAAATTAACACTTCAAAGGCTGAGTCTGATGAGGTGTTGTCAGAGTTTGGGATGGAGGCTTGCCGACCGCTGGGCCTGATGTGGCTTTGTAGTGTAGAGCAGATCCGACAGACAGGTGGGATCTGCATCACTCGGTTCATTGGGTCAGCCGCTGACTTCCTGAAGCATTAGGAAACGACTCTGCATGCAAAGGAAAGCATTTCCTTTCGCTAAATAGGCCGAATCTACAACATTTCCAAAAGAAAAGCTTATTTTCCAGTTTGTGATGCAGCCAGATAACAGACGTGTATTTTCACATTGTGCAGCTTAAATATAAAGCTGTTATTTTCAGTGTCAGCAGTCCCTGAAGGGGGATTATTGTTTCTAGCTTCTGCCAAAAAAAAGTACAAATGCAGAGTTCATTTCCAAAGATCCTCGTGTCTATGAGCTGATTGTTCGTCGCGCTAAAAGATAAATATTCTTCCTCTTTTAAGCTGCAGCTCATTTAAAAGTGCCTCCGTTTGAAATCATTTCATATTCTAAAGAGTTTCTGTGCCATGTGTTTCCACTGGTGAGTTTCCTCATTGTGGTTTAAAACAAATAATAAAATAAAGCTCATCAAATGGCTGCTGGTCCCTGAGATGGGAAAGCTGCCCTAGATAACGAGTCAGTCCAACCCCTCTTCACCAGACTGCAGGAGCACTGGAGAATCAAACGGCAATCAGAGGCTCAGAGCGGTTTCTGTGCAGGGAGTTGGTGTAGCGAGATTCAGGAGGAAACACAAGTGCTTTTATTTATTTATTTTTTGTGCAAGATCGGGGCAAGTATGGGAATTCTAGCAGGTTGCATCCCCCACATGCACACAAACACAAGAACACATGCAGTACTTTCATGCACCGTCATCCTCGACCTGTGTTCTAATTCCCCCAACTGTTAGATGAGCTGCAGATGTATAAATCTAAGTGCCATGCATCTCTTCACACTTTCCTCCTCCTCAGTCAAAGCAGTTCACTTAATGCAATATCTAAATGCATCCTCTATACCCTTTACCAAGCGAGTACATTTAACTTCAGTAGAAATCAAAAAAAGATTCATTGCAGCACCACTTTTATAATGTTTATAAGAAAAATGTTGTTTTTATTTGCATTTTATTTTTATTTTTCTGCAGGGTTTATTTAACTACATGCAGAAAAAGAACCCTATATAATAAAATACTTTAGCTTGATTTCGGATAAGAATAAAAATTTGAAAAACGTTACAGAAAGGAAAAGCGTCTAGCCAGTGAGCGCCGTGTAAAAGGTTAAAAACGATCAATACACAAACAGGTAAGGTAGTCTTTTCAAGCCTAAACTGAATTTGATTTTCTGCAGAGTAAACCCACTTCAGTGCTTAAAGTTTGTCAAAATCTACAATAAAATCTAAACAGAGTAAAAAAAAAGTACAAAAACGCACTGGAAGATGAAGGAAATGTAGTAACAGAAGTTTCTGTGGAATGACTGTAGATGTCAGTGTGGTGGAACATTACATCAAAGCCATGCATGAGCCTTTTTCCAATCATAATAAACTGATATTTTTATAGAAATATTATTACCTCTGAAAAGGCATGTCTTAGTGTCTGTGTGCTAATCTTAGCCAATGTAAATGCAGCTTTAACTGACAGTTTTACAAATGTTGAGCTAGTAGCTGAGAGTCATTTATATCACGTACTCTGAGAGCTGACACATCACAGGTGACAGAAACTGCAAATGAAAATCAAATCTCCACACTTGTCACAACTACAATTAGTCCAAAACTCAGCTGCTGGGTTCTTAACAGGCACAACTCGCAGGGAGCACATCACTCCTGAGCTGGCATCTCTGCACTGGCTCCTCATGCACTTCAGGGCGAAAATCAAGGCGCTAGCTCTGGTGTTTAAGGCTCTTCAGGAAACTGCTCCGCCTTACTTGGCCTTTTGAACAGGCATGCTTCATCAAGAGCTCTCCATTTAGCTGATAGGGAACTGTTGGTGGTTCCACGTTTGAAGTACAGGTCACGGGGGGATCGTGCGTTCCCGGTGTTGGCTCCGAAGCTATGGAATGGACTTCTTTGCTGGTTTTTAAGTCCTGTTTGATGACTCATTTTTATATCATGGCTTTCCAACAGCAGATGTCGTCCTGTATGTAATATGGCCTTTTTATTAGGTTTTATGTTTTACTTGTACTTGTTGTTGCTTGTTGCATTGTCCAGCACCTTGGGTGCCCGATAAGGTCGTGGAAGGGGCTTTATAAATAAAGTGAAATGAAATTAAGTTGTTTTTTTTGTCTCTTCTGGGTTGCAGGTGAATGCTACCTGATGGAGTGGTCAGACTGGAGCTCTTGTGTTAGCATCTGTGTCAAAGGGGCTGGCGTCGATTTTGGTTCTGTTCAGGCCCGGTCGCGGGCCGTGTTGGCCCAGGAGCCTGAAAACCTGCAGCTCTGTCCAGACCAGGCGTGGGAGTCTCAGGACTGCACTGGTAAGAACAAACAAATACAGAAAAAAACACTTTCTTCTTCACAAAGTAAAACTAGCTCTAAATTTTGGGCACAAATATGAGCTACGTCTGACCTTGAACAATGTTTTGACTAATGGTTGAGTCTGTCTAAACTCAACCATAGATTTATCAGAAATGACCCAAATCTGCAGTCTTCGGGCCATGCCCAAACCTCATAACACTTGTCAATGCCATAACTGAGCTGTAGGTGCCAAAGGTAGCCCAAAGGGCCCAGATGAGTCTGCTATCTGGGTTACGTCCATAAGAAATACCCCAACAGCCCCGCAGTGTATTGCCTTTTATTTATTCACAACCCACAAAAAAATAAAAGTCTTTTGTTTGGCTGTGTAATCCAAGGGCATCAACCTCTGATTTACAAGAGACCAAAATTTAAATTTTCTTTCCCATATTTATTCAAAAATAATGGCAAACTTGCTAAAGTTGCTAAAGTTTACAAAAGTCTAATGTCAAAATATTTTTATGTGAATTTGACCCTAAAGGTGGAGTAGATGTTCCTAGAAAAAACATTACAGCAAGCTACATTTAAAAAAAGCACAATTCAAAGGTCCAACCCCCTTTCTTCAGGCTCCACCCACAAGCCACACCCTCAGAATACAGGAGAATGCCGAACGCACTGGATACTGTCAAACAACCATAAAAACATAACATTATCTGACCCTTTCAACCCATTGTTGCAACGTTTCTGCTATAATTCCTAATGTAACGCACCTACGTAACAGCCACAGAGCCTTGAGGCTTCCGAACGGACCCCTCATAGTCCGATGCTGGTCAGGAGTTTTCCAGACTCTGTTCCCACTGAAAGCTTGAGAGACAGATGCCACTGGGATCTTGATCAGAGCTCTAGCTGGGAGTTCTGGGTTTATTACACTGGAAACCCCCTCCGCTTATTCCGCTCAGGTTACGTAACCATATAACAGTTTACTATGCTAGCTAATATAGCTAGCCTAGCTCTGGCTTCACTTCCTGCTCTGAACCAAGAATGTGTGGTTTGTGCACTTAGAGGGGTATGTGCAGAGGGGGGAGGGACAGTCAGGGGGCAGTTGGATGAATGGATCAAGATCCAGTCATTAAAGATCAAGTTCACTGGGAAACCTATTTTATTTGTTATTATTGAAATATGATCGGTCACTATAAAAATAGTCTTCTGCCACTGTTTCCTGCATTAGCCACAATGGGAAATGGAGGGGTTAGGGACTAGAAGAGTCAGTCAATTCTACGCCCATCCATCCATCTATCTATTGAGAGGAGCCAGTTGAGGTGGCTCGGGCATTTGGTTAGGATGCCTCCTGGACGCCCCCCTGGTGAAGTTTCCTGGACACGTCCAACCGGGAGGCGACTCAAAGGAAGACCCAGGACACGCTGGAGGGACTATGTCTCTCGGCTGGCCAGGGAACGTCTTGGGATTCCCTTGGAAGAGTTGGTCCAAGTGGCTGGGAAGAGGGAAATCTGGGCCTCCCATCTTAGGCTGCTGTCCCCGTGACCCAACTCCGGATAAGTGGAAGAGAATGGATGGATGGATGGATGGATGGATGGATGGATGGATGGATGGATGGACTCACTCATCTTGGTTAGCAACGGGGAAGGCTGTTGTTGGTTTAGCGTCTAGGAAAGAGCAGAGCACGTCTCAGCTAGTAGAAGCTAACCGTTAGCATTAGCAACTCCGCAACACAGCAGAAATCCCTCAGGCTTGTGTTATTTGTGGAGATAAAACATCAATGTTGTAAAGCAAAGGGAGTCAGTGGTAGTCATGCTGCTGTTAGCCAATCAGAGGTGAGATGTCTGAATATCATAAAATAAGACTCCAACACCTGCCGTCTTCAGCTCACCTCTGCTCTGACCTAGTTCCTGAAACAGGAGCGCCAGAGCTTTTTCCCACAAGATCGACTCACAAGGCATTCATTTATACTAGAGACCACTGCAAATGTGCTGGAAAAAAATTGTGAACTTGGTCGTTAAGAATGAAACATTCAAAACAGTTGGATAAGGTTTTACCAGGATTGTACATTTCAGAGGTGATTGAAATTCATCTTTTCACAAAACATTTAATTTATTGGTTGCCATCAGTGTGTGAAAAGCACTTCAAGCAATAAGGCAAAAATGCTCCTACTGCACCTTTAAAATTTCCCAAGATTTCATAAAACAAATCAGTATAAAAAAGATGATTCATCAAATGTGTCGTTGACATATTGTTGACTGAGTCTCAACCTTGGTGATGAGTGATGTGTGTGAAAACTTTCCACCTTGAAAGCCTCTGAATGCCACGGAGAGCTCATCCATGCGTTGTCTCCTGTAGGCTGTAATCTGTATGTTGGTGGTGAGCTGACGTCTGTCACAGGTTGTTACAGAACGAAGGCAGGAGGCGGCTCATCGATGCATCACAGGACAAACACAAAAAGACACTCACGTTCAGGATCAGACCTGCAGGCTCTTTGCTCTTCTTCCTCTCTGAACCTGGATGTTGGAGGAATCTGGGACACCATTAAGAACCCACAGGAAGAAAATGTTCAGATTGTAAAGAAGGGAGGGTCCGGGTGAGGATTTTCCTCACCAAGAGGTAGCTGTGCTAACCAGGCGGCTGTTTTGGTTCTTTGCCCCAGATAAGACTGGGACGCTGCAAACCACAGCTTGTTTTTCTGTCTCTTCTCCGAGTTAATTGGGGGATTTCCAGTTGGGATTTCTTGTGTCAGATCTCTGAACTGTGGAATCTCTGTTGGGATCTCTGCTGCTTCGCAGACGTGTTAATCACCCATTACTGTAGATGCAGCTTGTGAATCATCACCAGGAAAGCTCCAAACAGTTGCCATAGTCTCCGTCTGCAGAGCAATCCCACTCTTCCCACTCCTCCCCCTCCTCTCCCTGGCCTCCCACTCCTCCACAAATCCCTCCTAGGCTACTGTACACAGCTCCAAAGCAGTCTTCACTAGTTTGACCTGATTTCACAGCATCACTCACGGCACTGAGGGGGGAGGAGTGGCCCTGCCAAGACCAGAGGAGGCGGTGGAAGAAGGAGGGCGGTGCCGGGCAAAAGGAGGTTTGGGATGGAGGGAAAGGAGCGGTTTGATGAGATGCTCGCTTGATAAAAACAAACCAAAGCTGTCCCAGTTGCACCCTTTTCCAGAATATTAATTCCTACCGTGCTTTGCGTCTACAGTATGACCAGAATGAAAGACTTGCAGATCAGAATAAAACATTTTCAGACTGCACACGCGTTCAACTTCAATAAGATAGAAAAGAAGCTGCACGCAGCTGGAAGAGATCTGAAATTTGTAGCTCATTCCCCAAAAGCTTCAGGGACATGAAAGCTAAAGCTTGATAAAACATATATCTCACAGTTTGAGGTTTTCTTTACTGTAAAAAGTTTAAGACAGAAAGAGTCGAAAACAGAGGGAACTAAAAGTGTTTCAGCATCACTGAAAGCAAAAGGCAACATAAACCACACTGATGCTGCCCAAAATGCCAGTCACGTTGGATCAAATTTAAAATGTTTTAAGTCACATAGCAGAAAGAGTTTGTGAGCCTCGCTTCAAAATGTCAAATCTGCCTTCAAAAGTTCTGCATCGTCAGCAGCGTTTCTCTGAAGAGGAGGATGAAAACGGCACAAGCGCACCGAAAATGTCAGTACAGTTAATTACTTTTTGCTTGAAGCAGATATCGATTGTTTTAAAAACATTTTCCCACAACAAAGGTTATATGGGTACGTCTCAAAAATAAAAATATTGTGAAGTTCAAACATTTTTGTTACTCATGTCAGAAAGTGAAACTGATATTTTACATAAATTCGTTAAACGTAGAAAAAATATTTCAAGCTATTGTTTCTTTTCATTTTTAATAATTATGGCCAATTATAGCAGGTCAGTATGTATGATTTTATTTAATGTAAAGAGGACATATTATGCAAAACTCACCTTTAGCATCCTTTTCTGCTGCCATGTGGGTCTCTACTGCCTCTATAAACACTCCAAACATTAAAAACATCCATCCATTAGTCAGTGGGAATTACATGCCTAAAACAAGCCCTTTCAAGAAGTCCCCGTTTGTGATGTCACAAACAGGGAGAGCTGAATAGAACCACTTCTCATGTGCAAGAAAGAGCAATTGCAGGAAGAGCAGCGGCTCTACTTCGAGCCCCTCCCAGATATCAGAGCTTCCTAGCATAAAGTAGCCTATCAGAGAATGGGTGGGCGTGGCCAGCTCCAGCTTGTTTTCTTAAATAAGGGGTAGTCAACTCTGGTCCTCAAGGGCCTCTATCTAGCATGTTTTTTCCTGCTACAACACATCTCAGCAGCTGATTAACAGGCTTCTGAGCTGCTGAGCAGGTGAATCAAGTGTGCTGGAACAGGGAAAAAACTAAAACATGCTGGATAGCGGCCCTCAAGACTGGAGCTGTCCACCCCGCTCTTAAAGGGAAAGCGACCTGAAACGGCTCATTCTGGAAGGTCCTGAAAATATCAAGAATAAAACTGTTGAAATCGCTTCATGTGAGAGGAAATGAGTGCAAAGAACTTTACAAACATGTTTTGTATCGAACTGTTATAACTTAAGAAAAAAAAAAAGATATGTCCCTTTTAAATTCTTCATATTTTTATTATAATTTTTAACACAACTAACATTATGTAACTATTTAAATACCAATATACCCAGTACATTTAACTGGTCACTATGTGAAGAGTAGTTCCAGCAATAAGGCAAAGAAATGCTTCCGAAGAAATTCTCCTACTGCACCTTTTAACTGTTTCTAATCTATTTTCTTAAAGGTGTGGAGTATTCATTTAATCAATGAATTTGCAGTGGTCTTTAGTAGGAATGAAGGTCTTGTAAGTTGTATTCTGGGGAAACAAAGCTCCGGTGCACCTGTTTCAGGAACTAGAAGTGAGCCACATCAGAGCTTAGCTTCACTCGACAGGATTTGGAGTCTTACTTCCTGATATTTGGACAACAGCAACATGACTCTACCACTGACTCTGTGCTGCAACGTTGATGTTTTATCTCCACTAATAACACAAGCCTGAAGGAGTTCTGCCATGTGGTGGAGTTGCTAATGCTAACAGTTAGCTTCTACTAGCCAAGACGTTCTCTGCTGTTTCCTGGACGCTAAACTAACAACAGCCTTCCTCGTCATGAGTCAAGATGGGTGAGTCCATGAATGTTAAGTGACAGTGTGACGTAGATCTGTCAGGATTTTCAAATCCTAGAGTTTCACCGTCTATTTTCTATCAGAAGCTAATAAAGGAGATAGGTGTAGGAGACTATTTTCATGTTCAGCCTGCATGAAAAACCCAGAGTGACTGATTATAATCAGAAATATTTAAAAAATGTTTTTTCAGTGTTCCCACCTTCAAACTTCAGTGGCCTTGAAGGTGCCGTATTTGGTTCATTTGTTTATAACAAGTCGTTTTCTGTTAATACGGGTTAAAATAATCAAGAACTTCACGTCTCACACGGCTGCTCTTACGTTTCTGCCTCCAGACATAACGCCTGCTCTTCCTCTGAGAAATGTTCTTATCTTAGTAAAACTCCAGTCTGCTGGTAAAAGATGGTGGGAAGCGACGGCTGAAATGAGTGACTCTGTGATAACTTCACACATTTGAAAAATGACTTCGGTGGCGACGCAAAGCAGGAAGAAATGTGGAGGAATGAGAGAAAAGAGGAACATTAGGAGGGAAGTTGTCTCAGCTGCAGACGGATGGTCCTGTGAAAGGGGGAGATAGAGCCGCGCCATCGACTGGAGCTGCGATACTGTACCCGGGCCCGCGGAGACTAGATCTTCCTTTTGTTCAAGGTTAAATTGTTCATTTACACAATGAAATTGGCTGAAGCAATGATTGGTTATATGGGACTCTATAGGGAAATATACAGTCATTTACTGCCCTGATGGAGATATTGATAAAGTTATAATAGCATTGATAGAAAGTCATTAGGCAAAAGCTCCTTCTGAAGATTAAAACCTTCAACTGGACATTATGTGACAACAGCCTATTATTCAACCATAACTTAGCAGCTGCTTTATTAATCTGCCACTGCTTTGATTAATGGTCTTCACTGCAGACTCCCATTGTTAAGAGATGTTGTTTTTATCTGTATTTTCGCTCACAGGAGGCGATTGTTACGACTATAGGTGGTTCAGCAGCAGCGGTGCAAACTCCACCCGTCCACTTATCTGGTGTCAGCGCTCAGATGGACTCAATGTCACGGGTAAGGGACGCTGAGTTTTAAAACTAAACCTGCTTTTCATTTGGAAACTTGAAAACAAGATTTACTGGAGTTCTTTTCAGCTTAAAACAGGAAGTTTCAAAATTAAATAGTTTTTTGTTCGTGGTGTGGAATTTTAAACGTAAACACCAGTTAAAAAGAAAAATATCTATTTTTTACATTTGTTTTAAATAATTTCCAGTAATAGGCGTGTGTATTGGCAAGAAACTGGCAATAGGATATTTATCAGTACAGGGGAGATGATATGATATATTGCAATGTTAATATCTAGATGATATTTGTCATTTTTAAGACTGAATTAAATTGGAAAACCCAGGCTAGACACATTTTAAACAAATCCAGCATTATCGCCAGATCTTGTCGTTTTATCAAAATGAAGGCGGTAAAAACTGCTGCCACCTGGCAGTCGGAGTTTAAATTGCATCCCCACATAATAATTACAGTAAATGTTTGCATGTAAATTCTCAATAAAAAATTAAAGCACAGCTTTTAAACATCAGTATCATAACACAAATAACTGCGACATTCCAGTGTATCGATATTTTCTTACGTTCCTAGTTTTCACACATGACCTGTTTGTTTGAGGATTTCTATTTCTATAATAGTCAGGTGTGTGGTTACCATGGTAACCCTGATGAGCCACTAGTTGCAGCTTTAACATTTTTCTTTTTCTTGGTTCTTTTTGCACTTCTTCTACGATTCATAGATCAAAAAGTTAAACTCTTTTTTCTCAGCTTAAATTTTTACAAAAGGAAATAGATTTATAGAATAAAGTTTGAGTTATTTGAATCTTGAATTTCGTTAAGATTTGACAGGAAATAACACTTTTGACCTATTTAAAGGTGTGATTTTATATTATAAGTAGCACTTGGTGACAGGTCTGTTTTATTAACTCGGTTGAGGATCCAAGTGACATGAAGAAGTACGAATCGCTGCACACGCTCCAATATGTGAGCACAGACGTCAAAATAAAAGACCCAGATATCCTAAAATCCTAAAATGTCAAAAATATACCATGAAACAGAAAATAACTTTTATTTCTGTTAGAATTGAAGGCGGTGGGCGATGGCAGCCTGTACAGCTATTATCTCATGTGGGTGCTCACCTTTTATGTTCCCTTTACAGATTAATGCTATAAATAATCATCATCAGTGCAAAGTGCGGTGCATCTGCTCCAGATGATGTTAGAGTTGTTGTTTTTTCTCTCCTGACTTACAGGCGGTTGTCCTGCGATGAGTCCTCCGGTGGACAACAGCTCCTGTGACCCGCCGTGCCTCATGCCAAAGTCCTTCTGCACCGAGGTGAGCGGGTTTCTATCACGGCAATAATGCAGGAAGCAGAAACCGTTCAGGGAAACACGATCAACGGCAAAAACAAGTTAAACAGGATGAGGAATAACAGCAACAGCCTGAAGCTGGGGGTGCAGGTCGTCTTGATGAATGGCACTCGCTGTGGCACTCAGCTGCCTGAATCAAATTTGAATGCAGCGGGGAATGAAATGATGGCAGCATGAAAATGTAAAACCGATTTCTCCATAGTGACACTCAGCTGTGCTGCATCCAAATCAGAAACATAAGTTAGCAGTGGGTAATAAAACTCAACGTTGTTGATTTTTTTTTTTTTTTTTACAGTTTTTCTGGTTTTTGAAGGAATTTTGGGCTTAAAGAAAAAGGCTGGTTCTGTTTGGACTTTTTAAACACAGAACAAACTTGAATCAGAATAAAAAAGCTGCTCCTGAGTCAGTTTAGGAGCCAAATTCTATCAGACGTGTGTTTATGTTCAGATCTGGAGGTGCTGATAAAGTTTTAATGCTGACCTCATTTAGCAGAGCTTAATTATAGTTATTCACTGGACTGATGAGTGGCTCTTTTATTTTCTATCCTTTTTATTGGAATAAAAAAAGACACCAGATAATTCAACAGATGATCACTGCAGTGGCATGAAAACTGTGACACAAGGGTGAAAGAAACTGTTATGAAAGAACATTTTTAAAAAGTTTTTATTTCTGACCCATTTTCTGCTCCATTTAACCATTTCTTATCTAATCATTAGCATCCAACTCCACCAGCCTCAGAAACATTAAAAACCTTGAAAATATGAAAGAAATCCTCAGAATCACAGTTTAAAAATCATAGAAACTTGATAAATTGATTCTTATTTTTGCACCTGCAGCTTTAGCTGGAGAGTTGGTGCCACCTACAGCTTCTCGAGTGTGGCAGACCGGTGCATTTGTAGATGTTATTCTGCCTGTTTTCTACTATAGTTCATTTAAAGTTTGTGACTCATTTTAGTGGAAGCATCACCGTTTTATTCCCAGAGTTTTTGGTTTGTCTCTGGGATCAAAGCGAGTGTTGAACTTAATCATTTCCTTTTTCAGTTGCTTACAAATGAATTTGTTCCTTTCTAAATCTTCCTCAGAGCGATATGTTTTCATTTACATTGACTAAAAATAAATAAGACGTGTAAAAGACGTGTCTGCTGAGGCCAAGTGAAGATCCAACCTGTGATCACACCAGAACATCTCCCTAAAGCTAAAATTACACCATGTCTTCTGAAGCTCTAATGCAACCCAGTCAAATATGATTCTGCACTGCCCCCTGCAGGCTGGTGTGTGCATGTGCGAGGAGGGCTTCACAGAGGTTCTGTCCTCTGCTGGGGAGCTGAACCAGTGCACCCCCATCCCCATCCTGGAGATCCCCACTGCGGGAGATAAGAAAGGCGACGTGAAGACCAGTCGTGCCATTAACCCCACGCTGCCCACCACCATTCAACCGGGACGCACCGGACGGACCTGGTACCTGCAGCCCTACGGACCAGGTCAGAGCACTTCAGAAACACCAAGTAATCGTAGATTCAAATTTAATAAAATTTTATGTGAAAATCTCAAAAGGTGTTTAAAGTAATATAAAAACATAACTGGTGTTTTTTCCCTCTAAGTTAAAGTTGTATAGAAAGTTTCTGTATTATTTTTGTAAAATATTAAAACAACATGAATAAATACACATAAAAGTTATGGCTAAAATCTTCAGAGGTTTGTGACCCTGCAGAGCAACATGCAGCAATAATTGTGACTACAAGACCTAGATCTAGACAAAAAGATAAATGTTCGTAATATCAGATGTGATGCAACAAGGATTTAAGCTTTATTCAACATGTGTGAAATAAACCTGACATAAGAAGCATCACATGTTTATTATAAAAAAGTAAAGAAATACATTTTCATCCTAGTTAAAAGACTTATTTAATCAGATTTCATATAAATGATTAAGTTTATTAGTTTCCTTCCAGTTAATGAATAATAAACTAACAGGATGATCCTTTTTGATTTATTTTGACATTTAAGGGTTAAATCTGCTCTACAATAAAGTGAATCAGCACTAAGAGTTAACTAACATAGACCCAAACTGTGGTCTTAGCTCCTGTTTCACCAGATTAGATGATTTAAAAACTAATCATAATAAATTCTCCTTTTCTAAACATAAAAAATCCACTTCTGTGTCTTGCAAGGACATTTAGAATCTGTGTAATAATCAGAAAAATCACTTCCTTTAATCCATCCAGAAGGTTGTTTGGAGGGAAAACGCTACCAAGGAGCAGCTTTTATGGTTCCTAACTTTTCCATCAGCACAGACGGTGACATTTACGTTTCCTTTTTCTGAAATAGCAGCTGCTGCTACCTTGTTTTTTTACACTATCAACAGAAAACCAAACGGGTTCGACCTTCTGATCGGTGCGTCTTTATGTTAAACGAGCTGAGAGAAGAGCGGCTGTTTGTAGCTTTGGGTTGGAGTTTTCTGCAGTTTTAACCAACAAACTGACGCCTCCTCTTCCACAGATGGGAAGCTGAAGATGTGGGTGTACGGTGTAGCAGCAGGAGCCTTCGTGCTCCTCATTTTCATAGTGTCTATGATATACCTAGCTTGGTGAGTTGATGAGTTTTATCTCCCCTGTTTGTCCTCATCCTCATCATTCATAAACCAACCCTCCATCATTTGTTCCCCCGCCTGATTTGAGTTAAAGCATGTCATCACGTCATGGTTTTTGTCTTCGTCTCTTCCCCGTTTGGGAGCAGCAGCCTCTGTGTCAAGGTGCACCGCTCCCTTAAGGCCCAGGAGACGACCGCCAACGGGACGGCGGGGCGGATGGGTCAGAACGCACATGAGATGGTTTACACCTGTCCTAATTGCCAAGAGATGGCTCAGAGCAACAGTAGTTAAAGAGGATGTGGAGGGTTTGGCCCCGCCCCCAACACACCCTCCAGTATAACAGTGCCTGAATTTACCCTGTGAGCTTTGCTAACGTGTCCCGTCTTCTGCCTGACTAGCTGAGTGAAGGTGCAGGTGAGGAGATTCCCCCCAGAACCCGTTTAGTCCTCATAGAGCTCCTAGTTCACGTAGACCCAGTTTGTTTTTCTAGAACCTGCTGCTCCAGATCGGATCTGTGTGTCTTTAATTAAAGGTGGTGTGTACGCCTGATGGCAACATATCTAATCACATACTGAGCACATTTTAAAATAACCATTAGGTGTACATCTACAACGGATTCACTTTGCATTAAATCAGCAATCCAGAGGAATTATGTATGATATTTTGTAGAAATTGATATTCTGAAGCCTGTTTTACACCGAATGCTGCACAGAGGCGGTCCGGTTTCCGTACGGCTACCGGACCGACGACCATTCACACTGACTGCGGTTTGTGTTCTGTACGTCTCCAGATATCTGCTCCCACAAGAGCGCCAAATGATTAGAAATTTGACACAAAACGTTTTAAAATACCTGTAAAAATACCATGAACTGTGAACTGTTGCAACACAGGTTTTAGTTTGAAATACACCAAATGCACCTCTCTGAAACACGTCTCACTTCCTGTCTGGCTCATGTCATTTCTTCAACGTCAATACAATCCGCATGCGACGACCGTTAAAAATAAACTCCAAGCAGATTCCTCATCCGGATCGGCATTGCAGAGGTGAGAACGCTCCGATTGGATCTCAATGATCTTTGATTTATGCAGAAGCCATACAGAAACCGGACCGCATCTGCTCCGCATTTGGTGTGAAAGAGGCTTAACCCTCTACTGTGATATAATGTAGGCAATGCATCCTTTTTTTTAACTAAGCCCGCCCCTGTCCCATAGAGCCCCATGCAATTTGAATTGTCTGCTGTTCAGCGTTAGCCAATAGCGTTAGACATCCGCTTACATGCATTTTTCCGCCTCTACATGGTGCCCTCTGATACAAAAACTCTGGATTTCTGCTTTAAGGATGGCCGCTACAAGCTAAAACATGAAAAAAATGACTAAAACTCTGTTGATTTTTTACAAATTGAGGTAAAACTTTGTGTCTTTAGCTGAGAAACAACTTCATCACATTTTCTGAGTGCTAATAGCTGCACAAGATTAGAATCAAGCTTCTCTTTTACCACAATATCTCATGAATCACAAGACTGGTTTTAGTGCAAGCTATCATTACACAAACGTCTACAAGAGGCTGAAGATGGCTGCCGCAGCTAATCAATGTTAGCCAATGCAAAAATGGCTAAAAACTCAGGTTTACAGAAACTGAGCTAAACTGTCATGTCTGAGTAGCAGAGGGTCATCCACAAAACATACTGGGACAGAAAAAACTAAAACAAATAAGTGTTTAAAAGGCAAGAAGTGGAATGGAAGAAGCTAATTAAACAAATACACCTTTAGGCCGTTATTTAAACAGACTAGAAGAAAAGGCTTGGAGGTCTTTATCTGCTAAATTATGACTGGATTAAGCTGATTTAACTCTTAATAAAATCAGTGAGGCTATGAGAAAACACCCAAGCTCATAATATCATAGGGTCTCAGTTTTCATCAAAAACACGTTTTACTCATGAATCTGTTGATTAAAACATCAGCAACAGCAGACAGGGACATAATAATAATGATAATATTATTCTAAGGGATGTTTATGGGAACCACTAGCAGTAGGATGAGGCAATGCTGCCCCCTTGTGGTAAAATATGATATTACACAACGTTTCCCTCCAAATATTTTCATTAATATTTATTTTTTTCTACTTTGAAGGATTTTAAGCTGTGTAGTTTTAACCCTAACACGTGTCATTGATGAGGCTATAAACTCTGTTAAAATCAGCAAATAGTTGCGTCACCAGAAGTTGAATAAGTGCTTTTTATTTTTATCCAGGATTTTTCCAGACATAAATGAAATTCCTCCACATTCTCCTCTGATTGTCTTTCCTAAATTCTCTTTTTAAAGATTCTGCAGAAAGCCTCTCTGGCTTTCCTCTGCTCAAACGTATTAATTAAACCGTCCCTCCAGCTGATTAAAAACCAGAAATGTGGTGATATTATCATCACTGTCATTCTTTGAATGTATTTTTTGATCATCATGCAGCTTATTACTTTCAGACGTGAATCCTGCAGCTCTGACAGCTCAAACAAAGTGTAGAAATCGTGTCTTTACCTTTCTTCTGAAAGGTCTCTCCTGCCCCAGGAGGCAAAAGCAGCAGATGGCTGGTGTGTGTGCAGAGTCTGCATGCAAATTCATCTACTAATACCTTTAATATATTTTTATAGATCCTCACAACTCCTGTGAGGCCTGTCAACTAGATCTTCTACTCCTTGTGTTCCCTCTGTGCAGCGATTCCTAGATGGCTTCTGTTTGTGGAGAAGTGTGTGATTTTACTGGGTGGTTTAGTTATTTTTAGGTCAGTTTATGCTTCTCCGTCTGCAGAGGTTTGGAGATACGCAGCGTCGTTATCCATCAACGCAAAGATGGACAGAGTAGAGCCCAATTTTCTAACTATCCAACAAACACAACGGAGAGCACACGTCTGTGATTGGCCGGCTGCTGTCTCCTTTACACCCGTTGAATTATTTGTAACAAGTAGTAAAGGCTGTGATATACTTGCTGTTTAACCTTGCGTTGGCGCAGGCAGCAGGCTGCATATTTGTTCATATACTTGCTGCTACACAGCGCTGCACTGCATGTAGTACTGGAGTGTTCCACTAGGGGGCAAACGAGAGCATTCAGACCTGACAGAGAGCCGGGACAACCAAAACAAACATGGCGTCAATAAAAGAGATCAGTAACTGGTTAATTTGGAGATTACGGCAGAAAAAAAGACAGCAGCGGTATCGTAGATGGTGAGAAAGACCTCTAAACCAGAGACGGAGTCACCATGGTGAGTGTGTCTCGCACGTTTTGTCAACTCCACCTACTGGTTACTCGTATATTGCAGCATTCAGGCACGTTGAGTCGCGTTAATTTCGGGGGACGCGCACAAACAATGCTTTAAATCAACGCAAGCTACGCGTGGCAGCCATTTTAAACACGCGTCACTAAACAGCAAGTATATCACGGCCCTAAAGGGAAAACGTCTCCGTCAATACGTGCACACGAGTGCAAACTCGCTGACGGAGAAGAATAAACTAGGATTTAGTGTTTGTTAGCTGTTTGTCTTTTAGCTTTGGTTTGATGTTTAAGCAAGTAAATCATTTTGATTTCAAAAATGGGGGACAAAGATGGCCTGAGTGGTGGTAGGGGGGCAGTTATCAAAACTTTATTCTTATTTTGCAGAATGTATGGTTAATAGACCTCATTTACACAACGTTCTGCCACATTTCAGTAAAAATAAGTAAAAACTATCAATGGATGAAAACTGGGGGGGGGGGCATGTCCCCCCTGTCACCCCCCAAAATTACACCCATGTTTTTTGGTGAAATTCTAAAACCAGATATCATGATCACGTTGAGCTGATCAACCTCCATCCAGAAGCTTTGACAGGGAAAAGGCACGAGATTCATAAAAACTTTTTTACAAAATCTGACCTTCTTCTGAAGATTTATGTCCTCCGCAGCAAACTGTGACTTTCTAGAAAACAAAAAGTCTTTCTGGTTTTGCAAATTTTTCTCTTTAACGCGGAACTACCGACTTCTGAGCTGAGCTTTAAGTGATGAGCTCAGATTTAAAATGTTACTGTCAGATTCTTTAACTGGATTGGCAACATGGAGATTATGTCAAATATATGAATTCCCTTCATTCTACTATAGAACATAATCTGATTGAATTATGTTTAATTAAAACATGAATTATGTTTACAGAAATACTTTTATAATCTTTGACTAAATCAAAAAACATCAACGTGAGTTTGATTTTTGGAGAAACCATATTCCCTATATTTTTTTTAATGAACAATATTTTGTTTTGCTTTTGCCAATTTAAAAAAAGGAAGAAGAAAAGAAAAAGATGCTGAATTAGATTCTCTGACTTGGATTATTTCTGTGTTTTCCCTCCATTAGTCTGCTGTCAGTCTCCAGCCTGATCTGCAGCAGCATCAGTTGAGAATTTGTTTTTAATGGAGTGTGAAAGATGGAAAACTGAGTCCGGCGCTCGGTGCAGGAGAGTTTGGAGCCTCGCTTTAACGCTTAAATTGTGTTGATTAAAGGTTTGAGATTAGAGGTCAGTGAGAAGCTCCACGCTTCAGTTTTAGCATCTCAGTTTAAATTTGCTCTCCTGGTAACATTTGTGCTCAGACTCAGAATTATCGGCCAATCCTAATCCATCATCATGACTCGCCGATTCACTGCAAGAATCTTTATTTTAAATCTTAAGTTTTCATGTTTTTTCCCCAATTTTATTATGATCTTTTTTAATGTTTTTTTACATTTTTATTGTTCATGTGACCTTGTGACCTTCTTCTTCTTCTTCTATGTCTACTTCTTCTACATCTTCTTTTTTCTGTCTTCTTCCTCTACTACCTCTTCTTCGTCTCTGAATATTTTGGGATTTCAGTGTAGCAGACATTTGTTACAACACTGATAAAAACTGAGTCAAAAACAAAAAAGTGTTTAATTTTGTCTAAATGTGTTCACCTTAATACCCAAAGAGAGTATCTTTTTCATTTTTTTATTTCAATACATTTTTAATCATTTTGAGTCCATTGATGAACTAAATCTAATCTCTTCATCCCTGCAAACAGTCAATGTGGCATGGACGTGCAGACCATGTCTATATTGAGTCTGTCGGTCCAGACCACGACTGTAGGACATCCTAACTAGGTCTTTGCACAGTGGGATGCTAATTTAACTCATCTAGTTTATACTCACATCCTCCCAGCTTGTTTCAGTAAAAATAAAATCTCATTTTAACTTTACAGGGTGTATAAATAGAGTTTGATCATCAGGCTGGTGATTATAAATCTCTACCAGCGGGTAAACTAGCTGGTTAAATATTCAGATATCATCAGAAACTCCATATATTTAGCTATAAGACCAACAAATGTGCAGTCCTAAAACCCTCCTGCTGCTCATTCCAGCTTCATTTTGTGTTTCCTGAAGTCGTCATGTGATATTTAATTATTTCTAACTCTTTTTTATTCTTTTCTCTCAGCAAAAAGCCAAAGAGACCTCAGAGACAGAGACAGCAGAACAACCGACTAAAACCTCTGACTCTCGCCTACGACGGGGACACGGACATGTAGTCCTCTCTGAGACGCCTCGTCTCGCTTCACCCTGTCACACAGACCCACCTCATCCCGCCGTTACAGAGAGGGACACGGATGTTTGAATGGACACAAGAAGTCAGAGTCGAGCTCTGTGAACTCTACGTTTTATTTATTTTTATTTTGCCAGAGCCTTCAGAACCTCCAGCTTATTCAGTGAAATGCCTTTTCTTTATCCCAACATGTCCCTGATTACTAACTGGTCCGAGACCAGAGGCTAGGTGCAGAGGAGAGTTTTCGTTCTCCCATCCTTCCCGTAATTTTGGGGTTTTTCTGTCTTTTCCCTGAAAACGCTGAGTAGCTGGAGGCTTTGGATGCTCTGACGGTTTGAACGTTGCCAAAAGTCACCGCAGGGAAGAGGAGGAGGAGGGAGAGGAAATCTCCATCAAAAGGTTTGGATGCTTCTTTTTTTTTTTTCTTCAATCCTCAGCTGGGTTTTTGACTCAAAATCTCTTTTCCAGTCTTGAACAAAAGGAAGGCATTTTTTTCCTCCTTTTCTGCTCGATTCCGAGGCGCACAAGCCCGTGTTTGTGGGATAAAACCAATCCGTGTGATGCTGATGGAGGAGAAGCCTGGAAACTACTGCCTGCCTGTTTGCCCTTGCTTTGTTTCAGGCACTACATTGCACTATATTAGTGCAGCATGATATGCACATGTGACTTCTACCTTCTATTGCCATAAAACACTGCCTCCTCCACTAACAACCACACAGCAGAGGGACCACACCAGGACGTCCCACGCGTCAGCCACCAGTAAATAATATGTATAGATTTTATTTCTCACAGCAGAGTTTTTGGTTGTAGTAAAGTACATTTTTTGTGATTTGTAGATTTCGTCTGGTGTTATCACTTCATTTTGGCCCAGATGCAGCTCTCAGATCAGCTGGAGGTTTTTGTTTAATCCATCTCCTGCTCTGAAGTTCCATCAGAAGTCAGATCATTTTGTTTAGTTGATTTAAAAAAAAGATTTTCAGTAGGTGAAAGGATAAAAAATAGAAAAGCTGAAGCCATTCACAACATGCAAAATGTCATTTCTGCCTTACTGATGATTAAACTGCTCCTAATATCTGAAACATCAAAACCCTAAATTCTCTTTTCTTTCAAGGAAATATAATCATTTTCTACAACGTTCTCATAATAAGCCCGTTTCCACTATCAGAACTTCTGGGTAATTTTCCTAGACCTTCTCAGCCTGTGTGTCTCCATTTTCTGGGCCACTGCAGGAACCAATGGCACTTACACACTAGCATCAACTCCGCGCTGCCCGCCCCAACCTGGCCGGGTTCCTTCCACACAGCCTTAGGAATGCGGACGTGATTGAGCACATGGACGGTCTCCAAATTTGGCTCGAAGATATCAGTGATGTCATGAGCGCATCTCCGAGCAGGTGGGTGGGGCAAAAGAGCGCAGAGAACAACAGAGTACCTGACCTAGAATATGTACTCGGAAAGACCCGGTAGAGTCGCAGAGCGGGTTATCTCATGCCGATTGATTGTAACTTCGTAGGAAAAGACATCGCCAAACAACCAACATTTATAAAATTGGAAGAGTTGCTGGTGTATAAACTGAGTGCATTAAACACCAATATGTTTATTAAACTATATACCAGTAAATGAACCTACAGATTTTAAATTATGATGCCCAAAAGAAGCTGCTTGTTTGTGATCAGAATAGCGATGCCAGCAGGTGCTTATGGGAGTGCTAATAACAGACATTTAATGTAGTGATTGTAAAAAAGTTAAATAGCTGTTTAAATCATAAGTAACAGCGGTTAACAGACGTTATAATGACGACCGCGTCATTTGCAGGCGTGTGTGGCAGACATTACGGAGGCGACGTACTGAGTTTTAGGCGTAAACATTTGTGAATTCCGACGGTGCGTCGCTAGCAAGCGTTGGTTCTAATGCATCGCCGCTACGTTGCTGCAGGCGATGTAGAAATCTCATTGGCGTTCACACGGCAACGTAAACTTCAGCATCGCTTTTTACATCACGCGGCCTCTTTACTCATCCCCTGAGTGGATGAAATTATGGCGTACTTTGACAGAATAAAACATTTTTAATGGAATTATTGTCTGTGGATGCCTTTTAATGCAAATAATGCAATAATGAAAACTTCTGCATTATTCCATACATGGGGGGGTTGCTTGTGTTGTGTCCCTCCATTGTCCATGAAAGCGGGAAAAGGGGCAGTGCACAATTGCTTTTGCAGTTTGTAAAACTGGAGGTGTGGCGTGTGAAGGCAGTCAGATGCGTGTCTCACTCTCAATACATGAGAGTTGGCAGCCCTGCCTTTTGGCGCTGATCAGTGACATCACTCATTACCAAAACGGTCAAAGTCCTGAAAGCGCCGATTTTGTATGGAGACACAACGGCTGAGAGGGCCGAGCCATCGTATCTCCTGCTCACTTTTCTCCCTCCCTGAAGCTCCTATAGTGGAAACGCGGCTATAGTAAAGTATCATAGAGGTTTCCAGTCTCTACATGAAGCTGAAGTATAACTGTACAAATATCCATGTCAATACGAACATGCTTCTGCCGAGTTCCGTGTAAAAGAAAACGTGTGGAGAATGTTTACTTTTTTTCGTGAGATTTGTAAATAACTGACTTTTTTTATTTTTTTGGAAAAAAAACTAAATAAAAGTATGTGTACATTTATTTTGTATCACAGAAAATGTTAGTTTGAAATATTGCGAAGTGGGTGTATGATATTGATGATTGTTGTTGTATGTTGTGACCCAAAATAAGAGGGTGGGGGGGCAGAAAAAGAGAAAAAGACTCAATTCTTTTGTACAGGTTGTTCATATGTATGGAAAGAAATACTGCTAATAAATGCGGACACGGTTGTAAACACACAGACGTGAGTCATGGAGTCATTTTAAATGTTTAATCCACAACCTCAGCAGGCGAAAACAAAAGGAGCCAAGAATAAAAGCGAAACATAACTCAGTCCTTCCAGCAGATTGTTAATCTCGCCTGAAACTCTCTGAAGTTGAGAGTCCCGTCAGAGTAGAACTATAAAACACACAGGAAGGTGATTTAAAAGCTATTTTCTAATAGAATCTCCAGAAAATAAATAAATAAATTGATGTTTCAAAGGTTTTTTCACCGCTGTCAGCAAATCTCACGAAACGACCGAAACACAAAAGTCTGCTCAATAAATAAAAATCATAAAACAGTGAAAAATGAAACGTTTAAGAATCATGGAAATAATTTAAACTGGTTAAAAATAGAGCTACTTTAATTTTAATTACGCATTTAGAATTTTAAAATAATTAAATCAATAACATTAAACACTATTTATTGTTCGATAAATCAAGGCTTATAAATAGATTAAGATTATCCATCCATCCATCCATTGTCTTCCGCTTATCCGGAGTCGGGTCGCGGGGGCAGCAGCCTAAGGAGGGAAGCCCAGACCTCCCTCTCCCCAGCCACTTGGGCCAGCTCCTCCGGGGGAATCCCAAGGCGTTCCCAGGCCAGCCGAGAGACATAATCTCTCCAGCGTGTCCTGGGTCTTCCTTTGGGTCTCCTCCCGGTTGGACGTGCCCGGAAAACCTCACCAGGGAGGCGTCCAGGAGGCATCCTAATCAGATGCCTGAGCCACCTCAACTGGCTCCTCTCGATGTGGAGGAGCAGCGGGTCTACTCTGAGCCCCTCCCGGATGACCGAGCTTCTCACCCTATCTCTAAGGGAGAGCCCAGCCACCCTGCGAAGAAAACTCATTTCGGCCGCTTGTATTCGCGATCTCGTTCTTTCGGTCACTACCCAAAGCTCGTGACCATAGGTGAGGGTAGGAAGAGGAAGATTATGCTTTTTAAAATGAGCTTAAAAGTCCACAAGTTACTCAACGAACCCTAATAACCCTAACCCCAAATGAAATCCGCAATAAAAAAGTACAAAACAGCAACTCCAGATATTTAACATTAACCATTTGGGTCATTTTTAACAGATTTTTTTGGGGGGGGACTCCAAAGAACTTAAAAACGGACGAATAGTCTTACAATTTAGCTTAATTTGAACACTAAAACCACTATAACACTAAAAGGAGGTGCAACAGTCCAGCAGGGTGGCAGTGGGGGACCTCCTCATTGAAGTAGCCTATATGTGAAAATTCCCCTTATGTAAATGAAGTCAACAAAATATTCTCAAAAACACTTTAAAAACAATTTATTGTGTCTAAAAGACAATTTTAGGATAAATACAAAAAAAAAGTTCCACTAAATACGGAAAAATGAAGACAAATAAAAAAAAATACTGTACAGCACTGATTCAGCCAACACTTTTAGGCGTTCTTAAGGACATAAAGTAGGGGGCAGCTAGGGGGCCAAGGCCCAACAGCTCGGGAGCAGTTGCCTTTCATTGCCCCCCTGTAGATCCACCCCTTTGCTGTTTCTTTCATTTGAAAAACATCTGAAATACTACGTTGCTGTACATGTACTACTGCTGCTGCTGAGCGGAGCAGAGTGACCAGCTGTCCTACACTAGTAGAAATTCAGACATTGTTTGGTTGAAACAAACATCCTAAACTAAACAATCTGTCTCATGCTAAAGTGTAAAAGTTTCAAAATAGCATTTATAGCACATCAGTAAGACTTATTTGTGCAAGAGTTTTCCAGAAATTAGCAGGGAATTTGTTAGCAATCTAGCTAGCCGTGTCAGAAGACTACTTCCTGTTTCTAGAGAGTCACCTGCTTTCAGTGACATCACTTTCAGGTACAGTCTCAGTATTTGCGAAAACACGTCGGACATTACCGACGTGATTTAATAATGTCAGACGAAAAACTTTAAATCGTCGGACATTATGACCGACGCCGTGCGTCTTCTCTGAACGTGCCAAAATAAAATAAACCTGAAAACCACAAATTGCAGACTGTTGATAATTTGCTCTGATTGTGTGACACAGACATTTTTTTTTCAATAGTCCGCAGAGATCGTCTCTGGTTTCTGCAGCAGCTGCTGGAGCGCTTGAGCATTTTAATTGATCTGGCTGCGCGTGGTGTGCGGCGCACCATATTTTTAAGCAGCTCCGCTGCAGCTGTATAGCAGACGCGATGTAACTTAAGATCATTTCTTTATATTGTGATATTTGTGCTGAACTAAAACGTCAGACAGAATGACATTTTGTCCTTAACATCAGTTTTTTAGAGTAGTTTAACAAACAGCTGAGATAAACCTGCATCTCCAACTACCAGTTTCACCTCAACCAGCCACAGCGTCTCTTAAAGGAACAGTAACATCAGTCACCAAAAGCCCTTATGGATCACTACAATATTTAGAAAAATGTTCATATATAATATGCTGTTTCTGGTGTTTCATAATAAATTCTAATAACTCTATGATGAACTCTAATAATTTTCTGATAAACTCTGTTGGTTTATTTTCTAAGCAGAGGGACTGTCTAATCCTCATTTTCTGAATTTTTCAGAAAATCACATTGATGGTTCTTTTTTCAAATTATGTCAACAGATTATTGTCACAATAAAAATATGTATAATATGTAAAGGTCAGAGGTCACTACATTACCCACTGTTAAATAATCTGAAGCCCGCGAGGACATTGTCCTACGTGGTTCAAAAATGTCCTGCGTGAGACGCTCTCACGTCTGCCAGTTGTAGTCTGTACGGTAGATAAATATCTGACTAAACAGCAGAAATATCAGGTTAATACTTTAATATCTTGTAATGTTCTTGGACAATAAAGGTTCAAATGGAGTTCAAATTGTAGTACTCGAGTACTTCTTGTATTCAAGTATTTTTAGATTCCAAAATCTCATTTGTGACAGCTCAACAAATAAACATGTTGCAATGTGAAGAGAAAAATACGTTAGTTGTTACCACGGCTCTTATAAGACCGCATATGGAAAAAAGATTTTATCAAAACTAAAACATTTATTGTTTATAGTCTAGAAATCAGCTCATGATGTAAAGTTAATTAAATCTAATGAGGATCTGACATAATTTTGTTATTTTGGTATCGTTTATTCATTTAGGTAAGTTTGTCATCAGGAAAAAACTTTTAAAGCCCAAATTAGACAAGAGAAGAAAAATCACAACCTGCAGAATCACTTAAAGGCTCTTTAAGAGAAGTTGCTCTGTCATGGAACTTTAATTAAATCTGTGCGTGTGTGTGTGCGTGTGTGTGTGTGTGTGTGTGTGTGCGTGTGCGTGCGTGTGTGTGTGTGTGTGTGTGTGTGTACGTGCGTTTTTTTGAGTACTTTGTTGTGTTTTTATAGGATGACCTCCTCTGCTACCTGGTGGCGTTGAGATTAAACAATTAGACGAAGCATTTCTTTGGACAGGAAACAAAAGATGTTATCAAGTAGTTTTATTGGATCTAATGATGTCAGAGTCTGACTCAGGAATAAAAGTTTAGGAAAATCTCCTGCCTCTATCTGGGCAAATGGAATCTAAAGGAAATCTAATTATTATGTAGCATCTTAAACGTTTGTTTTTTTTTGGGGGGGGGGGGGGTTTCCAGGATAGATTTTTTTTGGACAGATTTTTTTTATAAAAGAAAATCTGTAATTTACATTTATTACATTTATTGTAAAAAGACCAAAAAATTGATGAAAGTAAAACTTTTAGTGTCTTTTTTATTAAATAAATCTAAATAGCTTCACATCCTTTTATTCGTTACAAGAGCTTTTTTCTCAGAAAACAAACTGCATTCATGAGGAAGAGCAGATTTCTTCCTCAGCCTCGCTGGATTCAAGTGAAACCCTTGCAGCCGACTGCCACTAGATGTCAGGACTGGATGATGTTAAAAGAAAAGTTGCTCCTCCAAAATCAATAATGTGAGCTTCTCAGGCTGCTCCCCCTCCCCCTTTTCCACTCCATTTCTCCCTCTGTCCTCCCCCCGACTCTCTCCCTCCCCGTATAAAACATCCCTCCACTCTGACAACCACAAGTACAAACGTCCCCGTTCCCAGCGCGGCGTCTGAAAGCATCCCAGTTTCACCAGCAGACACCTGACCCTTTCCTGGATGAGACTGAGAAGATCCATCTCATCGCCTCCCTCGCCTCCGGACCGCCTCCTTCACTCCTCATTCCTCCTCAAGTTCTGTAGCTGATAACGGCTCAGTTAGTCAGGAGGAGATTCGTTCTTCTTTTTCTTATTTTTTGCTCCTATTTTGGCTGAAATGAGAAGATCAGACACAGGTGACATGAGAGGAGACGCTCCACAAAGAAGCATGAAGAGCACATGTCTGTGGGCCGCCGCTGCGCTGCTGTCACTCATCTCTCTAGTGAGTTACATTTCATTCTGGTTTGACCTTTTTTTCTTTAATATTTGCATTTTTACTTTTTGAGATACCCGTGAATGAATATTTCACTCTTTTTGCAGCAGACATGCAGAAGACGCTTTAATTTAAAAAAATCTGCAAAATCAAGCAAATTCAGATGTTGAATTGAACGTTTCTGCTTTTAGACACGTTAGTGCTCATGTAAAGTTAAATTCCATCATTTTTGCATGGTAATTTATTACCTTGATGAATAAAAACTGTGTCTGTGTATCACAAGATATCCAAATCCCAAACAGATCCCTTCCTGATGCACGTTCCTGAGCAGCGTCCATCCTTTCCATCTCTCCTATTTACAGATGTGCTTCAGCAAAAGTATATCTGACAGCAGGAAGGAGAACAGCCTGAGCCCATTATGACAAATACACCAGAATGCTTGCAAGCTCAATGCCTTGACAGTTTGTGACAACCCAATTCCTTTAATCCCTGAAGAGACAGTAACCCCTCACCCGCTGATAAATCTGTCAACAAAGCAATCAAAGCAGAGCAGGAGCCACTCCCCTCGCCGACAAAAAAAAAAATTCCCTAAACTTAATCCGCACAAACTTGACTGGCCTTAAAAAGCTCCTGTGGTGTTATCTGTGTTTAATTTGCATAGTGATGGAAAGAAGTCAATTACTATTAATTATTCTCTACAACTTAATACCCATTATCGAATTGAATTCACCGTCTTGAAAACCATAAACTCAATTTCACAGCTGACTAAGCGCACTAATCATTTCACCCCCCTCCTCGCTTCCTTTCTCTCTTTTTTTTTCTGACTTTATGGAGCCCATCCTGCTTTAAAGGAAAACAATTCCCCGATTCCGAGAACAACAACATTCCCTATCGCGCGTTCTCCCTTTTGTCACCGAAGACAAACATTAATCGTTGGGACTCTTGTACAGTAGCATCATGGAAGTTGATCTCACAGCATCACTTGACAGGAGTGTTTTTTTTCCAGACTGGGCTGCCAAATTGCTTCGCTATGCTTTAATGGGATGATCATAATTGTTTCGTACTTGGTGCATCCTAAGCTTTCGCCTGCAGCTCCTTCAACAGATTGACAGACCCATGGGAACCTAACAAACTATTTTGGCCGCCTTTGAACCAAGTCGTGTGTGAAATAATATGATTATGCGTTTTTCCTCTGGGTAAGTTGGAAAACTGGTGGCTAGGATTTTTTCCCCCCCTTTTTTTCCTCCTCCTCCTCCTCCTCCGTCTTCTTCTTTAAACTGCCCCCTCTAATATCCTGCAGTCTGTCCTGGTAGAGTATTTATCCTCCTCTGAAGTCATGGTGGTAATCGTGCCCCGGCCTCTCAAAGCGGCGCCGCAGCGATATGACTCAGTTTCATCCACAGATGCCTGTGATGTCTTGACACACTTGGTGATTTGTCATCATCTCTGACCCCCCCTCAGGTAATACTTTGATATCTCTGAGAATATGAACCTAAACTCGTCAAACGCTCCCATCTGATCCATCCGCTCGGCAACAGGGGAGGGGACCTCACAGGGAGAGTTAACTCATCATAAATGATGATCGTCGTCTCTGGAGAGGATGAGAGAACATGACCGGGACTCGTTAACTACCCTCTTGTCTCTGGGAACATTATGACATGTTCTAGTGAGCTGGAGTCGAGGTCAAAGGTCAGATTAAACCTCCTCAATCCAAATCCACATCTTTCAGAGGACAACAACTCTGTTAATTTTCCGACCTGTTTAGCCGAACTTTCAGCACACGGCTTCCAATCAGGGAGTGGAAAGTGGCCTCCCAAATCTTCCATCAGCCCAGTCGCTCTCCATTCTGCTGAACCTAACCTGTCGCACCCACAAATCTCCTCCACACAGCCGCCGCAGCATTCAGGAAAATGAAAACTGACACACACTTTCATTCTTCCCCACAAGGTTTTGTGTACGAGCCCACCGCGGTGTCATCTGGCTCCTCCAGCGGTTCTATTAAAGGTGAAATTTGTTGGCTGTTCGGGGGTCCGGGCCCATAGAATATCCTCCGAGCTCCCCGAGGGAAGCCGGGGGTTGTTTATCTTCCTGTTTCAAAGAGCGGACGCCTGCGCCTTATCACAGCCTCGCCAAGAGTAGATAGCATTTAGGTTTGTCCAACAAGCCTGCCTGAACGCGGCATCTGGCAATCTGAGAGTCGTTTCCTAAAGGACTTCTGCACGGCCGTGCTGTTCGCTCTTATCTGGTTAAAGGATTCTGCCTCGTAAGCCAAACCTAAAGGAATAATATTAACAGGCAGTTAAATGGGGGTTTTGAGGAGTGGGTGTGTGACTAAAAATACGACTGGAAAAGCTGCTTGAATACCTTCACATGGAGCAATATTTAAATTTCACAAATTCTGCACTTGAACTTATTCAATAAGACTTTTAAATGTATTTTTATGCATAAAAGCAAACATTAAATTGTACCACTGAAATCACTCGAAAGACGCTTTTCTTTTTTTTTTTTTAGAAATTATTGAATAGAAAACATGTTAAATATTTGAATTTTTAACCCTTTAGGTCAGAGCCGGCCCTTGGGGGCCCACACCACCAGGGCCCCCCCAAGAGCACCAAGATAGCATGAGAAAGTTTTTAAATAACTTTTAATAATAAAAATTAAATTATATTAAAAAAATAGAAACAATGTAAATATTCTTTTGTATAGTGTCATATAGTGCCTTTTGGTTGAATGTTGTACTGCTTGCACATTTTATACACGTTACAAATTATAAGAACAAAAAATAGTATATTTAGCTTGTTTACTGTAAATTCAGCGTTTGAAGATGTTACTTTAAAATATCTGAATTAATATACCACAATTAAATAACACTCATAGGAAAACCTGCCTAGGGCCCCAAAAAGGCTAGGGCCGGCCCTGCTTTAGGTCAACTATTTAGAAGAGCACATTTTATCCAACTGAAGCTAGAGCTAAACATAACATAAATAATAATAATACACTAATGAACTCCAATTCAGATCAAAAGTCCTCATCTTACATTACAATGAACATTTTACCATACATTATTACACATATCATCCCAAATCAATGAAAAATCAACAGGAGACGCGTTTTGTGTTTTTCTAGGAGAAAGGGTTAAGATCTAGTCCTTGGTTGGGCTTTCTTGGGTTGATTCTGGACAGTTTGTCCTAAAACTTAAACTGAGTCAAACTAAAATCCTGCAAACCGTTTTTAACGTGTTTATTTGTTTAGCTGATTTTATCCAAGGCCAACTACAACTTAGGATGCAGTTTAAAATGTGCATGCAGGTCCTTGTTAAGTTCTTTCTGTGTTTCTCTTCTAAATCCATGTTTTTTTGTTCTTATCTTGTACACAGAGTAGCAAAGTTTTAGTTTTTTACCTTGTTGGCCAGACGGCGAAGCTCTGCAGATGCCAACTGGGTGACGCCGAAACTGTCAGCCAACAAGGTAAAAAACCAAAACTTTGCTACTGACATGCAGGGTTTTGGTCTGTGGGAGGAAGCGTGCACGTGCACGGAGGTAACAAGCTAACTCCATGCATGCATGCTAACTCCACGCAGAGGGTTATTGAAAAATGTGAGATTACAAATTTGTTGGTGTTGTGAGGATCCCAGCTGCAGGACGATGAGTATAAATAATCTACCGTGTGTGTGCCTAAGTGGATCTTTATGGCACATTTTGATTCTGGTGCTTCTTGAGAACCTTAAAAAAAGTAATTTTACATTACTCTGTATGAAATCTGTTGCTCGCATCATGTAGGAGTAAACGGAAATCAATGGCGTCGATACAAATAAGTTTTCGGATTCTTTCGGTGATTCTATGAAATGCTTCTATCCTGGATGATTCATGTGAACCTCCTGTTACCTACTGTTTTTATTCATGTTTTTATTGTTTTACCTTTACTCCACTTCTTCATAAAGGGGTGCATTCTAACTCATTCATAATATTTAGCTTGGATTAATTAAAAATGATGAATAGTATTAGATGCTTTGTAGTATTTTTAACATGTTTTCTATTTGCACTCATTCATATCTCATTTACAGTTTTCCGTTCATGTTCTCTTTCCCTGTAAACATCCTGCAGCCACATTTTCACATGTTAAAGTATTTACATATATATTTTTATTCACTCTAAAGCCTTTTGTTCTTTATTCTTGTTGTGAATCGACTTTGCTGCTGTTACACCAACTTCCCCCTGAGGGACAATAAAAAATATCTATTGTATTTTTGTTTTTCCCTAATTATTGAGATGTTTGTATGTTCCGATAGAGCTTTGGATACATCCTCCAGCTCTTCTTTCTCTATTTAAACAGACTTTTGATCATTCGGATCACAAACACCCGCCTTCTTGGTTCATCATTTTGGAAAATGCTGAGAATTTTTCAGTGGAAATGTTGGATTTATCCAAAGATGTGTGATTTATGTGACTTTTTTCATGGCTGGGAAACAGTTTTCATTCAATGAATCAGTTAGGAAATGGGATAGTATGATTAATTAGTTCACTAAATGTTCATACATTGATTCATAAGTGTGTGTCATGGTTAGATTTGTCCATCATATGAATCTGTCATAACATAAAACTCCAAATAAAAACCCACCTGATCTAATTTTATTCCTAAACTTTTAAATTGTTTCTGTATGAATGAAACTATCAGAGATGGAAAATTCTGATTCGGTCTAAAAACTACGTTGATGGAGCTTTATTGCAGTTGAGCTAAAGCTAATAATAAAGACAATTAAAGGTGGTTCTGACTCCACCTTTAACGACGCGGGTTTTTGTTTATCCCTGTTTTTATTGACAAACCAATATCAGTTAAGCCCGGAGTTATCGAAGCACGACGTTGACCTTTAGGTTTGTTGTCGTCCGGTTTTCAGCCGGTATCTCCGTCAGCCGCGTTCACGCCTCCGACACACACTCCCTTTGTGCGTCGCTTCGGTGTTTTTGTTTGCTTCGAGTTTTCCCCAGCCGAGCAGAAGTAAATCTTGGCCCCTCCGAGTGTTGGTGCAGTCAGCCGGGGTGTTCCGGATGTAAACGTTGCTTTAGTCAGGACTGCCTCTGATCTGCCTAATCTCCCCGGGCTGGATTACAGGTTGGGCTCTAATCCGTGAAGTGGGGTTCTCTGTCGATGTGCCTCTAATCCAGCGACTGTCAGGTGCTGTAGATGAAAGCTAATTGCATGTCACAGTTTAGGGACCAAACCTAACGCTGGCGACAACAGAGCGGAGCTTCCGCCACTGGGAATTAGGACTCAGGATGACTGGGCACACACTTCGGATGTGCTCTGTGAAATTTGATCATCTTGGAGAGAAAACATAAGCGGCGAAGTCCTTCCCAAAAACTCCACACCTCCTATTGCAAAGTTACTGAAAACATGAAGTTGTGGAGAATTCAGGAATGTTGTTGGAATTCCTGATATAAATCCTAGCAGGATTTGTGTGATTCAGAGCAGATTCTTCACGTCTGCAGAGTGAAACGCTGCGTCTCCACAAACACAACTTCCTCTCAGGCTGATTATCCTGACAGGCGTTTAAACCGGCTCACAGCTCGTCCCTAATATCCCTTGATCTGGTTTCGGGACTCCGCGGAGACTGAAACCCGGCTACAGAGAAGCATCAGTAATTACTGCGCTTCCAAAACGATATTTCATTTGGTGATTAGAGACTACAGCCTTTCAACAACTCGGAATAGGAACAGCCAGGAGAAATGGATGAGCTTCCCAGTTTGGATTCCCAGACAAAGAGTTCATTCACTGCTGATTACTGGAAGTAGTCTTGGATAAATTAAACATGACGCGGGATCAGTTGTTATTTCCTACTTGACCTTGGAAAAATAATCTCTGGCGGGAAAAATCTAATGATCCAAACTATGTAATCACTGTTAAAATGGTATTTTAAACGATTGTACGCCTGATAAAAGTCCCCACAACGATATCTCTCGATACTTTTCCCAACTTATCTTTTTCCAAAATATCAGCAGCGAGGCGGATTTTTGTTTCCAGCAATAAAAGATAAAAGGAGGCATTCATTATTCCGGTTTAACTGCCCCTCTGCGGGAGGAAACCGTTGAAATCTCTGCTTCCCTTCAGCTTGTCACTGCAAACATCTTGCCGTGAGGGTTTCACAGCTTTCATATTATCCCTAAAAAAAATAAAAAAGCCAAACAGCAGCAAATGTTTGAGGATTTTTTTTTTCTGGGTGTTTTGATTTTACTCAGCGTATCATTTAAAGACCGTTCGGGTCTAGAGATCACAGTAGCAGAGATCACGGTTTGTTCTCATCACAACATTTGTCATCGAGGCCTCTTCAAAACAACTGGAGGCCATCTTTTTTTTTTTTTTTCTTCCAAACGGCTGCTCTCTGAAGCCGAGTGCATGAAATGAATCCACGCTCCGGAGGAGGATCACAACTCCTGCAACAGTTCCGCTGCCGCGGCCTGACCTACGCTGCTACAATGTCATTCAGTGAACTTTCTGAAAGACAGGAGGCCTTAGCTCCAGAGCATCGATCGAAGGGTGAAAAGTGCAAAATGTAAACGCCAGATATATCTACTGTCACGTAGCTGGGCGGCGGTTTGGACATCACTGTCACGGGCCTCAGCGGGGAGCGCGGGAAGTCTTCGCTCTCTCATCTGTGTGATTGTTGGAGGAGAGACAGAATGAATCATCAATCATCCATTCAGGGCACATTCGGCAGGTAATAGTCTGCTGTTGGATCACGTCTTCAGCCCAGACACTCGTCGTTCATCTCCGCAGACGGCAGAAATACGCCTTTAATCTTGATTAAGACATTTTACACATTTTGAGGTGAAGTTAGAGCATTAATGATTTGTTACAGGTGCTGACCACCTGGACTGGAATTCTCCTTTTTTTATTTGCTTTGTTGTTCGTTTGATGCATAAATAGACCAGCTGGGTCTCAGCATGTTAAATGCACACGGGCTGATGTGCTTTTTACCTTTTACATGCAGGCTGAACTTGAAAACAGTCTTCTAGTTATATCTCCTGCATTAGCCGGCGATAGAAAATAAACGCGGAAACGCTCAGATTGAAAATTTGCATTCATGGATTTACCCATCTTGACTCACGACAGGAAAGGCTGTTGTTGGTTTAGCATCCAGGAAACAGCAGAGAACATCTCGGCTAGTAGAAGCTAACCGTTAGCATTAGCAACTCCACCACACAGCAGAACTCCTCCAGGCTTGTGTTATTTGTGGAAATAAAACATCAACGTTGCAGAGCAAACTTAGTCAGTGGTAGAGTTGCATTGTCGTTAGCCAATCAGAGGTGAGATGTCAAAATATCAGGAGATGAGTCTCCAAATCCTGCTCTGACTCAGTTCTAGATCCTGAAACAGGAGCACCAGAGCTTTTTTACCACAGACATCAATTTAAAAGGCATTCATTTATACTAGAGAACACTGCAAATGTGTTGAAAACACGAATGACCTTGGTCTTTAAATCTCTAACTTAAGGTTTGGATTCGACGAAGAAACATTTGTGTAAAAATAAATACCAGAATTTATTTTTCAACTTTTACTTTGAAAAGTAGACAGGTAGAATGTTTGTGCTGCAGATCTAGTTTCTGTTCCTGAATTCAACTTTTGGTCTTTCATATTTGTCCAATAATTACGAATAAAAGCAGTCCCTAAAGGTTACAGATCCTTTCAGGCTCTTGCAGAATTTTCTAGTCTCAAAATGTTGAAAATTTAAAAATAATTTTAAATATCTTGATTTTTTTTTTGGCTTGCCTAATTTCATAAAAGTGTCTTACTTAATCTATGTTATTTAGATAAAGGGTGTAAGATAAGCATAATGAATTATGGGTGCCTTGAAACGACAGTTTGTCCCTCATTGGCTACTGTAGATTTTAAACAAAAAAAAGAAGTTGGGCAGCCCAAAGCATCTTTGGATTTAAAAAGCTTTTTCTTTGTCAATAAAAACACAACAAAAACCTTTTTCCTCCCTAAAAAAACAAGCTACTTAGAAAAAAAGGTCAAAACCGTTCTAATGACTTTTGTACATTAGATTTTACTCTGACATGTTTGTTGATTCTCACATAACTTTATTGGACGTCTAAGCTCTCAGGGTGGTCTAAACTAACCATCATGTTGTTTGTGTTTCCAGGCAACCAGCGTTGATTCACTGCAATCAGGAGCTTCAGACTTCAGACAAAGCTCCAAATCCAAGGTGAAGACCTACTGGACTGAAAACAGCAAATCTGTGTCCATCAGCCGCCTGTTGTCCCAAACCCTCTACGGGAAGGGGAACTTCACCGCCGTGGATCTGAACTATGACGAGGCGGACTCCTACTCTAAACAGGAGCACTGGAACTGGCTCTACAACACCTCGGCCCCCAACGACCCTCGGTCCAGGACAAAACGGAGGCCCATCGTCAAGACTGGGAAGTTCAAGAAGATGTTTGGTTGGGGCGACTTCCATTCTAACATCAAGACGGTGAAGCTGAACCTGCTCATCACGGGCAAAATCGTGGATCACGGCAACGGCACGTTTAGCGTCTACTTTCGGCACAACTCGACCGGCCAGGGCAACGTCTCCGTGGGGCTCGTTCCTCCGACGAAGGCCGTGGAGTTCCAGGTCCACCAGCAGCACCAGCACTTCCACCACCATCACCAGCAGCAGCAGCAGCAGACCGCTCTGGAGACCAAGGAAACCAAGCTGTTCAACTGCAGGGTGGAGTATGAGAAGGTGGAGAAGGGCACCAGAAACTCGCTGTGCGCCCACGACCCCTCGCAGAGCTGCCCGCAGGAGCAGACCCAGAGCCACGTGTCCTGGTTGTGCTCCAAACCCTTCAAGGTCATCTGCATCTTCATCACCTTCTACAGCACCGACTACAAACTGGTGCAGAAGGTTTGTCCAGACTACAACTACCACAGCGACACCCCCTACCTCCCCACAGGGTGATCACATGACCGGACAGGAAGTACGACACAGACACGGGCTGTCGGACCCTGAGCGGTGTCGGAACATTCAAATGAAAATGGAGTCCAACTTGAGACATTTTTACAACTAACATATCCTCATCACAAAACCAATATGGCTCCGATGAGCAGACCGGGCCCGGGGTCATCGGGAGCATTTAGGGAAGCGTTTCCAGGCTTGCCGTACCTTTATTATATGCATAGCTGCTTACATCGAAAGGCAACTCTCAAGCCAACTGTGAAAAAATGCTGATTGTATTTATGTAAATATTCTGGATCCCACTCAAAGAACAGAAAACTGATTCATTAATGTTCTTTCCAGCTAATTTACTCGTTTATGTTGATGGCGTGTTTCCGTCTCAATCATGCTTTGTGTCTTCTTCAATCAGTCTGGTAATCCTCACAAACACGTAAATGTCAGCGCCAGTAAGAAGAGTCTGTCAGAATGCATTAGAGGGCATAATGGAAACATATTTCACTGGTATTGTTTTCTGCGGTGTGGTTTGTTAGAGTGAATATACATCTCTGATATTGTATTTGGACTCTCATCCATGTTCATGCATGAACCAAACGCGGTAAACAGCTAAATAACACGCATTTATATTGTCTGTCAAAAGTAATCTTCATCACGTCACAATTCTGACAGGAGACAAAAGCAAACAGCGCTTCTGTTTTAACTCTGTGTTGTGTGATGGAGGCTCCACCGCCAAGGTGAACGAGAACTCACAACAGAGCAAACATGGGCAAGTAAATGTTGCAATAAATGAATAAAAAGTTCCAGAAGTCATGAGATGAAGGACAAACAGAGGATCGTTTTCTGTGTAAAAACTTGATCAAACATAACCAAAAAATATGCATTTGTTGCTTTTAAAATTTGCTTTTATTTCCGAAGAACAACTAAAAGATCAAAAGAATGATAATCTGCTTCCACATGGCGGTAAGTGGAGCAGCGTGTTAGCTGCAGCAGCCCGCAAAAACCTAAATTTAACACTGAAGTGACAAAAACAAGCTCAGTAATAGGATGGTAACAAAGGGTTAATAAATTAGGTATTTTTATGTAATAATTGCCAAAGTAATAACCAGGTAAGTAGCTGTCCATCATAAGTTTCTGGTATCATAACCTCATTCATGTTAAAGTGACTTCTTGTCCATTTTGAAGTGTTTTTTATGTAAAACATAAACATAATTTGTTGATTACTGCCTGATCAGCATCTGTTCAGAAAAAAGGAATATTTCTGTCACTCTCATCAGTAAGTTATAAATAACTATTATTTCAGCTGTTGCAGGAATCTTCCTCGTTTTGGAAAAACAGCCGTGCCAAATGTTCAGGATTGATGTGCTAATGGCTAGGCTAAGAACAGCTAAGATCACAGTGTTTTGCTGCCTTCTTAAAACAGCCCCAATCTCCAGTATTTCATAACAGTTCATACAATGGTATTTAATACATGTTTACATCTTCTCCACCAATTTCCCATTAGAAAGTTATTTACATGTAACTCTATGGTTGTTAATGATTTATGGTTATCAATATGCTCCAAATGGGCCCACATTCAACTGCTGTTATCCTAAAGCAGAAGTATAAATTGTAAATACTTTATTCTAACTGTTACTACAAAATGTAGATGTTACTCTTAAAGTGCGATGACTTAGAAAAGAAAAAAAAGCTCCAATGTCCTGAATTCCAGTTATTTTGGCAATTAACAAAAAACACGAAATGTCTGAATATCAGGAATTAAGACTCCAAATTCTGCCATGTTCAGTTTCCCTCTGCTCAGGCTCAATTCTAGTTCCTGAAACAGGAGCGTGAGAGCTTTTTTCCACAGAGATCGACTCACAGGGCATTCATTTATACTAGAGACCACTAGTCTGGCAAGTCTGGCCACGACCCATAGACAGATCTCAGTCGTCGGGCGGAATCTACGGTTGTCTTTCAAACTGTCTCTGCATGCTATTGGACAACAAACAACGAGACGTACTCACTGGTACGGATGTCAGTCAGTGGGGAAGTTCGCCACACACTGTCAAAGAAGACACAAATACATCATTTTTCTAAATAAAGGAATTACGTACCTCTATCTGCTCGTGACTCAAAGAAAAGCCCAAGTCTAAATAGTCCAAAGTTGATGCCACAGCCGTTTCAAACAAGTCGTAATCATCTTTGTTTTTTCCCCCAGTCGCTGTAACATCCCACCCACCAAACTGATAGAGCGCCGTGATTGGCAAGACACAAGAGTGTTCGGGCCTGCTGAGGTTCTAACGAAGCGTGGCTAGACCCACATGCAGAGCAAAATCACTTTGCTTCTGCTACTGTCTGTCTGGATTTCTAGGCTAAGAGACCACTGCAAATGTGTTGGATAAACGAGTGAACTAGGTCTATAAGTAGATTAGCAAACTGGAGCTGTTTTTGTGTTTGTTTTTTGGCAGCACTTGACCTAGCTGTTAGCTCGTCAGTCCTAAAGAACATGAGTTCTATTTCTCTGAGCTGAGGCCCTTTGGGGAAGCTATCTAGGTAAAATAATTCATAACGTTTACACTGAAACACACTTCAACACAGGCTGAAATGTATTTTACTTTACAAACAGAAACATGGCACCAACATAACCCGTCAGCAGTTTACCAGTTTAATTCCACAATGTCGCTACATTATTGTTCACTTCCTTTACCGCTCCTGGGTTTTGTCGGCTATTTACCTGGTTCTTACGTTGATAAATGCACAACAGTGTTTAATTATTGCATCTTTTCACTGTTACTACTGAGCTCTAATGCAATATGGCCAATTTTTATTTAAAACCAGCTATCAGGACAGCAGAAAGAGAAAAAACTGATGTTTCTATTTATTCATTTTAATAAAGGCTGCAACAGAAGAAACAGTCCTAAAATGTGGGAGGTGGTGAAATCTGCTATTGTTGCTCCAAAGGAGACAGAAGATACATTAAAACAACAGGCGCTAATCACATATCCCACCTATCAAACGTTTGCACCTCTGGTTATCAAACAAAAGGCAGCTTTTGCATCAGACTTAACACGTTTGCTAATGATACAGGGCGTTGCAATTGGCTATTAAAGCTTCATTACATAGATTGGGACCCAGTGGCTCCATGTGAGGCGTTTACAGAAAATGAACAGAGTGAAAGTGGGAGCTCTGCAGAGTCAACACCACAGAATAGAGAATGAATTAAAGTGCCGATAGGAAACCTGTATTAAAAGAAGGAAAAAAAAAGTAAAAATGTGCACCTAGGGGCACAATCACTGCTGTCTATTTAAATTCAGTGCTCTTTCACAGTGTACGCCGTCGTATGCACCGCGTTGTTAATAGCAGCCTGGACCAGATCCAATATGCCAACACGGGCTGCATTTTCTGGCAAGGCGGGCTAAAGAACTCATCTGCCTGTGGGATGGGTGAGCATAAAGAGGAATTTATGATGTGGAGGAACAAGGCTGGCAGAAATCACTGGAAACACCTGACTCGTAAATTGAGAGCGTGTTTCTGTCAGTGAGAAGAAGGAATGACTAATGTCTCAGATGGCTGTTTGGGCCAGTTCTTTCATCTCAATAAAGTGACTTTGATATCCCGCCACCCCTACACAAATGTGCCAGGGACAGTTTGTTAAGCTTCAAAGAATTAAAGCAGCACTTTGCTTAGACAATTCAGCCTCATTATGCACATAATCTCACCAGAGTAAACAGTGTGGCGGCGACGCGTCGGGGTGTGAGAGCTGCTGAATGACGTCTGTAATAACATATTATTATGTGTTCCTTTCTGGGCCCTAACAGCAAAAACATTTTTAAAACAAACATATAGATAAAGTTTCTTGTTGTAAATAACTCTGATCAGCCTGAGTTTATAGAAAGTGATTTCTGACTGCTCGCCCAGGCAGGACAGTTCCACTTCTATGACACAAATCCTCTTGTTCAGACCTGTAGACCTTTGGAGCTGTTTGTTTTGAATGCTCTGGTTGCTAACATGCTGCAGCAGCAGCTAGCTTTAGCAGTTCTGGTGCAGCTTGGAGCATCTTGGTGTCTTGCTCATGAGAGATGATAAAACTGAGCAAGAAATGGACAGGCAGATTTTGATTTTGTCTAAAGTTATGAGAGTTTTGGCCTGGTTTGTGGAAAAACTCAATTTTACTGGTCTGTCCACGTTCCAATCTTCAACTATAGTCACAGGATTTAGACCAAAAGAACAAGATATAAGTACCTGAAACGAGTTTCCTCAGAAATGGTGAGGAGCTCAAAGTAGAGCTGCTGCTCCTCCTCAGCTAAAGTAGTTAGGGGTGTGCAAAGCAGCTAGTATTTGTATCTGTATCTGTATTTGTTGAGGGGGGAAAGTATTTGTATATATATATATATATATATATATATATATATTATATATATATATATATATATATGTATGAGTAAAACTCAAAATAGTTGTAAAAATCCATTTTTTGCGTTACACTCCTAATTTATGTTATAGTGTAAAAGTGTAATGCAAAAAAATGGATTTTTACACCTATTTTGAGTTTTACTCGAATACATATGCACATACAAATACTTTCCCCCCTCAGCAAATACAAATAGATACAAATCCTGGCTGCTTTGCACACACCTAGCCTCCTGGTTGCCCTCCTCTGGAAATTTCCAGGCACGTCCCACGGGGATGAAGAAGAACCAGAACTCTCTGGAAAGATTACATATCCTCTCTGGACCGGTAACACCTTAGGATCCTCCAGGAAGAGGATCTGTTACCTCCATTTGATTAGTGATGGATGGATGGATGGATGGATGGATGGATGGATGGATGGATGGATGGATGGATGGATGGATGGATGGATGGATGGATGGATGGATGGATGGATGGATGGATGGACCTTACGAGGCTTTAATCAGAAGAAGACAGCCTAACAAGCTTTGGCTTTTACAGTAAACGTGTAAATAATTAGAAACTAGCTGTTTTCCACTTGTGTTTTCTTTGAAAGCCTGTTGACTTATACACAATGATACATCGGTCAGTTATGTGCCTACATAGTTATCTTGTTTGCCCAGAGATGCAAAAATCTACTCAATAATGCAGTTTTGGGGTTAAAATGTACAATAATCAGCATTTTTGTGTGTTTATGAAATCATTTTAGTGGTGTTTAACTCAGAATTTTTATGTCCCAAGTTGGAATTTCAACTCAAAATTTTATATTTATCAGTTTGTACCAAGATCAGCGTTTTGTACTTTAGCGCTGGAGCTAATCGCTTGTTAGCAGATTGGATTCATTTAATAATTTCTCATAGATTTCTGCTGGTGGTCCACTTTAAATTGTTAAATTCGTCCATTTGAATGAAAGCGGATGCGTCGTAACTCAGCAGAGCTGGACACCTCGGTTATCTTTGGACCCAGATCCCTCGGTTCAGTTGTCCTGGGCCGGAGCCATCCATGCCTGCCGTCTAACCCCTAGCTTGCCCACAATCCCTGATTAATGTGCTCTGGGTGGGAGCTGTCAGAAATGGCAGAGAGAATCATGGGATTTCTCCTTCAGAGTCCCAATGACACCCAGCAGCTGCAGGAGTAAACAGATGACTAACCACTGGCCTTTTGGCAGCCTTCGGAGATTCACTCGGAGGGAGGGCTGCGAACATTGCTTTGACATTTAGGTGGATTAGAAAGTTCTTGGGTTCTGCTCTCGTGATGTCAGAGGTGGTTGGCACGGTAATTATTTGTGTCTTGCTTTGCTTCAGCGTGACCTCCAGCCGCAGAGAATAATGTGGAGTTTGATTTTGTACGTTTAACAGGACGTTCGCTCCGCCGACACGTTTAGGCGTGAAACAGCCTGGCGCGCCTCATTTGTAAACAAATCACACGCTGTTGTCGCTGTCACAGTAGAAATAATAAGTAACTGGTTTTTAAAAGAAAACAACAAATTGTCATTTCAGATCATGTCCCGCTGCAGACTTCATTTCAAATGTGGAGCTGGAAGCCGTCCTGAGGGCACCGTTTTGTGTGAGGTATTGACATATTAAGGCCTCTATCACGCTACGACGGCTGCTTGTGTCTCTGCTTTTTTTTTTTCCTGTTTTTGAATCACAAATAAATTACTCCTCTCAAAACACTATTACTCTTCTGAAAATGAAAACTCACTCATTGTGACTGTCTCATATCAGGTGAAAACTGGAGAGAATTAATTAACCTTTGTCATTTTAATTGCTTTAGTGACAGCTGTCCTTTGGAGCTGGAGCTATCCTAATGCACATACTGTGGGCTTGTCAATTACTTTCCCAGTGAATAGATTAAAAACGCCACAGAGGATAGAGTCATTTCATTAGGCAGACTTAATGCCCCCCAGACACAACCAGGTGCGAACACTTCACCCCTAAATATGCAAGAAAATGAACAATACTATTAAGCCCATATGAATCGAATGAATTGTGGCAACATGAAATTAAGTTTACGCTCTATTTAATTCTGCCCCACTGCTTATATTCCATTTTGGTGTACGGGTTTTCCACTGGAGTGCTGTGGAAATTTAGAATATTTTGAACAGAACATCTGAAATGGAGGGCACCTGTGTTCCGAAGCTAATTGCCCTTATGGATGTTAGCGCTGTCAATTCTTGCAGCGCCGGAGAATAGCCGACATCAGCCACTATCTAATTCTCCCATTTCGCTGTTAGCACATCTATGATTTAATGCCACTCAGCCCATCATGAATCAGACAGAAATTACGCTGCTTTCAAACGTCTTTCAGACGATTTTCTGCTCCCAACACCAAATGTCTCCAAGTTTCTACCCTTCACCACAATACGTGAAGTAATTTTCACATCTTGCCAGGCTGCTAAAGCCCTTTCTTCATGTACTGTGAGGATTTTCACACTCGAGCACGAGGAGAGCCAGGAAAGCTCTTGACTCTGTGGAAGTGACGGTGAATGTAAAATAAGCTTACATTTGCTGATGTTACAGAATCCCAAACAAAATGTGACAAGTGCAACAGTTTGAAATCCTCCCAAATCTGCTGCGGGGAGTAAGAAGCTCTAGGAATCAAATCAGACTGACCAGATGTGTGGGTCACAGGAGATAACATCTCCCTGGGCCTGAATGACAGATTAAACAAAGAAAAAAAATCATATTTTAGGTTATATTTTTGGAGATTTGTCAATAAAATTCACACAATATGTTTTTTCAATTTGACCATAAACACTGTAAAATCTGATTAGCTCACCTTGCCAGAAAAAAGCATGCAAACTTAAAATAATAAGTACAGAGAAATAGCTACTTATGTGCTGGAGCTAGACTTACAAGGTAAAATGCACTTAAATGTAAGTTACTATAACTGAGACAAGTGCAAAGTACTTGGAAATGTGATGACTGAACTTGTATTTATGAGTTGTACTTACTTAAGCAGTAGTAACCAATAAGCAAATTTCTATGTACATTTTACTGGATAGTTATTGCATGTTTAAGTGTAACTGGGCCTTTCCACTGGACGCGTAAGCATCGCATAGCGTCTGCAAAATGTAGTATGCAACAATTAGTCACTGTTATTGGATGGGGGCGTTTCAACTGGCTGCAAAGTTTTAAAAGGATGTGCTGCTTACGCTTCGAGTGTATTTTTTACGTGCTACACCTCCAGAATGCGTCAAACTTTGCAGTTCAGATTGGGCCAGACAGGAAGTCAAACACAAAAGCAGTGTAAAACACCCAGACACTTTCAAAATAAAAGTCACGTGGAGATTTGCTGTTGCTTAATTGGTTAAATAAGTACATCACTTCCTGTGAAACTTCCATTGTTGAGGTAAACAGAAAATAAAGCACAGATCTTTTCGGATACATGCTGCCATCTTTCTCTCTGCTTGTTATTGTGTAAACATGCCGAAATCACGCGTGGTGTTGCAATTCTCCCGTGATTTTGTTACCCGTGGGACCAGTTGCATGGAACGCTTCCACTGCAGTTTTGCATCTGAAACACTCCTGGTGAACAGGGAGCTTGTGTGTAAAATGTGTCTATTACATTACACGCAGCTTACACATCCAATTGAAAGGCTGCAGATTGTGAATTCTCAGTACAATAACTTAAGGCGACGCTAAACAGTTTCCAGCTTCTCCATCCTACTGGTTGAAAGCGAGATTACAACTGTCGTAAACAAGCCTGCCGCAGCCTACTGTAGCTAGCGCTAACAACAAGCTAATGCTAACGTGAGCAAACTGATACTAAATAAGCCACAAAGTAAAAAGACCCACACCCTTGGACAAAAAATATTATAACTTACAAGTCCAGTAGCAACAAAGACATCTCACCATCAGTCCATGATTTCGTAGCCTCCTTCAGCTTCCTCAAACTAGTGTAGGCCGCGCCAGTGTTCACTCTGGTTTTAGCTCTTTGCTTCACTTCCAAAGACATTACTCTTACTTCCAAGCTCCATTATGATGTCAGCAAAAAGCTAAATCCTTCTTTCTCTTCTTCTTCAGCTTTTTATTGATGGTCGGCAAGCTGAAAAAGCTAACTGTTAGCCTTTATGTTAGCTACTGGCACAGTAAACTGCTAACAGCCGTAAAGCAGGTAAAGAGCTCCCCCTAGTGCACCTACCTGCTCCACAAAAGTGTTAAGTGCGTATTTTGGTCAGCAGAGGGCTGCAGAGTGCTGTCCAATGAGAAGTTGGTAGAGTTTCTACCTACAGAATCACTGAAACCCACTTTTAAAGGAATAGCGTAGATTGTTGCTTTAAACAATAAGTTAAACATTGTTAAGTTCAATTAAATTGAAATGCGTTAATAGTAGTAACTTACACCATGTAAAGGTAACGCTGCCCATCCCTGGGATCTACTTCCTCATCAGGATTATCATGCCTAACCTGATTAACTCCACTTGCTCCCTGCACTATTTAAACCATCCACAGTCCTGTCCTCCTTGCCAGATTATCGTGTGCTTCTCGCTACAGCTATCCAGCGTTCACGTTCATGTTCTCCTGTGCTGACCACGATTATGTCCCCCAGACCTTGCCTCCTCGCCCTTGGATTCTGTTTTCCTCTCTGCTCTATGGATACCAAACCCTGACCACTGAGACCTGCCTAGGCCTTAAGCCCAGATTGCTAAGTACCACTACTTTTACCTTCTTGTGTGTGACCTCCTGCCTGGCCTTTGTTTTAGTGATTTTTGGATTAACCCTTGTGATTTTTTCGCCCATCATCTAACTCATCTGCAAATTGCAGCTCCTCTTGCTCACTACCCCCAACTGCCCAACACGGAAAAACCCCTCCCACCTACGTCAATCCTCCTGGAATCCTCGCCCATCAGTCCGTGCTGCAGGTTAGTGAATTGGCTCGGCCATCTTTCAGGAAACATTCAAAAAGTCACTGTCTATCCTGCTCTTTCTCCAGCAAACCACTATCCAACTATTCAATAAAAACTCTATTCTTTTACCGTCTAATAATTATAAATATATACTTTATTTCATTCATTCATAATAATAATAATCTCGTGTTGTGGCTGAATTTTTTGGGTCTTGCCAGTGACGCGTTAAAAAAGGTCACTCAGAATAAATAATAGCATGTACACTTCTTACATTCAATACATTCTATTGAGTAGGTCATATTAGTACTGGTAACTTATCTAAAACAAGTGACGACAACAATTAGATTTTACAGTGCAACTGAAATGGGATCAGAATCATTATTCAGTTCATAATTAATTCAAATGCCTTCTTCCTTAATGAAAATTACTCAAAGGTTACCAGAAAAGTTGCAATGAGTTACTTCATTATGTTACTAATCAGCATATTTCTTACATCATCCTTCGCCGCTCTCCCTCTTTATGCAGCTCCATCGTACCACAGATGCTCTCATTCACATTTTTTACTTTTGTCAGATGAAAAAACAAGTTTGCAGAAAACATGATCATTCACAATAAAATGTTAAACCACGGTTCATGTCGACAGGAGGATTTCGGGCTGCTGTTGGGCTCTGACTAAATGGTCACATCTATCAGGCTAAAACACACCCTGGGCTGCAGTTTTAAGTTTTTTCTTTTAACGTTGTGTCCCAGGAGCCTGAGATTCCAGGTATATCTAGAGATCTGAAGCTATAATGCTTCAGACGTGATGAAGGTTTTTCAGACTCTGGCTGTTTGGTAGTTTGTCCTGTAAAAACGAGGATTATGAACCACTGTGGAGAGCAAAAACCTCCATCAGGTGAACAGCTTCCAAAGGTAAGGAAATGAGCCAGAAATACCTGAAACAGGACCAGGCCAAGTTTTGAGCTGACGGCTCTTTGGGAACCATACTCATCAGTTGTTGTTTTTTTTATTTAAAAAAACAGTTGTGTCTTTGTGACATTCTGCTGATAATAAAAAGCCAAATTAAAGCAACTTTTTTTACATTTTTTTAAATCATTTTCTTGAGCCAATATGTGCTAAAATGACCCTTTATAGACCCCCACTGCCCTCTGTGGCCAGAATACCACACTTGCAACTTCAGAGTGCCGTTCTGGTCTGTTGAAAATGGAGCAGACATGCCTGGCACTGCAGTCTGTTTCCTGCATGTTTTAGATCATGAACACAGCTGATTTGTTTGATTTAGTGATGAACCGCTCCTGTAGACACTAATGAAGGCTGACGAGACATTTCAGCAGTTAGATTAAGGTGTTAAAAAGACAAACGCACAGCTAGGAGATAAGTTTCACTTTTGCTTTCGCTAATGAACACTAGGGGGTGCTAAAAGCAAGCCAAAACAGCCAAGTGTTTCTTCAAAACAAGTTTTCCCTAAGATGCCTGTTATTAGTCAACCAAACCCCGGTGCATCCTTTCAATTTTAGATTGATTTTACCCTTGGTTTAATGACGAAAATATATTACTCTAAAAAATGAGAGAAAAGTCCAAAATTTAAGAAAAACATTTAAAATCCTTCAGAAATCTGAGGGACTGTTGACTAAAACCACTTTAAAAGAAATACTTTGCTGCTTGGAAGCCATATAAAAATAAAATGAGGTATGACTCAAGACTTTAGCACAGCACTGGATCTAAAAAACCATCACTCAAAGAGGTTAGCAGCTAAAAGTCATGTTTTTTTGCCTCCTATAGACGGAGAACACCACAAGGTGAACGTTTGTCCAAACTACATAATAACATTGTTGAGAAAGTCTGGAAAGTGACTTCGAACAGCCACAAAGTCGCAGGAAGTCACATTATTATCTGCAGCCAAGATGTTTTATATCCTGGTGAAAAGGGCAAAAAGAGGAGAGAAAATGCTCTGCTGAATGTGTCCTGAGGTCAGATGAGACTTCATGGGTTCCTGTCGACAACAGTTACGCAATAAAACCTTTAAGAGTTCTGGTAAACAAACCACATTTAACCATTCTGTCAAACGGATCAGACTACGACATCATCCTTAGCTCATCTGGTGACTAAGCTTTGTCATTATTAACCTTCATGTTCAAAAACACTTTTCAATAAAATCGGTTTTCTCCAGAGCATCCTGTAAAAATCCAGTCAAGAATTATTTGGATTAATAATCGATCAAATGTGGGTTTTTTATTCGTTTTTCGAACACTTGTTTTATTTTTACATTCAGTCTTATATCTAAACCTAAAAAAATGTAACGTTTCTATGTTTCTATGCATTATTTATTCATTCATTCATTTATTCATACAGTCAACCACACTCAAGATGGCCACCATAGCCACCTGAAAGGGTAAGAAAAACCAAAGGCTGTGTCCAAATTCAGGAGTAGAATCCTTCTGAGGACCTGGCCAACCAAGTGTATGTAGGTCGGGTCCTTCGTTGAATGTTTAGACCGGATGTGAGCTGCTGTGAATTTGGACGGTCTAGCTTTAATGTTTATTCCCGCCCCTACTTCAGTGTATGTCCTATCACCTTGCAACCTTGATGGCACTAAACAGACGTTATAACTGAACTTAATGGCAATCCATGAAGAAAAACCTTTCATGTGAGCTTGTTTGAGGATTTTTCTAATTATTTTTGACAAAAAATATATTTAAAAAACAAAACTGCAAACAGCTCTGGGGGTATTCCAGAAGTATGGGGTACCAGTCCCCTTGATACGGGCTGATAGGTCCCTGTTTGATCGGTGCCAGATCTTGATCCGCATTGCCGGCAGTAAGTTGGACTGCCCTTTTGTCACCGAGTCCGTCAATGACGATTACGATTATGATTTCTAAGCACAAACGTGTTGAGGGGATCCTTTTCTTGTGGTCTAAGGCTCAAGTCTCTGCTTTTTGCAGACAATGTAGTACCGTTGGCTTCCTCAGACAGTGATCTCTTGCTTTCGCTGGAGCGGTTCGCAGTGAAGTGTGAAGCAGTTGGGATGACAATCAGCTCCTCCAAATCCAAGACCATGGTCTTGAGTCGGAAAAGGGTAGAATGCCTTCTCCAGGTCAGGGACGAGGTCCTGCCTCAAGTGGAGGAGTTTAAGTATCTCGGGGTCTTGTTCACGAGTGAGGGAAAGATGGAACGCAAAATTGATAGGTGGATTGTTTCTGCGTCTGCAGTGATGCAGGCGTTGTACCGGTCTGTCGTGGTGAAGAGAGATCTGTGCCGAAAGGCGAAGCTCTCGATTTACCGGTCGATCTACGTTCCTAGCCTCACCCATGGTCACAAGCTTTGGGTAGTGACCGAAAGAACGACCTTTAATGAAGCTCTTAGAAAGTAATCAATGGGTGTTTAGATGGCCGCCACAGCCAATCAACATTAGCAAACACAAAAATGGCTTTAATTCTACTAATTTCGCTGCAATTGAGCTACTAGCATGCACTAGCAGCTGTAGCCCACATACCCTGAGTACCAAGCGTTCACACAAATTGCAAGTTAAAGTTAGGTTGCACGTAACATTATTTTCAAGATTTAAACATCTAAAACTTTATTATTTCTCCTTACGTGCCTTTAATTTAAATATCTGATTACAGGCTGCTTGACGTGACACGAACCAGAAATCTGAAGGAAAAAGTTTCATTTCCAAGAGAAGTAAAAATAGCAATAACACTTTTTATGAAAAACCATTAATTTTACTGGCTGCTATACAAAAATTATTGCTTAATACATTCAGCTATAATCATGCAGAGCTGCACATATTGTCCCACCAGTGTTCCTCTAATGACAGCAGCTCTTCTTTTTTTTCTCATTTTCTCATCAGGGTTTGTGTCATAATATTTTTTGGGGTGTGTGTGTGAGGGGGGGTGGGGTGGGGGTGTTATCAAACTAGACACACAAGTATTGATGGCAGAGGAGTGTTTGCTTTTCAAAATGACAGAAGATATAAGAGGATTACACGGCTCATGAATGTGGCCCGTTCCTATCCTCTGATTTATCACTTCATCCATAACAGGCTGCCACGCCACACAAAGGGCTGGAGCCCTCGTGCCTGAATAACTCAGATCAAAGTTCAGATAAGAGAAGAAGAGTTAAACGTGTGTTTGATCATTGGGATGTATATAAATGTGCGCGCGTGTTGGGTGAGTGAGCCTTGATGCTAACCCCCAACAATTAGGCTGCTTCACAGGCAGCTGCACCTTTGATGAAAAGTGCAACTGGTTGAAAATCTATTTTTATGATGCTGGGTGCTGTCAGTGCAAGTTTACTGAAACAAAAGCAGGAAGGAGTGATGATTGCTGATTATCATCTTGTCAGAAACAACACTGAAGTACGAAGATAGGTGATGCTATTTATACTAGACGAAGACGTGATAAAAGAACAAACAGATCATTTTCTCCATCATTTACATCCTCCGAGGGGAAGAAAAAAATAATCTCCAAGGTACAAGATTTTACCACAGCATCTGGTTGTGCTTCAAAACTTCAAGGCTCTGTAGCCTGGATTCATTTTAAGTGCCCATACAAGGAGCTGTCTACATGATGAGTAGACCACCATTCCATGTCATAGTCTAAATATATAGAACAGTTTTCCTTCACCGTCCTGCCTTCCAAACAGGTCGGCAGGTAAAACAATCAGGGCCGGCTTGTGTCTGAGCTGACGCTTCGTTTGCCATTGATTTATATCTTAAACAACCTCTCCTGGTGCTTCCACGGCTAAAGGTGAGACGCACAGCCAGTGTTTGTGACAGAGATTGACTAGGTGCAGTGGCAAGAGAGAGGAATGATGCGGTTTTAAAAAATGCATCACCATTAAATCAAAGGGTAACCTTGAACAAGCTCAGCTGGTGCCGGATGGGTGACACGTTCTGCCCTCAGCGCTCGATGTCATTCAGACCGGGTGGCCGTCCAGATCCTCGCTGACCGGGGACGCTCACACCAACTCTGGTCCAAGATATGGTCACGCTGACTTATTAGAAACAAAAAACTTCATCTGAAACATCTCACGTGTCTTAATGAAAGAAAAATATGTTAATTACCATAATTAAGGAAATTCATGATTTATGAGGATTCAATTATGCTCGTGACTTCTCAAGATGACCTGGAAATGAATGAGTGGATCGCTATATGTATATAAATATATATATACATGCATATATACATAAATACATTTGTATATTTATAATGTGTATGTTAAATGTTTGCATATACATAAATGTTTTTATGTTATTTACATATATACATATATGTATATATATTTATATATATACACATATATGTGTGTATGTATATGTACATATACATATACATATATGTATATACATATACATATATACATATGTATATACATATACATATATTTACATATATGTATATATATGAATATATATACATATGTATATATACACAAATATATACATATGTATATATACACACAAATATATACATATATACATACATATGTATACATATATACATATATATGTATATGTGTATATATGTACATATATACATGTGTGTGTATTTATATGCATATATGCATATACTATATGTATACTCATACAAGTATATATACTTATAAATTTTTATAATCTCAGGCACTAAATTAATTTTGAACATTCAGCATTTTACTCTGGTTTATGTACTCATTTACTTTCAAAAAGTTTTTTCTTCTTTGTTCTTTTTTCCTGTAAGAAAGATAATTTTAATTAAATTTGAGTTTTCCCTGTTCATGCTGGGTTTTAGATTCTTTAATAACAGACATTTAAATGGATTATTTAATTATTCTAAAGTTCAAAAGAATCCAGCAAACATTTCAACTCATTTTAAAGGAAGAGAAGCATAAAAATGCTCAAATTTAATCTTGTTGTATATATTTCTTGTATTATTTTTCTAAGGGTCACAAGTTGAAGATATTAAGATGTTTACAAAATGATCACGGCATTTTCTCTGTTCTTAGCTCGTCTAATAATGTCAGACTCAACTACAGAGATGATTAATACCTCATGCATCTAAAATCCTCAGTTGTTGCATAAACGTTGATCTATTTCTAGCATTAAGGTCAACAGGAAACTAAAAAATGCATAAAAACATTCATGAGGTGTTAAACAAGTGCATTAGAATAAATTACAAACATCCTTAATGCAAAGTTTTATAACAATCCAGCTGGGAGTCACTGTGTTCTTAGAAATCACATCTAAACCAGTCGTGATTTTAAAAAACGTGTAAATCTCTTGGAGCAATGTTCCCAAATGAAGGACTAAAAACATCTCTGCTTCAACATTTGTGAACTTGTTACCACAGATCTGGCTGTCTCTGACCTTTTCTTTTTGTCTTCCTGCTATTTTTTATTTTTGTGTCGAGAGAAAAGGTGGGATGGGTTCCTGAAAGAAGCACTTTCATAATAAGAACACAGCAGATGTGAATATGAAATTACTTTTATTATCCTTGTTCACTGCAGGACTAACTCCCCGAGCTAATAAATGGGTTTTAGCAAGCAGACTAACAAAGTATTAGAGCGCAGCCTAAAGGGGGGAAAAATTAAACCCCACTGGTCCTTCAGCTACAACGGCTGAACTTTACATATTACTCGTTCATGCAGATTACTAAATCAAGGAACTACATTTATTTACGCTTTTTAATAAGGAGCCACAGCCTCAGAGGAAATTCTTTATTGAGACGACTGGAGGAGAGACTGTGTTGCTGCTGGGTCCCACCAGTGAACCTATATTTTCAGAGCAAAATGTCTTCTAGGCTGTTATGGTGCACATAAAGCATGTGGACTGAGTGATATAGTGTGCATGCAAACATTAGAAATAAAACATCTTGCGAGAAACATCCCTTTACGCTCTACTTGCCATTTTTTTGTTTCAAGGAAGAGACTATTATCAGCGTATGACTTATTATTTTAACTCTAACCTCCTCTGCTTCTCCCACATTCATTGAGACGTGTCATCCATCTATCTGCGCCTCTGGCTCTGGTTTTTCCTCGGCCATGAGTGCCTGCTGCGGCGGGGCTGTATTTCAGCATGTTGAAGTGCATGGAGAATTCCCATGAAGGGTAAGGGATTATGGATTTTGGCCTCTAAGCTGCCTGGATGCCCAGTGCGGATGTCTCTGAGCGTAGTAATCTTCAAACAGCACGCAGAGTGATGAGTGGGCACCGAGGAGTTCTACTCAGGATCTAAATGTGTTCCACCAAGTTAGAAAGAGATAGAAAACGAGCGAGAGAGAAAACCCCATTTGGTGCAGGAACGGGAAGGATCGACTCGGTGGCTCCTCCGGGCGAGAAACACTTTTGATCCTGTGACCTGTTTTAAGCTCCAGTCTGTGTCAGGAACTCGTGCGGAGCAAGGGATCGTTTTGGAGTGATGCAAATGTAAATGTCATGGTTCCTCATGGCCACACATAACTGTGGCCGGGAAAAGTCAATTGAGCCATTTTTGGGGTCAGGCTGGGCACTCTGGGGGGGCTGCAAACCTTAATAATGAGGGCGCTGATTTAGACGTGTCCCAGAAATCGGGACTCCGAGTTCGGACGTCAGCCGGTGTAGGGCTAATGGGGCGGAATATGAAAAACGCTGCTCATTAATACAAAGAAAGCCTCCTGAGTGAAACAGCAGACTGTTGAAGTAAGAAAATGTCAGAGAAAATCAATAGTGACGCATGTCCCTGATCAATATCTGAAAGAAATTTCTTAGACTCTGTCCTGATTGAATTAGACCCCAACAGCATCACTTAATTTAATACCCTGATTGGTTTCCTGTCTTATTCAAGTGAACTCAAATTGCTTTAATACCATCTAGGACCTGGAATTACGCTTTTAAGGAGACAAGGAGGATCAGATAGGGTGAAGGACACAAGCATTTACAGAGATTACATCCCTCCTTAAGAGCCCTCGTATCTTCCAGTTCATATCAAAAGCCTTCAGATGATATCAAGAGGGGGGTCATGGTTGGGAACAGAACCGAGGAACTTCCTGCAGGAAATCAGGTGATATTTTGAAGATGCAAAACATTCTGGCAGACATGTTTCCAGCGCGCGCAGCGGAGGAAAACAAGCCGTATTGTACAAGACGTGACCTTCGGCTGCTGGAGGATCAAAGGGTTCAACATTCCCTTGGTGATAATCAAATTAGGTTTGCAAAGCTCAACACAGAGCTGACTTTCCAACTTTAAATCCATAACCTGCTGTTTAAATGTACATCACGGTATCTGTTCAGACAGAGCTGCATGCTGCTCACACACTCCCCGAGACTCTGCAGCACAAATACTGTCCAAGGCTACAAACAGGTACATCAATTTGGGAGCATGACAAGAAATTCCCTTTAGGTGACAACAAAATGTACATGCCGTTAGATCAGCTGCAGTATACTGTGATGAAATAAATTGAAGCCAACAGATGAAAGCTCGGGGCCCCAAACAGCAGAGAGAAGACTATTAAAGACGCTGGGCGGTTCCTCTGTGTTACACTGCCACCGTTTGGACAAAAGTGGAACTGAACCTCTGTGGACGTTTTAACAAACACGCTGCTGTGTAGGTCTGCTTTACATTCAACTAAATGATGCCCTGTCTGTGTTTCAACTGCCTTAAAACTTGTTCATGGGAAATCTTTTTATTTAACATGACATTTGTTACTCTAAACAAGAGGCGCGTTTGATGAATCTGCACTGAAATTCAGAGATAAATCCTGGATTTTGTCAAATTTAACAAAAAGCAGCAGCAGCTCGGGAGGTAGAGCGGGTTGTCCAGTAATCGGAAGGTTGCAGGTTCGATCCCGGCTCCCCCCATAGAATGCTGCTGTTGTGTCCTTGGGCAAGACACTTAACCCGCCTTGCCTGCTGGTGGTGGTTAGAGGGACCGGTGGCGCCAGTTTACGGCAGGCCTCATCTCTGTCAGTGCGCCCCAGGGCAGCTGTGGCTACATTGTAGCTCATCCCCACCAGCGTGTGTGTGTGAATGGGTGATTGTGTTGTGAAGTGTCTTGGGGGGATGTAGAACCCTAAGAAGGAGCTATACAAATACAGGCCATTTACCATCTACCATAAGAATTAAAAACCAGATTACAGGATTTTTGTGTAAAAATAAACCTTTAAATTTGTTTCACTTCCTGTCATCGTGTTGCATAAAAAATGACACTTTTCTACATATGTTATTTTTTTCTATATTTCTCATAAAAGACAGCTTCACATTTCAGAATCCTAATAACAAGTTTAAATAAATGATACTGCTCACTGCTTTGATTTGAATAAACATGATATTGATGTTTTATGTCTGTGAGCAACAAAAAAGTATGATGTTTGGGTATAAAGTCTGAGTTTATATTTTGTTTTATTACGGCCATTAAGTAATTTAACTAAGCTCTTATTTGGATGTGGAAGAAACACATATAAGCTCATTTTGGTCCCTGAATTTTAAATTCATAAAAGAAGAATACAAAGTTAATTTCAGTTTTTTTCTGCATTTATGAATGAATTTGCATAAACTGTTATTTTGAACTGATTAAATATGCAGATGATGTGATCTGCCACAACCAGAGGGCAATAGGCATGCATAGGAACACATATGGTGAAGGGACTAATCCTAATGCTCCATTTGGATGATTTAAAAATACATCAAATCATTTTACTGCAAAATAATCACAAAACAGTTTAATGTCTCAATCACGTTGGAAGGAAGGTTACATTTCCTTCTCAGCCAGCTGGCGCACTGTCAGTATTTCTCCATTTAAAATGACCAAAGAGGGACGTAGTCTTTGTTTACATTCTGTGAGCTTGTGATGCTAACGCTGCTGCATCGGTATTTGTAATTCAACAGCGGCCGGGAAAATACTGCAGTATTTTGTAAAGATACTAAGCCAGTTAAAGGAGCGACCCAGAAGTTATTTATTGAACCCCTAAGAAGCCACAGCATCTTTTTGTTTTACTCTAATAATGGGTGAAGTAGGCTAGAGGCTACTGCTGAGCTAACAATGCTAATGGTGAATTAGAAACAGCCTGCTCTAAAATGTCTCAAGCTACCTTTTCAGTTACCAACAACTCGATATTACAGTGAAATGTGTTTATCTACTTATGAACGTACGGTGTATGATTCATCTTTGGCCATCTAGAATTTTCTGGCGCTGATCTGTAGTTTGTAAGGAAGGAGTTTAACGTATGGCACGTATGGTACGTGTATGGCACTTTGACTTAGTACATAAAGATCCTTATAAATAATTTTTGATTAGAATGAATGTATTCTGAGTTGAACTTCTTAGAAAACACAGAGTACATTATTAGGACACGTTTAAGCACTGACTCATTCAGCTGTTTAAGGGTCTCAGTTCCCAGATCAACAGGATTGTACGGTGGTAAAATAGCCAGAAAACCACAAACACTGGCGACAGCTTTAAACAGTAACCATGAGGAGTATAAACCAAAATGTCTCAGCTAAATTTGTTTTTCTGAAGTGCAAAAGGTAGAGTCCCCATAGCCAAAACAGTTTTAAACCTTTTTCCTTCCACACCAAAAAAAAAAAAACATTAAAAGCTTTTTTAATTTAGCATGTTTTACTAATTTTGGGGTGATAAGGGTTATAATAGTTCATAATAGTCACGTAAAATAATATTGTTATATGTTGGTTTAAAGATCCATGCATGTTTTAAAATATGTTTCGTTTACTAGATTAATAGTTTGTGTGTTTTCAAGTTAAGTTTCCAGCCGTTTCTGCATGGAGCAGTTTGTAGAAATAATACATTAAGGTTGCTGGTTCAAATCCATCTGCAGCCTTTCTGAATGGAGTTAGCATGTTCTCCCCATGCATGCGTGGTTATTGTCTTCCTTCAACAGACAAAAAACATGCATGTCAGGTAGGGAGACTCTGAATTGTCCCTAGGTGTGAGTGATTGTGGTTGGTTGTTTGTCTCTGTCCCTGTGAGGGTCCGGGACCCTGCTGAGGAATAAGTTAAGATGAGTTCATGAGTATTTAGTGCACGCTTCAGCGAGATAAAGGGGACTAAAATGTGTTCTATCATATTTACCTGCTGATTAAATGTTAAAGAAGAAAATATTTTAAAGCTATTTTTATTTAATAAAGTTAACAACTCTCAGACTTTTATTTGAACTGCTTTCATTTATTATTTGACACACATTATGATCTTTGATCACTTTCAGTGGAGAATTTTTCCATTCTGTTATAATTGGAGTCAACTTTACATGAATAATTAGTTTATTATTTAAAGGCCCTATCAGTAATATTCATAGAAATCATGGTAAAAACTGCGACTCTTTAGCGCCATGCAGTTTCGAGTAAGTATTGCAGCTACGGTGGCCCACTCAAAAAGGCAACAACTCCAGCGTTCACTCCAGCCATCTGGTTCGTTTTTTTTATAAAAAAGCATGAGATTGATTTATTTCCAGTCTCTGTAGCCTAACCCACACAAAGCATATAACTACTCAAACAGGTAAAAAACATTTTTTAATGAGTGTTCAGTCTTAATGCATAATGCCACACGTAGCCCCCCTCCCCATCCCCCGACAAGACGATGCGCGCGC
>SSNS01000086.1:67853-153882 GCA_006937985.1 Aphyosemion australe
GGGGGGGGGGGGGGGGGGGGGGGGGGGGGGGGGTCGCTCAGTGCTGAATACTTCTGTGTTCACTTCCGTTTTGAAGAATTTTCTTAATAAAATCTACTGATGCTGAACAGTGAATAACTGGCTTAAATCACAGCAGGAATGTTATTATCGAGGGCTGCATTCCATTCCTAGCTGCACCTGTGTTCAGAGCTTGTTCCCTCACAATATTTAAACTTTAAAGGTGTCCTAGAATACAATTGATCAACAATCTAAAACAGAGCTTTGAGCCTCCAAAAAGCATAGGGAATTTTTTTTTTTACTTTCATCTGTCCCAGGAGCCCTGATACAGGCCATTCTAAACCCCCTTACTCAGGCCTTCAGTGAAAAGAGCTGTTGACCCCTCCCACTGGGCCAGGACATGCTGATTGGTTGGTTTCCCCAGAAGGCCTCAGACACATGCAGGTTTGAGGAGGCGTGGCTCCCCCTTATGATGTGTTAAGGAAGGCTTTCTCAGAACAGGAGGTTTTCTCTTGCCTTTTTCAACTTCCTAATTTACATAAAAAGTAGGTCAAACACGGCTTTGACTTTTTGGCATGCTACTGTTGACCACCCAAGCTTTCTTATTCAACATCAACAAGGAAAATGTTGGTTTATATTCTAGGTCCCCTTTAAAGGGAAACTGCAGTTTTGGCTTGCTTTTAGCATCCCCTAGTGTCCGTTTTAATTCACTGTCGTAACAAAATGAAACTGAAACTCCCCTTGCTGTGCACTTGTATTTTAAACATCTTAATCTAACTGCTGAGTTCACCATCTCTAAAACACACAGGAATCATGTCTCAGCTCTCGAAATTCAGAAAACTCCCGATCTCGACTCTTATTTGACTCCTATTGTGGTCGGACGTTCTTTTTATTTTTTTTTAGATTCATCAGATAAATGTTTCCTTTGTCTCTTCTGAGGCTCCGCCATCATAAACACGTTACAATAAATGCTAACCAGGTGTAGCTCACCTGTTCCGAGGTGTAAACATAGATTGCCATAAAGCGTGACTTTGTGAGACTTCAGGGCAGCGGTCCGGAGAGGCTGAAGTTGCAAACAGGGTATCCTGCTCACAAGGAGCGGAGACATTTCATTAACCCTGTAAAGGGTCATTTTAGCACATACTAGCTCAAGAAAATTATTGCAAAATATGAAAAAGTTGCTTAGTATGCCTGATATGAATTAATTGACAAATTAACAGTGCATAATAAATTCCCCAGATGTGTGGTTGTAATCGTAAATGTCTGGTTTCTTTGTAGAACATCTTGAAAAATGGAGGGAAAGAGTTTGTGAGTATATCACTTCACAGATAACGTTTCTTTTCTTTAGGATTGAGCCCCAGTCTGTCTAGATAGCATCAGACATAACATTGTTCCAGGGTTGTTTTCTCTCTGCAGCGGCTACTCCAAAGATTACTTTGACCGCTTCATCCAAAGCCAAGATTCATCCGTGGTGAACAAATTCCAGCAAAAGTACTGGAAAACCAAACAGACACTCATTAAAGTCACCGGGAAGAAAGAGGATGAACACGTGGTGGCGTCGGACGCAGACCTGGACGCCAAGCTAGAGGTGAGGGTGAAACGTTCAGGGCAAACAGTTTTAGAGAAAATAACTGAGTTTGTCTCTAAAATGTAAAGCAATCAAATGTGACGTGTGTCCATGATGCCTTTCGGCAGGTTTTCCACTCCATCCAAAGAACAAGCTTGGAGCTGCTGAAGGTCATTGAACAGTACCAGAGAAGAATCTGCTGTGAGTTCAATGAACTCACGTTCAGCATGCATGTGAAACGCAGCGTGACTGATTGTATTTCAGAAAGACCAAGTATTACACGGTTTCAATGGGAACCAGACCTTTAAGTTTCAGCTGCATAAAAATCAGACTGAAGTTTTGTTTTTTAAAGACTGACACCCCCCTTTTCTACTATTCAGTCCTTTCGCAGGAGGAGAGTGAGCTGGGTCGTTTCCTGCGCTCCCAGGGTTCCCAGGATAAAACCAGGGCTGGGAAGATCATGCAGGCAACAGGGAAAGCTCTCTGCTTCTCCTCCCAGCAGAGGTAGGCCTCAAACGACAGCTTTCAATAGTCTGCAGACGTAAGTTACACCCAAATAAGTTACAGATGCATTAGGAGACTGAGATGAATCACCTTTTCATTTCAAGAATCCACTTAAAGAAAAACTCGATGCAACGTGCAAGGTCAAATGAGGTTTTCTGGGACATGTTTTAAAGGAGGTGACAAAGACTGAACAATTCACTATTTTTTACAATTACAAACACTATAAACGCACAGCCAAAACAAAAAAAGGTCACACGCTCTAATATTTCGTTGGACCACCTTTAGCTTTGATTACAACACGCATTCACTGTAAGATCTTGCATTGATGATGGTAGAGTCTGACCGCTGCACAAAGCCTTCTCCAGCACATCCCAAAGATTCTCAATGGGGTTCAGGTCTGGACTCTCTGGTGGCCGATCCATGTGTGAAAATGATGTCTCATGCTCCCTGAACCACTCTTTCACTATTAGAGCCCGATGAATCCTGGCTTTGTCATCTTGGAATATGGCCGTGCCATCAGGGAAGAACAAATCCATTGATGGAATAACCTGGTCATTCAGGATATTCAGGTAGTCAGCTGACCTCATTCTTGGAGCACATCCTGTTGCTGAACCTAGACCTGACCAACTGCAGCAAAACCAGATCATAGCCCCGCCCCCACAGGCTTGTACAGTAGGCACTAGGCATGATGGGTGCATCACTTCATCTGCCTCTCTTCTTACCCTGATGCACCCATCACTCTGGAACAGGGCCCATCTGGACTCATCACACCAGTTTTTAATAATGCGTTGGACAGATCTGAACCCAGTTTTAGTCGTTTCTGCAATCTCCTTAGATGTTTTCTCTGCTTGAAGCATGCCAGTGATGTGACCCTTCTCACACAGACTAACATCTTTTCCACAACCACCAGATGTGTCTTTCCACATGGTTGTTTAAGAAATGAGAAGCAACTCATTGCACCAGTTGAGTTAAATAACTTGTTGCAGCTGAAAGATAATCACCCATGCAGTAATTATCCAATAGGAGGCTCCTACCTGTTTGCTTAGTTAAATCCAGGTGGCGACTTTTTTTGGCCAGGCCATTTAACTCAAAGGTTATTGATGATTTTCTTAGTTTTTTCCACGTAAAAACTACATTTTATTAGTTTATCTGTTCCTCAACTATTACTGTTTTAAATTCCATGTTGCAGACACGTTCGAGAGACTCTAAAGTGAAGCTGAAACTCTGACATGATTAACTCATTGATCCTGCAGACTGGCTCTGAGGAAGCCTCTGTGCCGCTTGTACCAGGAGATCGAAACGTTCCGTTACCGAGCCATCTCCGACACGTGGCTGACGGTGAATCGGATGGAGCAGTCCAGAACCGAATACCGTGGAGCCTTACTTTGGATGAAGGACGTGTCTCAGGAGCTTGATCCAGACACACACAAACAGATGGAGAAATTCCGAAAGGTTGGTCCTTTAGGGAAAAACTAACTTAGGACTTTTTCTACAATCGGAAGCGCTTTCTCCACAGCACCTCTGCTGCTCTACTCTATTAACAAGCTGCACAAATGACAAGAATACCTCAAAAAAAAAAAATCTCTTTATTTATGTTAGTGGTTGAACCCAAAGCTAAACACTTCAGTCATGTTTCCTGCAGGTTGTAGAGCTTCCACAGGTTTTAATTTTCTTTTGTCCAATTAATATAAACATTAATGGGTCAGATTATTTTTACATCTGATGTAGGAGAAAAGGAACACCACTAGAGGGTGGGACAGTCACAAAAATGTCTTCAGGTCCACTGCACGACCAAAGAAACGCTTTATTTGAAACCAGTTAATTAGACAGGCTGTTCCTTTTAAAATCACATCTGGTTTCCGTCACTTTTAATACTTTGTGAGTGACTTTAATGTATTTTACTGATCAGCTGTGGTTATTTTATGAATCTGTTTTATGGCTTTTTTGTATTGTAACACAAGCACTGTGGTTGCAGCCTTGTTAAATGTGCTTCATAATAAAAATGGAGGATCGGACAGTGATTCGTTTGGATCGTTTCTCTCAGGTTCAGGCTCAGGTGCGCACCACGAAAACAAGCTTTGACAAGTTGAAGAACGACGTCTGCCAGAAGGTAGAGCTGCTGGGAGCCAGTCGCTGCAACCTCCTCTCACACGTTTTAACCACATACCAGGTAAATCACCAATCCCAGCTGTTAGCCTATAGGTGTTTTTAGCCAGGAGATAGAAAAACAAAACTTCAACATCCAAAAAGAACAAACGATTACCTAGATGTGCAAAACAAAAATGGTGTCCCAGCAGATTTTACAGCTGAATATCCGTTCCAGACAACTCTCCTACACTTCTGGGAGAAAACATCCCACACCATGGCAGCCATCCACGAGAGCTTCAAAGGCTGTCAGCATTACGAGGTCTCCAAACTTAAGGTCAGAGAGTGTCCAATGTGAATAAAATACTTTATCTGGGAAAAAAACAGATTTAACTAACGAGGCTCTTACAGACCCTACAAGACCCCGTGGACAAGCTGGCTAAAAAGAAAGAGAAGACGAAACCAAAAGAAGAAACAGCAACAAGACCAGAGACTACAGACGACCAGTGGGTTGAAAACAGAAATATCCTCGTCCATTTCCATGCTGAGACCAAATAATCATTAAAACTGAGTTTATGTGTTAAAGTTGTCTGGACAGAACATAAACATGCATATCTGCACATTCTGCCTGATAAAAATGATTTTTATGTTTGCTTGTTGTACTTCCAGACTGATCTCATTAGGAAATGAAAACAGCAGTGATAAAAACGGAGAAGGTAAAAAACATAAATATCTATAATCCATCTATAGCTAGAGTACTGTAGACAAAACCAGAGCTTTTATCTGAAGATGAGTAGTTTTCAGATATTCTCCAGGTCATTTGCATGACCTTACTGGAATAATGCAAAACATTAAAAAGCTGGAGTTGGTTTATTTATTACATTATCTAACATTCATGGTGCTGAAATAAATGATCTTGTGTCCTAAACAGAGTCGGAGGAAGTGCAGAAAGACAGCATGGCTCTTCTCAATGAGATCCTGGGTGGTTTGTTTGTGGATGAAGGCGATTTCTCTCAGGACTGGACCGACGTGTTTGGAGAAACCGAGGCGAATGCAGCCTGCGGTGGATCTGCAAAAACGCAGGAGAGAGAAAACTCGTTTTTTCTGCCCTCACAGCTGTTGGACCAGAGTTCGTATAAGTCTTCCATTTCAGGTCGGAAAACCTTCCTTTAGTGTGTGTGGAAACTGTCAGAAACTAATCAGAGAAATTGAGCTCCTGTTTCATGTGGTTGTGGCTGAGCATCACTCTCAAGAGCCAACTTTAAAACGCACAAAAGCTATTTTGAAAAAAAGTGTAAAATCTTAAATGAAAAGCAGCAAATATTCCTGAAAAGATCTTGGATGTTTCACTAAAATCTTGTATCCGTGGTCCAGATTGGACAGGGATCATCTCAGAGTCCATCACCAATGCAGCAGAAACGTCACCTGAAGCTGAACAGAACAGATCAAAGCCGGCAGCAAAAGGTAAAAAAGTCCACGTTGGTTCAAAATAATCAAACTAAAACTGGTGTTTATGCAACTTGAGCTGCATTTGTTGATTTATTTTGCAGAAACGGGGATGCCTAACGACCTGTCGGCATGGTTCAACCTATTCGCTGATTTGGACCCCCTTTCCAATCCAGATGCGATCGGCAAAACCGACAGAGAACACGAGCTTCACACGGCGTAGTTCTTCAGCCTCAGGATTCATTCAAAACTCTTGTAGTTCAAGCTGCAGACCATAATATACACTCACCTCAGGCTGGAAGGCTCAAGGTTTTCCAAAGTCCGAACATCAAGAATAAAGGACAAATGGACGATCTGTTATTTTTTTTTTTTACATTTGGATGAATTTTGAACAACTAGGCTAAAATAAGATAACAAAACCTGCTTGTTACATTTATAAAACCCTAGTAACACTCCATGTTGCACTTTAAGCATCAAACTCCTCACGAAAGACCTGCTGTTGACAGATTTAACACTAATGATGTGGAAACCTGCACTGTTTTAAAAGAGACTCAAAAATTACCAGATTATTCCAGATTATATATCTAATGCCTCCGTGAAGCAAACAGTCGCTATGAATTCAAACATCTCAGATGCAAATATCTGAAAAGTAGAGGTGGGCAATATAGAAAAAAAATTGGTGAAATCACTATTTTTTTTCATTTCTCAAATGACTTCTTTACTGAACAAAACAGCTCTAAAAGAAAATTAGCTGCCCTATGCTAACGTGTTCTAGTAATGCTAACATGCTTCTACAACTACTAATTAACCTTATATCTGTGAAATTACCAACGTTAACTCATGTTAACAAATCGTCACCAAGTAAACCATCTTTAGCTTTATTTTTATAAATACTAACGTGATCAGGGATCAGGCTCAGAGTGTGTCACGTCTACAACAGTCCGGGGGGAAACGATAACTCTCCCTCATGGTTTCCTATCAGCACATCATCCACCCCCATCTGAAGTACTAAAGTAATCAAAAGCTCACCAAGCTTTGATGTCATCATCTGGTTTGGATCCACCAATTTATTTAATCAGACGCGTTATCACGTCAAAGATGGGTTTTGTTATGATTTTTAAACAAAAATGTTCTAATTTGTATTAAATTAGTTTAATAATTTATTTCTTATAGTGGCAGGATTACACAATTGCATCTTTTGAATTAAAAAACATTATTTCTGATGTTAAAAACCATAAGCTGTTACAAGCCTGCTGGCTATGAGATACCTCTGCTTGATTATGGGGAAAAAAGCCTTTAACTTCAGCTGCCTTGCAAATCTCCTGTAGCATTCCTGTTTTATTTCTGATTCTGCTCAGAAAAGAAGGAAAAACTTTAAAACGAGACCAGAAAATAAAATAAAATCTGACCCGAGTGAAAGATTTCATGTGGAAAGATGTTGACGTGTGGGATTTCACATCAAAATCCTAAAATATTTGTCATTGTTGATCAATTTAATATATTTTTACTTCGTTTGCATGTTTAAATGTATTTATTTGTGGTCTGTTTCTTATTATTGCATGTTGCACGCTGTTGTTTTATGTTATACAGGTTAAAAAAAACATTTGAACATGTATTCCTTCTGCAGTTATCTGCTCTTGTGGGCATTATTTGGAGTTTATTTTGAAACAATAGTACTGAGAGGCTTAGTAATGATGAAAATGCAATTGTATACACAGACTTTGATGACAATGCTGCATAAATTAAATATTTATATCAGAGTTAATGCCTTAAAATAACCACAGATCAGAATCATTTTGTAACTTAAGTATACAAGTGAGTGTTACCTTTTGTTATAACTGAGCTTTGAGTCATTTTCTATTGTTAAACCATGTATATGTTTATTTTCTGTCCTAATCATTTATAAGGACCTTAACTTTACTTTTACATGCTTCTAGATGCTAATTTAATGTGAGCCTATTCCCTTTAATTAAAAAAAATTACATATCAATCCAAAAATGGCTTTTTTCTTTTCTTTATTGAAAAAAGAACACACAAGATCTACATAAAACATGTAAAACACAGGAGAAATGAATTATCGCAAATCATGGCAACCATGTCTCAACTGCTCAGCACAACGAGCTTTGTGAATCAAATCAGGATTAGTACGCTTAAAACTCATGAAGCTGCAGGCAGAGCCGAGCGTTGTGTGGAATGTTGCACATGTGTGCAAGTAGAGAAAGCATTTAGTTAAGTATTGATCAGGTTATAGTTGCACGAATCGGTTTGTTTTGTTTCTCATTGAAGAATCAGCAGGAAGCGCCGGGCGTCACATGACTGTTTGCTCGTCGAGCCAAACCGAGTTAGACGTTTCTCTTTTGGCGCCCAACAAAAAATCAATTGCACATTGTTCTGATTGTTTTAATTAACAAGCTGGTCTACGGTACAAAATGGTGATTATCTTTTCCTTTCCAATAAGTGCTTCGGCCTGGATTTAATAAAAACCCTGTGTGTTTACAACATTATGAATCGGAGTTCATTTGTTACTGAATTCTTTAAAACAAAACGAAACACAAACATTCTGCATCTGGCACAAAATAAATCCCCTCGAGTCCCAAAACGACCGATCACTCGCCGTTTCATAGTTTGCTTTGGTACATTTCTAACAAAAGGGTAAAAAAATTAAATATATATTATTGTGGATTAATTTTCATGTGTAGCTTATGCAGCTCGTTCCGTTTACTTGAGAGCTCACGGTTGACTAAAGCAACGGCGATCTCTGGAATGTGTGGTAGCACCTGAAACTCAAACCTGAGCAGGTCAACTCGAGTCTAACGCCACAAATGGTGACGTTACTAAAGGAGTCAGTCTGGACGAACCTTCCTCTGCTGGGAAAATTATTTTACCTTTCAGCTCAAGGCTGAAACGTCGAATCTAGAGAGAACATTCTGAACACTGGGGAAAGGTAACATATTCACAGCAAGTACGTTTCACATGACCTGAGTTATCGCTGTGGGGGGGCAGTGTGCTTTGTGATTGGTGATCAAACTTGGCGTGCAGGTTTGGGTTCGAGAGGCAGCTGGGTGGAGATTCTGGACACAAGTACATTCAGACAGATGTGTGAGAAAACAAAAGCCCTGTGAGCCAACATGTCTCTGGTCTGTGAGACTCATAAACACCACGATGGCCCTTTGAACACAGAACAGCTAACAGGCCGGCTGGATAACACAAACAACTCATTTAAAGTTTTGGATTTTCTTTTTGCTTTTTGATAACTTTCTAACACTAGACAGAACAAGAACTTCAGCAGCCACGTCTACTTGCTGCACAATAAAGCAAAAGTAATTCTGTAATGGTTCTGAGAAAGTTAGGTTAGTGATGGGTGGAGAGAGACGGCGCCCAAGGCCAGGAGCACACCCCACACAGGTACCTTTATCCTCACAGACCTTGGGCACTCCCTGCTGTCTAACGTTAGGATTATCGGAGTGCAAGTTTTTTTTTGTTGTTGTTTTCTTTTTTTTTCTCTAAAACCAAACTCACTGACTAGTTGTAATGTTTTATTTGTTGGTGGTTTGGTTATGAATACCTGAGGACTAGCTGGTTAGGAATACTTGTGCTGAACCGTCCCTCCCTACGTCTGCGTCGGGGCTCTCCGTGTTGCCGTCCGTCTTCACGCCGCCGCTCGAGTCCACGCTCCAGTCAGTGGAGGCAGAGAAGGTAGCCACCGGCGCCGTGGGAGGACTCGGGGTCGTCTGAGAGCCCAGGCTGCTGTTGCTATGGAGACCAGGGCTGATGGAGGAGGAGATAGGGGAGAACAGGGAGGAGCAGAGGAGTTTGACCGGGCAGAAGGCCGAGCCCCGAGGAATGAAGTTCACCTTGTTTTTGTCGGGACACGAGAACAGAGGGAAGCCTTTGGATTTGCCAGACCTGAAAACAAGAGAAGTTACGCAACTTTTACTTTCCATCAAACCTCTTAGATTAACAGCTAGAAATGGATCAAAGACATTTAATCAGGCAAAACATGACAAAAAATATTAATAATTGAGCTTTTTCTGGGTGTCTGAAGTCGCTACAAACTTTTTATAACTTTTTGGGTCCGTAGATTTAAAACTTTTCTTTCTACGAGTTACGATGTGGAGAAGAATAAAACCGATCCCAGACGACTCTCGTTAAGATCTCAGGATCATTTTCTGCCTCCTTTAGACAAACTCAACTCTTAAAAAAGTTCATTTCCAGCTGATTTGGAGTAACGTCTAATTCTGTTTTGCTTCTCATCCAAGGAGATTTCTCAGTTTAATTCACTTATTTATTTTGATGAGAAGTGAACATCATCAAAATAAATAAATAAATTACTATTATAGCTGGGATGACTGAAAACCTTCACCTACTTAAATGTTTTCTGAAGATTTTTTGTCACAAAATGCAGAACTAGACCCATCTTGAAGACGTGTTTTATGATAAAACCTCACTGGAACATGAGTTCTTTATATTAAAACAAAGTACAAGAGTAACGTGAGAGGAAACGTTTAAAAACACGATAATACTCACACAAACTCATCGAACACTTTGACCTTCTCACATCCCTCTGGGGGTTCTCGTTTGAACATATAGCTGTTGTTAGGTTTGGGAGAAGTGGCGAACTTGGGGAGAGGTGAGCAGCACACGCTGTCTGGAAACAGAAAATAAAGCAAAACCTTTACGTGGTGATGAATAATGTTGAAAACTGAATATTTGGGATTTTTGAGATCTTCAAGGTGCCTCTCTGGCCTGAAGGGTTTCCACTGCTCCACAAAACGAGTAAAACTAAAGTGCTCGTTAAGTTTGTTTCAGTACAGCCACACTGATTCACCTTTATCGATTTCCTCTGCAGAACACGGGCTTCCATCGGGGGAGTGGAGGTGGTCGGAGCTGCAGGGGCGAGGTGACGGGCTGGATTCAACACTCGACGGGGCCTGAGTGTCCGTGTCGCGCGTCTCTCCGCTGTGACTGCAGCGGTGTGGAGGGAAGGGGGCGCGGCGGCCGTCCACCGCCTCCATGGCCTGTGAGGTCAAAACACAGAGGCGGCGGTGAGAAGTCATGCATTAATGCACACGGACCCTAAAACGGCCGAGCGTTGGTGTTCTGTATTCAGAGGCACTCATAGTTCAAAGGTCGCGGTCCTTTTAGGAAGAGACCGTGTTCCGCTTTGGCACAGCTGATTCAGAAAGGAGTAGAGACGACTCAGAGCACAACATGCAGTAAATTTGTCTGTGTGTGTGTGTGTGTGTGTGTGTGTGCGGCTCTGCCCAGGTTTACAACCTGTTATCAGGCCTGATGTACCGCCCTGTTTACCTCTAAGCAACTGAATTCTAGGTCAGTGAGAATATATGAAGGAAGGCCTCTAAAACCTTAGACAGCTGATTATTTTTGATTGTAGCTGTACATTAGTGATGACAGGGCATAAAATATTCAGACTCATCTATCTTTGTGTCTTTCATCACTGATTTTTTTAAAAAGTTATTTTTACGCACCAATGTTTCTGATCTTTAATGGTTCTTCTTCAGCCGTTGGACATGTTCCTGACTAGAATTTGCACGGCGTTTGTAACATGTACTAAAGGTCCTCGGCGTTTTACGATGAATTACAGCTAAACAGAAGTAGTGGCGTGCACATATTCATACCTGCATCCCGTGCTCCCAGTCATCTCTGATGAACACGTTTTCCAACTCGTGATTTACGGCCTCCGCGCTGCTCGGCACTCGACATATGAGGGACTTTGGCAACGGGGCTGTCATCAGAGCTGTCGAAGTTCCTTTGAGCTAATAAAACAATATGGTGTAAAAATTAGATCAAATTAAATGTAGATGGAATAATCTGTCAATTTAATGAAATAACTGGTTATCAGCCATGCTTGTGTGTATCAGAGTAAGCAGGAAAAACAAGATGCAGCAACAACAACTAAAAATAAAACGCATCAGTCGACCTCTGGTTAAAATATGTGAACTTTCTAATTTTATGAATTTAAATAGATTATCTGCACATTAAATCTATCAGACTGATATAAAACACCAAGTCTGGGACTCAAACATCCACTTTGGTCTGACGGTGTTTAAATACACCTGACCAAACTGGCGTTACTTCACATGGAGAAAAGGGCTAGACTGGTGAGGGGTTGTGTGATTTCCTTACAGCAGAGCAGGGGCTCCTTTCCTACAGATTTGTTAATGAATGAACAGCAAACAAGGACAGAAAAGGACATGCCTGGACACGTTCCTCTTTTCTCTGCCTCCCTTCAACATTACTGACCACAAAGAAAGAAGATTAACTCAGCTAGCTTAGTTCAAACTGGAGCAACGTGCACCAGGACTGTTTTATTGTAACAAATATACGTAAACCTAAACAATAATTAGTTTGCTGGACAATAACTTAGTTTAGGTTTGATGGTGAAAACATGATGAGCTGTTTAGAAATGTTAGAATTCTTACCTTCGACAGCTGTTATAGTTTCATTTGCATGTTGAACTGCTGAACTGCTAAGCTACCTTATCACTCCACAGCTGCCTGTGTAAAACCTTGCATCACCTAAGTGGAGCTGGTTAATGTTTCTACCGGAGCAGAGCCTGGCGGTGACAGCAGCGTGAACGCCGACACGAGGAACTCACCGGTGGTTGGTGCGCAGCACCGTGCTGAGCCGCCTGCGGCAGGTGCAGGGAGGTCTGTTCCCTGTCTTTGCTCTGCCGAGTGACCTGTTTGCTGCGCTGCAGCTGCAGCCTCAGTTTGGCGATCTGCTGAAAGAAAAATAACAAATTTAGCAAAAGAACAGCTCAGAGTCAGGCACTGGTGGATGTACTTCCTTCTTTTTCACAGCTCGTCTAGAAATAATCAGATATGGATTTAAAGGTCTCATTCACTCGTTTCAATACATTCCCAGTGGTCTCTAGTGTAAATGTATGCCTGTGAGAAAATCCTGTTTCAGGAAGTAGAAGTCAGTCAAGGAGAGAGGGACAGAAAACGGCAGGATTTGGAGTCTTAAGCCTGATTTATACGTCCGTCTGCTCAGTTGCAAAGTCAGACACACTTTGACAGAGACGTTTCCCTTTCAGACTTCTTCGTCACTTGGGGAGTGTTGCAAAGCACTTCCCTGGCAGGACAACAGAGGGCCTAGCGCTTTTCTAGGGGTATCCTGCCACAATTGCAGTCAGGTCTCTGGTCCATTAGAGTCTATTTACTATTGTGTTTATGTATTTTGTGTTTATATGTATTTTATGAGACTTTTTAACACAGACAATTGTATCCCTCATTCTCCTTCCCCTCTTCATGCAGTCGCCACCTCTAAATCCATGTTTCCTACACTATCCTTCTATGAATAAAGTCTGCTGTGCATCTTTGTACTCCTTCAGTCACAAGTGTATAAATGCTCATATCCTCAAACTTTTTCCACAAAACGATTTTCAATCTGCTCCATGTCTGCCGCTAGATTTCTTCTGCATTCTTTTTATTTTTTGAGGGAGGAATGGTGGAAGCCTCATCCTGACCAATCACAGGCTTTTTTAACTGTCCGTCACTGTTGACAGTTAAAAATTTGGGCATGTCTCAGTCAGCCTCTGCGGGCCTGCAGCAAAACCCTTGCATCGACGCATCATGGCGTTGCGTGTCTCCGTGCCGACGCAAACAGTATAAATCAGGCTTTAATCAGTATTTCCTGATATTTGGACATCTTGTCTCTGATTGGCTAACAGCAACGTGACTCTACCACTGACTCCATTTGCTTTGCAATGTTAGTATTTTATCTCCACAAACAACACAAGCCTGAAGGAGTTCTGCTGAATGGTGGCGTTGCTAATGCTAACGGTTAGCTTCTACTAGCCGAGACGTTCTCTGCTGTTTCCTGGACGCTAAACCAACAACAGCCTTCCCCGTCGTGAGTCAAGATGGGTGAATCCAGGAAAGTGACATTGTGATGTAGATCTGTCAGGCTTTTTAAATCCTAGAGTTTCACCATCTATTTTCTATCAGAAGCTAATGCAGGAGATAGGTGTAGGAGACTATTTTCACATTCAGCCTGCATGTTAAACTCAGAGTGACCGATCATTTTCAAAAATAATAGTGTTTTGACGATTATTAAATCCTACATTCTGCATCATCTACAGATGACTGTGACTGAGATGTTGTCACAAGCCAGTCAAGAGCTATGATCGGTTCTGCGTGGCTGATGAGGAAACACGTTCTTGTCGCTACATCTGGCCCAGTATCAGCAACAAAACAGGATAGCCTTTGTGAGACTAACAGAAGCAGTTGTGCTGTGCAGACAAAGGTGTGGTTCTTCGGTGCACATCTTGAACTCCTGGCAACACAGTCAACAATGAGGCTTGCTCTTTTCATAGATGTCCACCCACACATTAAACTTCAGAGGTTAGAGAGCGAGAATGCAGCTCAGTGCGTTGGCTTAGTGGAAGCAGGCGATAATGACAAGTCCAGACAGCCCTGGTGTAATCTTAGTTGATGGGAAAGAAAGGTTTTCCTGGCTGTGGGATGTTACTGGTTCCCCGGGCCAAGACCCAGTCAGGGACCGTCTGTTTAAAGATGAACACAAGTCTAGCAACAGTAAAAGGTGTATTTATGCTAAAATGTCATCAGGTTCAGAGTTTACAGCTGAGAAAAATTAAGCTGTTGTTGCTTCATCTGACGACACTTCAAGGCTGCTGTAACTCATCATACATACTTTGTATTTATTCTAACATGCTCCCACAAACGCGCAACAAAACCGGGTTAAATCATTTCAGCAAACAAAGGACTTTGGTTTTTATACAAAATGCAGCTCCGTAATTAAAAAGGACACAAGATGCATTTGAACGATTCTTAAGTGTGAGCTGAAGGAGCATGTATGATGCTGATGAGCTCCTAAATTAGTTTAAGCTGTGAAAACTGTTGAAGGAAACAATATGGCTGCTGGCCCTTCAGAGGAGCTCCTGCATCACCTCTCAGAAACAACGATCCATAACCAGATGCACACGATGAACAGAGGGGAGGAGGTGGTTAAATTTAGACTGCGGTCTGGAGAGATGGAGTCCATGTGGTCGGCTGGTCGGCCTGCCAAACCCAGCAGATAGACAGGAGTGGAAACCAGCTTTAAGGAGAGTAACATTTAGGCCGACCTCAGACTCTTGACAAATACAAACACACTTTAAATGAATCAAGAACCTCAAAAATGACAGATACGTTATTTTATCCAGCTGTGAGAAAGTATTAGTCTAGCCTTGCCTCACTTGGTGTTGTGAAACTTCAGCGCTCTCTGTGGTGACTCTAGTCAGAAACAGCTGTGAAACTGGCAGAACAGAGGTTAAAAAAGGTCAAAGTACCTCTTTCAGATGGTCTGAACTCCCCCACGAGGCTGAGCGCTGGTGAGGACTTCCCAGTTCTGCTCCTTCATCAATCCAGAGACCCGGGGTCTAAAACAAAAAAAAACAGGCATTAAAAAAGCTCTGTGACCTTTTCTTTGCTTTGTTTTTATAAAACATCTTTAAATCTTGTGATTTTTATCTTGAAATGCGATTTAAAAATAAACCTTTCTTCTTCTGGGGATCAACACCTCACAAAAGTTCTGTCATTTTAGTTTTTCCAAAACAACAATGATTAAATACCGTAACACTAAAATGTTTTTATGACTAGATGATTAAAAACTGGTGTAAGAAGTTAACGGGACAACAGATGGAAACTAGCTTTTTGCTAATTCTGGTATATTTACGTCCTGTACGTTCATTAATATGCATTGTCCCATTCAAATAAATAAACAAATCAAATCAAACAAGTGCTCCATTTTCAAAAGCAAAGCTGCAAACTAGAAACAGACCGATATATCGGCCGGATATTTACTAATATTTCTATATATCGTCATCGGCCGATATCCCACTCTTGTAGAGCTGATTTACAGTCAGGCACATCTGCGGAGCTCCAGATAGGAAACAAGGGGTTTGAAGCTATAATGCTGCTGCTGCTCAGTCAAGTTAGCTAAAAGGCTTCACTTATAGTTTACATGAAGATGTGAGTTATTATTAGTAAAAAGCAAAAAAGACTGAATGCACTTTAGACATTGCTCATGTGTTTCAGCGGCTTTCCTTTGTGTGTTCCGCCTTATTTAATTTATCTTATTTATTTCCTGTTTGATCTATTTATACTCTAAAGTTGTATTTATTTTTATTTTAATGCATCAGCCATCGGCAAAAAAAAAAAAAACCAACCATGTCAGTTGACCTCTACTGCTAACTATAAATACGAGTACACCAGTCATGTGATACCATCAACACACGACCATCTTGTGCTTTTCTGAAATCGGGAAGAATTATTTTACATTTTGATGATAAATCAAAGAGAGTGCCTCAGGAGGTAGAGCTGGTTGTCCAGTAATGTGAGGGTTGCTGGTTCAATCCCAGCTCATTCTTAGTCAAAATGACTAGCTTAGTCTCTGCTGGAGGTGGTCAGAGGATATTGTAGCGCAGCATCACCACCAGTGTGAGTGAGTATGAATGAATGAATGATTATAAAAATCTATAATGTCTTCAGTTAGTCAGCTGGTTTATGACGAATCTGTGGTCAAACATCAATAAACTTACTAGTTTACTCAGAATAAAAAGCTTACGTACACTCGCCATGGAGACATCCTCGTCAGTTATAGATGACATTTCACAGGATTTTATGAGATCATCATATTTCCTTTTTTTCACATCCCCTCTCTCTCTCTCTCTCACACACACACACACACACACACACCGTAAACCCACTAATTATTCAAACATCCATACATGATTTACTCTGCGTGCAGCACGATGATGTATAGAAAACAGCACAACAGCAGGCTCATCAAAGCCTCCACACAGAAATATGAAGCCGTTTGTAAACCAGTAAAATGAAAACAGCTGATATACAAAACATTTCCTCCCCAGGAGCACAGAGGCAGCTCTGTCTCACAAAAGATGTCTTTTAAACCTCTACTGCTGAAAAAAGTGAAAACGGTTAACTTATGTAAATGAATGCAAAAACAGAAACAGACTGAGGATGTTTCGTAGGGTTGTTTGAAACCACATACTTCCCCCTGATTATGCCTATCTGCAGAGCCTCTGGACATAAAACATCCGACGTTTCATGCTAGAAAACGTCCTAAATGCCAGTGTCTTCACTCTGCCTTGTGTGCGACTCCACACACAAACACACACGTCTTTCCCACTAACGCAGAAGCCTTGCCCTATGGTATGGAAGACCCCTCTGTGGATAATGAGGAACACCCGTGAGGTTGTTTGAGCCAGCTTGTTGGCACGGGTTCCCCCAGAAAAGGACACTTATTAAATGGCTGCTTGTGCTCTCATAAAAAGGGACCAGTGTGCTTGGTCAGACTGGACGGCAGATGTGTAACTAGCCTTTAGCGTTAACATTTTGTTCATGGCCTTTGGAATTACGTGTGAAGTTTGACGCTTCTGCCAAACGTAAAAGGACGAGACGCTGCAGTTTAATTCATTCTTACAGAAATCAGAAGGTTTGGACTTTGCTGCTTATAGGAACATTTAAGCTTCCCTGATATCTGAGACGTCCAATGAACAGCCATCTCTATATCAAATAATTCAGTAGATCAATGTAGTCTACAAAAATCAAAACAAAAAGCTTGATAGATCCTTGTTAATTCCAAAAGGTTAATTGTCATCTCACCAGGAATGGCTCTGCTGAACCTTTTCACACTTTTCTGGTATTTTAAAAGTCGTGCCTCATTGTTGAATGGATTTAGGGCCATTTTAAAGAGCACTTCTGTGTAAAACATATAGATATGTGTGTAAAAAGCTTATGATGACATATTTTTGGAGAAATGGCCTTTTTGTCCTACAAGATTGATAAGCTAACAGCCAGTCTGATCAGTCAATGTGGATTACTGCCATAAAACAGCTCCTGTCTCCTTAATTTGGTGTTTTTATAAACCATGAAGCCACCATAGGTTTTGTTTTACATGATCAATCTATCAAAAATTAAATAAAAATGGTGTGACTGTTCTCAGTCTAGCCGTTAGCTCATCAGTCCTGTAGGACGCACTAATAAATACCACAACAAGTTAGGCAGTTATTGTAGACAAACACCTCAAAACTGTCTAAATATGTATTTAACCTCTACATTGATTGTACTAAATCTTTACTTCAGTGATATTGAGTCTGTAGGAGTTCACGACAGCAAACTCCTGATGAGAGGAGGAGGTGCTACAGTAAATATGATACCACTGGATGTGAGAATTTGGCCCAAGAGTAGTGTCCCTATGTTTGATTTTTAACCAGTATTTCAATGAATGAGTGAATTTATACAGTAAGATCATTCCCAGAAACCTCTACACACAGATATTAAATTAATTTATGGGTTTTTTTAAACCAAAGGAAGTATGGGGTAAAGATTTTCTTAAAGGGTTTAACTTATTTGAAATAAAATGCCACATTCGCTCTGGTAAACGTGTTATCTTATCAACTTTTTCTCCATCATCAAAAATCTCTTCTTTCTTGCACTCCGAGCCCGGGTTGAGTGCTTTGTGAGCTGACGAGCGTGCCAGGTGTTGTGCCTGATAATGCGACGCTGTAGAGATAAAACTCATAGCCTGCAGCTTGCTTCCTATTGTGATTCCCACCCAAAGGGTTACATGCAGGCAACATCCTCAAGAATCCAGCTCTGTTCCAAAGCAGGAAATAATGACTGGGCTTCAATAGAGCTGCAGTGGAATTTGTGCTGTTTTGTTTAGATTGCATGCTAGGACATGTGTGCAGTAGCCCTGCCATCATTGGTGGGTTCCAGACATGTGGAGACCATGCGGTCCGATTTGGACAGCGACTTTGTTTTTCCGTTATCTTGTGCATTTCTGAAACTCACCAAATTCCAGAAGATGATAAAAACCTAGATTTACGTGTTTTCATGATGAATTAGATTACATTAGCTTTAAAATTTAGACATATCACATATCAGTGACCAATCATATTCAAGTTAGAAGAAGTTGTTAGTCAAAAAGGAAGCTAACATTTAAAAATGAATCTAATCAGACGGCTGATTAGCAGTTTCCTATTACTCTATCCGTTATCATGGGTAAGAAACAAAAACGCCCTTTTTACTCCAAGATTTAAGAATGTTTCAACACAGCACCCAAAAGGAAATGCATCAGCAAAGAACTTAGAGATGCAACTGTTGCTGTCCATCCATCTGGGAGGGGTTAAAGGTCATGTCTAAACTATTGGAGTCAATCATCCTACAGAGAGAAAGAGTATTCACAAGTGGGAAACCATTCGGCACAGTTGCCAATATTCCCAGGAGTGGACATCACAGCAAGTTCACACCGAGGTCAGACTGCCCCGTGTGCAGAGGAATTACAAAAACCTCTACGGCTTCAGCATGTTACGTGTTAAACTATAGCTGATTTGGAGGGGTTCCCAGAGAGTTTTTTCTATCTAAAAAAACATGGCAGCACATCTTAGGTGTGCAAAGTTTGATCTGAATATTCTGAAATAATGTCCTTCACAGCACTACCTGGTTAAAATCAAACAGCATTTTAGCACAAATACGTAATTCTAACCGTCAGCACGGTGGTGGAGGGCTAATGATTTGAATGAATGAATGAATGACTTTATTTATAGAGCACATTTCCTGCATGGCAACAACTCAATGTGCTTTAGAGTAGAAAAAACACAACATAAAATAATCAATTATAAAATATGTACACATTTGGGCTAGATTTTCAGTCACCGGACCTAGACACTTTGACATCAGTCAGTGCGTTTACATGCGCATCAGAAAACTAAACGATTGCCCTAAATAGACTGACGGCAGTTTTTTTAAATGCATGTAAACACGTTAGTCTGGCGAACTGGTTCTAATCGAGCTGAAGCACCAGATAATACGGTAGGACACCAACTGCATCTGCATGTAAACGGCTCTGTCTTCTGATAATATCATCGCCACAAATTAACACATGTAACACCATCAAACAGTACAGTACGTACCAAAAAAGCTTTGCTGCAGCATTGTTGTTCATTCCTTCAGCCATTGTGCATATCCTGTTTTAACTCAGTCTGCTTCACTCCCGTCAGCATTTGTTTACTATTCGTGCTGCTATAAGCTAATCGGAAGAATGCAGACACGAAGGGGTGCATGTCGCCACCTACTGTATCCGAGTGGAATGAACTTAATTTGAGAGATCGGTTTTCTAACGTACATGTAAACTAGGATAAAGGATCCCAGTTTATTACTTTAGATTGACCTAGATGCAATGTAAACACAGTGAGTGAGTTAACCAACATCTCCTCTGCATATCAAAGTTATCTAGAGTCAAATCTGAAAGCCACAGCTTGGACATCATTTAGTTGAACTGAATAATTATTCAAAACACAAATTCTGATCAGAATCAAAATGTTTCAATGACCCAATCTGTTCCGTGTTACTGAACCATTAGGCAGGGTCCTAAATGGATTTTTCAGCTATTTTAAGTGTGTTTGTGAGTAAAATTGCAATAATGAGAAGCTAAAAATGGCAATTTGAATGGAACTCATCCAAATTAGATTGCTGCCAACTTAAAACTGATCTAATCTTCAAAATGTCACTTTGGCTACATTACAAACATCAAGTTTGTGTTACACACTTATTCTAGCAAAAATGTTAAGAAATTCCCATCAGACCAGAGCCTGTGCAAAATATGTTAGCTTGTCAATAGTCAAAGGACTCCATGAAAAGTGAAATTGTTTATAAGATAACTGCTTGGAGATTGAAGCCATGTTGGCTTATCAGTTATGAAGGACATAAACAGTATTTGTCTGAAAATGAGGCTTTTCAGGAAGCAATCTACAGTGGGTTGGATAGTAATAATCTGGAACTTTTACACACAAACACAAAAGATGCCTTTAATAGATGAATGCAAAAACAAATACATTAAACCTAATTAACAGAGGGTGTACTTCGTACAAAGTCTGAAGGAACTAAATAGAATTTTTTTAATGGTCTAATGAGAAATATCTACCGTTTGTGTGTAACGTTTCACAGAGAACACCAAGCAACACAAACTGTTTGATCAGCCTGCTTTTGTACATGCTTGTTCTTTAAAGTTGACTTGGTGCGTTGGGGGCCGTAATCTTCATGCAGCCCTTCTCCGTGCTGTAACCACAGGGCCCAGGGCCTGCAGACCTATCCTGGAACAGTGATTAGCATATGTATGGCCCCGCTGCTTCTCAGCTCCCACACAAAGGGCAGGCAGCCATGAGGGCCAGGTGGTAAGCAGTGGGATTTCTCCTCGCCTAGCCTCACGGACAGGTGCAAACAACTTCACCTCCATGTGGAGTTGTATTACAGCTCAAAGGGGAGGCTATCTTGAACTTATGCAATACAAAACAAAAGAGAGCAGGGAGCTTTTGTGTGCCGCTTTCTGCTGGTGTAACATGAAAAGAGCCGGGCTGAAGGATAACTTGTTAACAGGAAGTGGTTCTGTGACTATCCTTAAGGGAGTTGGAGTATTTAAATGCTCAAGGATCGTTAAGTGTGTCATTATTACAACACAGCCAAATGTTTTCCATCAACATTTTCCACAGATTAAACACAGAGATGTCTTAAATTGATTAGTAACTGGTCATTTCACCAGGACAGGCAAGTCTCACACGGTGCCAAAAGACATCAAGCCCATGAGGCCGTGACATATACGCTACCAGATGGTTTTGTGTATTAACATTTTCCAGATTATGGTAATCTTCAAACCGATTTTCCATACTTTCCAGATCTACACAGGAACCCTGTAATTAGAGGTGTTTACTTTGCACACAGCCTCCTCCAGAAATCTCACCAGGCCCCCTCACCACTTCCTCAGCCGACAAACAAAGAAACGCAAAGTAAATGAGGGGTAAAGGGATGAAGCCCATGTAAATTAGACTTGGCGGTCTTCATTCAGACACATGAAAGGCTTCTGTTAGCAACAAGCGAAGCTGCCCTCGTCAAAATCATACATATTCAATATTCTTTCATAACACAAACCCACCACAGACCCTCGCCCTCCAGATTGAAGCTCGCTGAATAATCCTGCACAGTAGGAATCGTGGATAATCATGTGCACGTTGCTAACCAGCGATACTGTGGTCGAGGCTAAATGTGAAATCCACTCAAGGATGTTAAGAGTCTCAGTGGAGGACATTTTAAAATGCTGATGCAGTGATATAATTTCAAAATGTGATCATATTAGTATTAAAGCAAACAGCAGGTATTTGTGTTGGCTTAAATTGGAAATCCCTTTAAATCAGTTCAGTGATGGAAATGTTGCTCTTGGTGATTAAATACTAAGATTGGGAATTTTCAGGCAAACTTTTATCTTTAGATGGAAGATGAACCAGCTGTGGGTAATATGACCACAGATACCAACGATGGTTTTGTTGGACTGAGTTGAGCTCTTCTTTTCCCTGAAGATGGGAAATGTTACGTGAATTCAGCAATTTGAAAAACTAACACATTTTCTTTCAGAACACTCTTTTTGGGACACCTTTACCTGTTGAATCAGTAACATGTCAAAGGTTTGAAGCTAATATAATGATGCCAACAGTGGTAGAATGTTGGATTGTGGACATAAGACTTGTTGCTGACAAACAATTTTACATGTGGACATTAAATGGACCCTTGTGGACGTTTAGATGGTTTTGTTCGAGATGGATCTGTTCTTTCTAGGATATGAGGCTTTGAACAGGGAGTTAAGACATTCTGAATTTCCAAATTTGACAAAAGTGTTTACTGTGTCTAAAGTTATGGTTGCATCCTTGATTGCCATGTAGCAAAGGAATCACAAGAATCCAAGCTTTCTAATGAGGTTTAATATGTATTATGTACATAGAGTGCTGCAAAAAAGATGATGACTTGAAGTGTAAGTTTGTAATGTCTCATCAGACACTAATTCATAGATGTGTAAAAAAAAATCTGTCATAAAACAATGATCTGCAAAGGGCTCGGCCTTGGACTGTCAATAAATTCATCCAATCGCCCAAACCCAGAATCAACCATTGCTTTTAATACCGGATTTAAACAAAGACAATCTTATGTTGCAAGAATCATTTTAGGGAGAATCTTATTAGAAAATGCAAGAAATCTGTGAGCGGCTGGAGTTTGTGTTGCAAGTCTCAGCTATTTTCATATAAAGTTGTAGCTCCATATCTGTAAAACTGAGTTAACCATATCTGTGTTCGCTAAGGTCAGTCAGCTATGGCAGCCATCAGGTTGACTAAAGGTTAATCAGTAGTAAATGTGCCTGTAATGATGTCTTTCTAAAAGTTGAATCAAAATCAGTCCTGTGATCATGAGAGATATCGTGCAGACATCATAAACAAGTAGTCAGTCAGTCATGGGCAAAAACATTATAGTCCTCTGGAGGGTGAAATGCATTAAAAACATTGTTCAAAAAAGCTGAGTTAACCGCTAACTGGTAAATGGTAATGGCCTCCATGTGCATGGCACTTTTCTGAGTCGGCGACTCCAAAGGGCCCTGCTCTACAGCCGGCCATTCACCCATTCACACACAGATGATGATTATGAGTTACATTAACCACAGCTGCCCTGGGTACACTGACAGAAGACACTGGTCCCTCTGACCACCACCAGCAGGCAAGGAGGGTAAAGTGTCTCTTGCCCAAGGACACAAAAAGAACCTGGGTTTGAACCGACAACCCACCGATTACAGGGCAACCCCCTGAGCTACCGTCGCCCCTAACTGGCTTCCAGCTACAATGGGGTGACCAAAATCAAGCGTACCTGCGTGGCTTTGTCTTTCATACAGGAGGGGTAGGGTCCGTGGGAGTCCCGAGGCCACTGGCCAGTGAGGTACGGTCCGGTGATGGCATCCAAAGAAGACGCTCTTCGGATGGCGCTAGAACTCCGCACTTGTAGTTTGGACCTTTCTGCTGCAAATAAGGAAAACGTTCATGTTGTAATTTGTTTTCAGCATTGCATGACTGTAAAAAGTTTAAGACAAACTACAATTTTTTTTCCTGTAATTTTTGTTTAGTGCAGACAAGAACTGGAAGCCAGAATTGAAACAGAACTACTTCCATAAAAAAGTAAAACAAGCTTGCAGGAAAACATTGCATAATCAGTCTAGGTCCAATGCATTATGGTTTGACAAGAAAACAAACTATAAAATCAGCTGTTACCAAGGACAACCAAGGAAAAACATTATTCCTCCCTCTTTGTACTGATTCTGCTACAATTAAACAGGTTTTATTCCGACAGGAGTTTGACCTTGACCTCTTCTTCTTGTTGTTAAACTATGGACAGCTTTTGCAACCTGACAAGTTTTATTGAGTAGAAAAAAGGAAGTTTGAGAGCTGAAGAAAATGTAAATGAGTGAGCAGGAGTATCTGATGTTATGAGAGCAATCTGCTGTGACCTAGAGCAGTTAAGCACACACCACCACCCACATGAGAGCTCATAAACCACCACACCGCAATGCACATCATACAGCCTGCATCCACACAGCATTCCTGCAGTGGCACGCAGTGCAAGAACAGGAGACAACAAAACATGAGCACAAACGCTCGAGAGCATCAGGGCTGCAAGATAAAACCTACTTACAATAAACCATAAGCAGAACACGTGTACATTACATGAAATTAATAAAGAAAGGACGTATTTGTGGAAGGTGTGCACATTTCTTCTATTGCTTGTGTGAGCAGGCTGAGGCAAAGGTCTTTCTAACGCTAACACACACACACACTAAACCATCTACATGAGGCACCCCTTCCCTCGTAGAGCTGCACAGCCACTCATTGTTGTTCTTTGTTCGTAGAACACACAGGCCTATCCACCCAAAGGTATTGCCTAAGTAAGCTTGCTGGGCTACAGTAAAATTCCCTGAAGCATTGTAGACACGGGAAGCAGGCTAAATTTCCATCAATATTGATATAGGCCAAGCCAGTGCTCCCAGGACTGGGAGTGTGGTTATTTTCCATTGTGGCGCCCCCTCCACCCCCCACCTTCACCCTCCTTTTGCCAGACTAGAATAATCTTCTTATGAGAAAAAAGAAACAGTGTGAAAGAAGCTAAGACATCAAAGCGGTCCATCTGCTGATTTCAGTGGTAAGAACTGGTGTTGTGACATTAAAGGAATATTTTCAGGCTGGATTTTAATACGAGGGTTTCTCCGGGGGTTTAAATGGGTGGCTGATTAACTGCAGAGCAGAGGAAAATATGAAAAACAAACATGTGGCCCAGATAGGTAAACCAAAGCGTAACTGTTTCCTGTGGGGTTTCACAAGACTTCATCACACTATTTGAAAACAAAATTCCCAACTTGTTGCTCGATCTTGGATCACAGAAAGGAAATAACTGAGTATCCAACACTCCAGCAACTTTCTATGAATTTTCCTGCAAACAACAGTTAAAACACAGAAGAATGTAGGTGTGATTTTAAATAGATAACTTTATCCCAGTCGTTTCCAAGTGTTTTTGGGACCACTGGTGAAAAAATCACAAGACAAAATGAGATTTTTTCATTTGATTAAAGCAGAACCATAAAAGCAGAAATTATCTAATATAAGGTCAATAAAACCAAATAAGAGTACTATGTTTGTGTTTAGATTTCTTCACCTACAACAGACAGTAAATAGAAACTTGTTCAGATGAAAACAGCAGGACTCACATCGTTTCGTTTGTGCTCCAGATCATGAGTCGCACAGGAACCGGTCACATGTTTACAATTTTGTAACCATTTACTTTGCAAACAAGTTTTACAATTTTATTTTTTTAAATAATGGTTTAAATCATAATTTCTATCACTATTCAACACATGGCTCAATTTTAAGATTTTCAACTGTGAATATTTACGACATTTTAAAGGTCAACTTTACTCATGTTTTTAACATATTTGAGGTCTCTAGTAAGAATGAATGCCTTGTAAGGTGTGCTCTGGGGAAAAAAGCGCTCCGGTGCGCCTGTTTCAGGATGTAAAATTCAGCCAGAGGAGAAAGCAGCTTCAGACGAGAGGATTTGGAGTCTTGTGTTCTGATTTTTGGACATCTTGCCTGAGATCGGCTAACAGCAACCACTCAGCTCTACCACTGACTCTGTTTGCTCTGCAACGTTGATGTTTTATCTCCACAAATAACACAAGCCTAAAGGAGTTCTGCTGTGTGGTGGAGTTGCTAATGCTAACGGTTAGCTTCTACTAGCCGAGACGTTTTCTGCCGTTTCCTGGACGCTAAATTAACAGCCTGGTGTATCCTGTATCACTGTATATGCATCTACAATGTTGGGAGGCCATTATCAACATTAGCAAACACAAAAAAATCGCTTTCAATCAGATTTACAGGTTTTCAGTTGGGGTTATATGTTTTAGTCGACCGCGTAATTCCAAACAGAAACTTTAGGGACTAACTCACACAAGAGCTTTGTTTCAGACCTATTAAGTCAACCATTTGCTGTTAGAGTCAATCATGTCTGTTAGAAAAGTATCCCATGAACCACAGCAGATTTTAATAAACCGCTCAGGAAGTTTTCAGTGAACGTGACTGATTAACTGCTAGAAACAACTCCATTCAAGATGGCTGCCACAGCCAGCTGACCCTAGAAAGCATTTTTACAAATGGCTATAACTCAGTCAATAGATATTGGCTGTGTCCAAATTCAGGGGCTGCATCCTTCCAAGGCCACATTTTAAGGCTGATTACGTCACAGCGACGCAACAAGGCTGTCCAAATTCAAAGTAAACTCAAAATGTGTCCTGAATTAAGTCGTCTTTTGCCCAAATTTCATGGACAAGTCTGGTGCATCTGTTCGACAAAGCCTATCCCAGGACTCATTGCAGGTCTAACAGGAGATTATTGTTCTTAAAATAATAGTGGACCACATGGGAGAGGATTAAAGTTTTAAATGCAAGTATATTAAAATCTGGCGGTACAAAAACTAAAAGCTTAAAGCGGTTGTGTTGCTGGGATTTTGTTGTTTGCAGTTTTGTATTTTAAAGATCAACTTCACTCACATTTTCAATACATTTGCAGTGGTCTCTAGTATAAATTAATGCTTTGAGAGTCAATTTGTGCGGGAAAAAAGCGCTGGCGCTCCTGTTTCAGTGACTCTGCTCTGCAACGTTGATGTTTTATCTCCACAAATAACACAAGCCTGAAGAGTTCTGCTGTGTGGAGGAGTTGCTAATGCTAACAGTTAGCTTCTACTAGCCGAGACGTTCCCTGCTGTTTCCTGGACGTTAAACCAAAAACAGCCTTCCTCGTCACGAGCCAAAGTGGGCACGTCCATAAATGCAAATTTTGAAAGTGACGCAGATCGGTCTGGCTTTCCTAATCTGAGCATTTTCCCGTCTATTCCTATCGGCGACTAATTCAGGAAATAGGGGCAGAAGACTATTTTCACATTTAGCCTGCAAGTTACTCAGAGCGACCAGTCACATTTCAAAAATAACAAGAAAAAATTGGTTTCTCCCTGAACTTGCTCCTTAAATATATTTTTTTGTAAAAAAAAAAAAAAAAAGAAATCATAAGAAAAATCCTTGCAAGCTAGCTTGTATGGCAGGTTCCTGTAGGTCGCCACTAATTAGTTCTAACTTCTGTTTAGCATTGTAACAGGTGGTAGGCTGAGGTAGGTGTGGGAATAAATATGAAGGCTATACCGTCCGAATTCACAGCCGCTCACTTCCAGTCTAAATGGTTGATGAAGGACCTGACCTACGTGGACAAGGTAGGACGAGTCCTCAAAAGGATGCCCTTCTGAATTTGAACAGACTTTGCTAGAATTTGGTGTTGTGGTAAATGGCCTGTATTTGTATAGTGCCTTCTTAGGGTTCTACAACCCCCCAAGGTGCTTCACAACACAATCCACCCATTCACACGCTGGTGGGGATGAGCTACAATGTAGCCACAGCTGCCCTGGGGCGCCCTGACAGAGGCAAGGCCTGCCGTACACTGGCGCCACCACCAGCAGGCAAGGTGGGTTAAGTGTCTTGCCCAAGGACACAACAGCAGCATTGTATGGGGGGAGCCGGGATCGAACCTGCAACCTTTCCAATTACTGGACAACCCGCTCTACCTCCTGAGCTACTGCTGCTGTGGTAGTTAGGAGTCAACCTAATTTTCAAAATTTGACCAAAATGGCTAAAACACTCACCATCTTGCACAAAAGGCCCAACTTAAACCAGTTGAACCAAATAATTCAGTGAATGATAAATGTGTTTCCAGCCCTTCGAAACTTTCTTTTTTAAACGTGGACTGAAGTGTGAAGAAAGTTTCCTTCAAAGTCCAAGGTTTGGGTTATTCACAGGCAGTGGCTGGTGAATTTATTTTTGGGTGGGGTGCATTTTAAAAAAAAAAAATTTATGTTAGTTCTTGTGAATGGTTTTTATCTTGAGAGGCGCTATATAAACGATCGTTATTTTCTTCATTTTGCAGGTCAGTTTTTCAGATGCGCTAACCACATATCACCACTAGGGAACGCCAAATTACCATTCTGCGTCACACAACTTGAAATCAACGGACTTTGTTGCTAAGTTAGCAACAAAATTGTTCCAAAAACATGCTTCATATTCACCAATATATGCAAACTGCACACACACTAAACAGGAAGAGGCTCTTTTAAACAGTAGAATCCACGTTTTCTACCTCAACACCACCCAATGACTGCAAATGAAAAGCAAAACAAAGCTATTTTCATGAAGTCAAAAGCTAAATTCTGTCTTACCTTTGCTGGTCAAAATAATCCATCTTATAGTAAAAAATCCACTTGGTTCGTAGAATCCAATGATAAAAAGATGAAACTACTAGTTTTCTCCATAGTCAATGTTAGCAGCGGCTCCACAAAAACAAAGGACGGTGAACTAGCCTGTGGAGAATTTTCCGGTTCTGTCTGGGCTGGGTGAGCTGACCAATCAGCATCCTCCTCCTGATCTGAGCAGACTTCCCCCGTTTGCGATCGCAACCATATGCGCCCAAAAGCTCTCCTATTCCTTGTCGTTGGGGATCCAGCGCGCATGCTCCAGTTAGCCCATATTAAGTCAATAGTAAAGATTGCTGCGCCCGCGAGAGGACACGTGACAGGAAGTACGTCGACGATTCGGCCGTGTTAAAAATTATGAACATTATTAAACTACAATTAAATGCAGATTACACACAGTACTTACAGTCCATATGGTGTATAGATCGTTTAGTTTAAATTTTATGTTTTTTTAAAATACATTTTGTGATTCCTATCTTCTTCTTCCTCTTCCTGTGAGACTGGTGGGGCGGCGCCCTAGTGCCCCCTATGGACGAGCCGCCACTGTTCACAGGTTCATTAACATGTTCAGTCAGAGAAGTAAAAGAAAAAAGCTCAGCTGCACCAATTCAAACACCACATTCTATTTCAAATTTGGTCCTACTCTGCAGTTTGAATGTTGACAATGAAGTAGGGCTGTTTCAGCACAACCGGCACTGTCGGAACACTGTGGTAGGAGCATGATGTCATGCTGCTGAACCTAAAAGGTCAAAACAGAAAATATAATACTTCTGACATCACCATGATCACATGTCTCCCACCAAAAGACAAGCATTATGTGTTATGAGTGAGTTCAAAGTGCTGTGCATAATGAGAACTGAGAGCTAGCTGCTAAACATGGGATGAAGTAATGAATAAATATGCTTTTAGTGTGCTAATGTATAAGATTTAGCTTTTATCACTTTAACCAGTCACCAGGTCCTCACTGATAGTCATCACCTGGGACTCCTCATGATGTTTACATTTTGGAGGCCACATCCATGAGGGAAAGTCTAGCCTCCATCATCACAACGGACACGGAACGCTGGCCCGGGTTAGAGGTTGTCTCTTTTAGAGGACAGAAGTATGCGTGGCATGCTGCTGGAGCAGGAAATCAACACCAACAGCTAGCCAAACACGGGCGAAATTCATCATGCCTGGTAAATCTGACTTCTTTGCTGTTATGGAAGAGATTTTGCTTCCTGCCCTGCATGGTACGCTGGTCAGGGCTGGAGGTCATCTCATTCAAAGAGCCGAGGAATGTGAGGCCTGTCACAAGCATTAAATTCCACCCTCACAACACCACCATGCTGCACTAGGGAAAGAAGAGAGCCATTCTGGTTAAAGGTAAGAGGAGAAGCAGTTTAATGTGCCTAATGGAAGATGGACTGATGTGGTTGATGATGCAGAAAAACCCACTGATGTTAGCAGAGGTACAATAGGTCTCGGTCTTCACACGCTGTATTTACACACCTTCACATCACTATGGCTTTCAAATGATCACCAGACAGTATGTGATTTCCTCCAGAAAGGAAAAGGACACTGCTACCTAATAACAGACCATAGGGTTGATAAAAGCTATGAGAAGAAGTCACATTAACAAGATTTAGTGGCGCAGTGGGAAATGTTGATTTAAAACCGTCATATCCTCCTTTACTGAGCACTGAACGAACCAGCACAAGTCTGGGCTCTGCTGGCCATATGCATGGCATCATGGTGGGGTGTATTATATGCTCTCAGTATGCTGAGGTCTCCATGCTGTCTGAGTAACACCTACCTAACTGTTCCCTCGGTACTGTTTCTACGCAGAGTAAATTGGCCAGATTACATGTGACAACATGTCTTTCTGTCAGGTATTTAAACCTCTCCCTTTCAAATGGGCAAATATCAATAACAGAGCCAAATCTGTGCTCGTTATAAACGCCTAATTGTTGTGATGAGAGGCTAGATCCATGCTTATGTTATCTTTATATCAGACATAAACAAGTTTCTCACGTTTTACCGGACCACCCAAAGTTACCACGAGAAGTTGCCACCATGGCCCAAACGCACGTGGTCACACACCATTTCTTTGACCTATGAAAGTAACAAAAGTGTGTTTTTACCTCTGGAAACTGGAGAATCTGGGGGACAGGACGACTCTTTGTTTTCGGGGGACAGTCTTTGCTTAGCGTTTGCACTTCCTGAGCAGAGCGTCGGGCTGGAGGGGGGACTTGACACCCGGCTGGTCGTCGTGGCTCCTCCGTGGTGGGTTTGAGCCCGTGTCGGACTGCTCTGACCCCCACGCAGGAGCTGGTAGGGCACGGTGGCACGGATGGGGTGCAAACGGCAGCTGCTGTTGTTGAACGAGCCAGGGGAACCCGCATTGCTGCGCCTCACTCTCGGCTGCTGGAGAGAGTTACTTGGGGCTGACATCCTCCGAAAGTGGCTGCTGCTCTTATCGCAGGGAAAAACACGAACTGCTGTTTCTCTGGAGGAGGAGGAGATGGTTGGGGGGTGGGGGGAGTTAAGATATACATCAGCCTGTTAGCGAAAAACGTTAGCTTCCTTTAAAAATGCTCAACTCGTGCGTTCGAGAACAAAAAGTCTGTAGAACGAATCGTTTTGTGACGAACTTACCTGTATGACACTAATACATACCGCTGAGAGCTCCACACATGACATGGGTAACTTCACAAGTTGTTTTTTACTACTTCTTGTTACGTTTCATTCGTGTTTTGCCGTTTTTGCGTCTTCCCCATCCTGTTCACTCTGACAGTTTTTCAGCCAGTCTACTACTGGCTGACGCGGATAGGCGGGGCCAAAGCCCTCGTGCCCTGGCTTCTTATTGGCCAAAGTCTCTGTACAGTAGTGTCGCTGATTGGCCCTCACTGTTATATGGACTGCACTTTTATCCAATCAAATTGCAACCTGGTTTACGGCTGTAAAAAGTTTTTTTCTTTTAACTAAACAATAAAACTAATTTTATTAAAACGTACGAACTGGTCATAAAATATTTTAAAGCCCCCTCATGTTCATTATTTTAGCTGCTTTTGCTTAAAGAAATGTAAATCTGATCAATAATAATAATCCTCTAATAGTAGTTCTATAAATTAAGTTATTGGGTTCTCCTTTATCTTTACCAATGCTAACACCACACTGTGATTTGTTTCATCATGAAGCAGAACATTTTAATTCAATAAAAAACATAGCTGCACTGTTTAACAATAAAAAAATTTAATCTAATTAAATGATCACCTGAGGGGTTTTAACCTTTAATCAGACACAACCACTTCATCTGAAGTCCCCTGGATTGTTACATTCAGCCCTGCCAAGCCACTCATGCATGTGTTTTTGAGAGTTTCAAGAAATTCAGGTCAAATTCCTTTTATGCCTTAACATGTTTGGCCAATAAATGTGGTGAGACAGTCGGTCAACGGCTGTTTTCCAAAGGCAAGACAAAGTTTCAACCTCAGTCTCTGAGCCAACACATTGAACCATTCCATGACAAGTCAAAGTACATTTACAAAGAAAATTGCCGTTTATTTTAGCTGAACGCCTGCAACAGATTGTTGTTTTCATTGTTGTTTAGATCCTTCATTTTAGAGCTAAAACGAAGTTTGTTTGCATAGTCGAGTTTTTCCTGGTTACTTCAGCAAGCGCTGACATTCAGTGATAGTAAACATGTTATCAACTATGTGTGTCAATGAAAGAAAATGTAAAAACAAGTCATGTAAACTCATAGAAATGACCCCAGTTCAGCAGCTTTCCAATTTGTCAGAAGGGATTTATTCAGAAGGCAAACATGTGAAACTGTGAAAGGATGAAAACCCTGCCACTCTGTTTATCGGGACGCTACACGGCTCACTAATTTGTCAACTCCAATCCGAAATGGTTCACTAAAGGGCACGCAGGCCTAGAAAACCTCCCACACCGGGTAGAGATCCTGATAAATGCTGCTTACAGTAGCTCCTGTGCCCCCCCGTCCTTACTCCATGACTAAGTGATTTAGCCAGCTCTGGAGCAGGCTGCCTCCCATTTACAATGAGTCTCTGGGTTGGAGAAGGTGGCAGAGAAAGAGACAAACAACATTTACAATGTGGTTTACACAAGACGGTTACCCCACAGATGGCGCCCGTCCCGGGAGCAGTGTGGGGTATGCATAGATTTTGGGTGCAATTTAAGAATCGGCGAGGGGGGGTGGATAAAAGAAAGGGACAGTTTTTATATCTGTAGGTCATAAGAGGGGGGAGTGGGGGGTGTACAGGGCTCAGGCTGTCTGTTCTCCCTTCTTCTTCTTTGAATCAATAGTGTTCCGGCAGCTGAGGTTCTTTATGAGAGGGACAATCTGGAGGGTCTTGTCAGAGTGCCGAGCAGCTGCCGTTTTCTGGGGAGCTTCTTTCATAGACCACAGGTCTGGAGTGGGCTGGTGAATACAGGCGCGCCCTCCCACATTCTTCCTCCTCCTCTAATTCTCCCCCTGCAAAAAAAAAAAGCCCCCTCCTGCTGCACAATGCCAGATGAGGAGTGGCAGCACAAGGAGAGCAGGAGATGGTTGTTATTGTCACCCAGGGTGAGGGTAGAGGGGGAGGGCTGGACTCTCGACCCAAACTTTCATGAGGTATGTCACGATTTCTCCATCAGAAACACAGAGACGTTAAATAACTTCTAAAACACAAATCAGACACGTTGGCACCTGTGATCACATTTCCACAAACGGATTCGATTTTTTTTCCTAACAGATAAACTATAAAACCAGAATCCTGATTCAGGTTAGATCAGCAGAGGCTGATAACAGCAAGGCCTCTTGCATTTCTCCTGAGAGTGATTTTTTTATTAGCAGAGCAGTAAATTAGCATTTGCTCCCTTTTATTTAGTAAGTTTCCCTTCTTCATACGGGTCTCCATTAGTACACGACATTCACTAGACTATCACTTAACAGTATTTGTTTCTATTCAAGCAGCCACTTGAGAGAAGGGGGGGGGGACTCTGCTGGCACTCCTTTGTCCCGTGCCCGGTGGTCGGTGTGGCGACGCAGCAGTCAGCCTGCACTGCTTGGCTTCTGACTCGTGTTTGGCTTCGGTTTCCAACACGCGTCTCCTGTTTAGCTGCTGTCTGCAGGCACCAGGTTCCCCGTGGTGTCCAACTGCATACATTTACACGTGCAAGCCGACACCGGGCACTCTGTGTGGTCTCTGAAAAAGGGTTTTAATACAGAAAATGTAAGGGAATCAATTCAATTAAATAATGATGAAAATATTCAACTAATATTCACAATTATAGTATTTTTATATCCAAGAATATTCAATTATTTTTGTTGTTGTTGGCCTTTGGGGTAATTTGATGCTCTGAATGGTTTCTAGTAATATGGCAACATTTTCTGTAATTTTTTCAGAATTACAGCTAAATGAACATATGTGGTTTATTTCACTAGAAAATCATTTTTCCACAAAGCCCAACTTTGAAGAATAAGTTTGAAAGTCAAAAACACATTTTTTTAAACCAGAAACAACCAAATTTTCTTTTCTTAGTTTTTAATAATCTGTATACTTATTTTTCTGTTACTAGTAATGTATTTAAATAAAAAAGATATTTATAACACTTAAATTTAAAAGAAAAAAGCCACATTGTGACCAAATTGAAACTATTTTGTTACAGAACTAAGCAGCCAGTGACGGGACAGAGCAGGGGGTTTGAGCTGTGCCATGTTCACACACGTCTACTACCTGAACCAGCTGAGCATGTGACCAGCATGGCCACCATGTCGACAGTTGTGACACCAGGTGAACCAGTTGTTGAACTGGGAGAGTTTGTTCTCCCTTGTTAAATCCACTTTCTCATCAGACTTTCCAGTTCCTGCCAAAAAAAGATTCATCCACAAGTTAAAATCCATCGCATCTGCTAGGCGTTCTAATTAGTTATGAAGCTTCTCTAATTTCAGCTACCTGAGCAGCTGGAGACAGGTGTGCCCATGTTCATGAGGCAGAGGGCGCAGCGTGGCAGTGGTTTCCTGCAGCCGGGACAACTGGTGACTTTTGATTTAGTGGGCGAGCCGCTGACCCCGTACTGGCTGAAGCCTCGACCCTGGTGGGGCATCGCCGAGCAGCTGTAGGAGATGGACTTCCCACAGAAGTTACAGCTCACAAACACCTGCCGAAAACAAACACGGGGGTTGGCTGATAAGCGCCAGTGAGCGTGAAGGTAAAACCAACGACTGCAGACTCTCCAGCTGCCGGGACTTAAGGGGAAGATGTGTTTTAGATAAAACAGCAATAACCCCAACATAATACTTAACAGTGATGGTAGGACTGCGTTTCCACCGTAGGAGTTCTAGGAAATTCCTGGGAGGGGGTTGAGAATACAGGGAAAATGCACTGGCTTGGTCCTCTCAGCCGTAGTGTCTCCATAAAAAATCGTCCTTGTCAGGACTTTGCTAAGACGTCAGCATGTTGCGACTGTTTCAGCAGAGTGATGTCAATGATCAGCACCAAAAGGCATCCATAATGTTAAAAGTTTTACTTTGTCATAGCACGCCATATTTTAAATCTATTTGGGGGAGGGGAGAGCGGCTGTGACGGTGGTGGTGATGGGCTAAATCATAGCCACAGTGCCTCTGGAGCGCACTGATGGAAGCGAGGCTGCCGTACACAGGCACCACAGGTCCCTCAAACCACCACCAGCAGGCAAGGAGGGGAAGTGTCTTGCCAAAGGACACAACGACAAACTGAGTACAAACTTGCAACCCTCCAGTTACGGGTTGGGCAATTAACTCCTCTGCCACCGTCGCCCCTCTTACTAAAGTGAAGAATTTGTAGATTTAAACGTGGTATAGGAGATGTTTTTCTGGAGAATTTCTGCCATATTGCTTGAAATGCTCTTCACATACAGATGGCAACCAATAAATTAAATGTTTTGTCAAAAATGAATCATTTTAATCACCTCTGAACTGCACAATCCTAGAAAAACCTCATATAGTCATTGTGAACGTCCCGTTCTTAATGATTGGATCCAGATCCATCCATCAAACTACCCTCTGACCGTCCTTCCCACCTTTTGCACGTACCCCTCAATGTGCACAAATCGCACATTCTCGGGTTGGAGCAGCAGAGAGCTAGCTATATTAGCTAGCGCACTAAATTATCATACAGTTAGGTAGGTGTGTTACGTTAGGGATTTTTGGTGCAACTACGAGTCGGAAACGTAAAACTGAATTCTTGGGAACAACCTGTATTCTGGAGGTGTGGCTTACCCTAAAGAAAGGGAGTTGGACTTTTGAATTGTGGTTCTATTTTGTTTTTTCAAAAAGTAGCTTGGTTGAACAGCAAGAAAAACATCTCCTACACTCTTCTAGAACAACAGAGATTTCTTACATCAGAGCTGTGAACTACAAGCAGTCAGCTGACACCTTTTTCAGGGTGCTTGATAAAAACTAACTGAGGGTGAACAAACACGGTTGTGAACGTATTAATGTGTAACATGTTAGAGAAAACTCACTGACAGCTTTGAGTGTTCTGGTTCTGCATCACAAAGAAACCAAAAGCTTGTGATTGTAAGACCCAACAAAGATGTTTCACTATGAGGCTATGAGTCATTCGCTAATTAATCTTTAACCTGAATTTGATAAATATTTTGCAACTAAATCATTTAAAAACACTCATGACAAATCCCCATAGTCAGTGGTTTACTAAAACATAAAATGAAGAAAAGATGACTTTTTAATCAACTACCTGGGCGAGTGGTTTGGAGCTGGGGTCCAGCTTGCCTCTGAGGATGTCAAACTCGGCCCGCTTGTGCCAGAATCTCCACGCGTCCAGCAGGTTGCGGTAGTTTTCGATCCAGCATTGAACTCGGGGGTCTTTCAACACTTCACCCGGGGAACCCTGATAAACGAGACAGGCCAGGTGTTTGGAGTAAGTATTTGTAGCCTTGTCTGTCAATGTAGAAAAAGTTCATTATTGCAAAGCACCAATCCAGGGTTTTCCCTCTTTCAGGAATTATGTATGATTTTTTTTAGAAATCCATAAAAGAGATTAGTCTGACCCTTTACTCTTACGGGGCCTTTCCACCAGACACCTAAGCATTGTGCAATGTCCGCGAAACGTAGTACACAGTAGCCGCCGTTTTAGTGAATGGGTGATTTCCAACTTTCATTTTGGAAGCATCCCAGAAGCGTAGGGACGCATTGCTTATGCTTCGAGGCCATTTTTTAAGCGCTACACTTCCAGAACGCATCAAACTCTGCAGTTCAGACCGAGTCAGACAGGACGTCAAACACAAAAGCAGTGTAAAACATCCGGAAAGGCAATTCCATTACGTTGACCACCCCTTACGCATCTAGTGGAAAGGCTGGGCAATAATGTAGGCAATATGCAACTTCTTTTAGCTAAGCCCAGCCCCCGTCCTGTAGCCTCATGCATTTGACATCCACTTACGTACAGATGTCAATTACAGAGCATGTGTGCACATTTACAAAAGTACCTAGACACTTCTTATAGACAAGTTAGTCTTTAATATATAGATATATGAATAAACAGCATAACATTAGAATAATTGCAAAACAGTGTGTTTTAGCTCTGCGCAGTCATGAACAAGAGGCGTTGCTTCAAGCCGTAACCACGGAAGCAGGGAGAGGGGCTTAAGGTGCGATATATTTTTTCTGCCTCTAGATGGTGCCGTCTGACCAAAAAAATCTCCAGATTTCTGCTTCAAAGGGGCTGAAAGGCCAAATGTGGCTCTGGAGTTGGAGGTTTAGACTCACTTGCTAATGTGTGCTTCCTGTTTAGACTGCCTACTATTTGGGTTGAGGTGCAGAGTTTTGTGTTTTCATTATGACCCTCCCGAGTACCTTCAGCATGCAGAAGCTGGCGGTTTGAACATCTCCAGTTCGGTCCACGAAGCTCTCCATCAGATCCACGCCATCTTTAGTCAGGCCCGTCAGCAGGATGCCCTCCAGGTTTCCTGCCTCCTTCATCTCATTGGTCAGTTTGTCAATGTAACGCGGCAGCTGCAGCAAAAGGACCAAAATAAACTCGATTGACATGAACAGACTCAGACGACGCTCACAGAAAGGTTAGCGAGAGCAACGATGCAGTCCTGTCAGAACACGATCAGCTGTTCTTACCTGTGCATCGCTGAGAAACATACAGGCGAAGGCTACTCTGTCCCTCACAGCGACACTGCTCTCGTACTGAAACAGAAACAGAAATCTATAGTTTAAAAAAGACACAACTTGAATAAGTTTTATGCCAACAGGAGCAAACTGAGGCCTGAGTCTACTGGAGCAGAAAGAGTGGAAAGAACATAAACTAACATTCTGCTTTGGGCAAAGGTTCCTCTTTTACACAACAGTTTAATGACTTATGAGGTGGAAATGTAAAAAAAAAAAACACCTCTTCCTGCACACCTGAGAATTTTCCATATAAAGACCACTGAGGTTTTACCTGCCAATGTATTACTGTGTGAAGAACAAATAAAGCTTTATATAAAGTCAAAACAAAAGGGCCAGTGTCGTGTTTTTACACTAACTAGCCTAAAAGTCTACCATCCTAGGACTTTTCTTACCAGCACGCCATCATAGGCTCCAGCCTCACTGGTCAGAAAGGCAAACATGATGCAGAGGTAGGGGTTCTTCAGCTGCAGCCTCAGAGAGCTGCACATCTCCCTCCACAGGGAGGACTTCTCATCGGTGTAGCCGGACAGCGCCATGGCAACCACGTTCAGGTTCAGGTCACCTGTCAGTCAGAGGAAGAGGATGTTTTTTCTGTTTCTACTGTAATCAGGTCATAAAGGATTTTATGGTTGTGCCTTAAAAGCAGGTGGAGCTTCATAACATTATCCTCTGGTTTCACTCAGGTGTAACACTTTGTTGGGATTTTTAGTGACCAAATATGAACAAAAGGCCCAACTACACCTATCTCTACAGCTCAGCAACATAAGGTTGTACAATCAGAACTTTTTACATTCTAAACAAAGGGGCAGCAGATGATTTCCAGACTGATTCTCATGTTTCGCATTAAAATCTGGGGCTGTGATCAACAGACTGTTAGCCCAATACAACAGCAGGCAGCTGATGTAGTTTTACACTTTGGTTTCTCCATCCACCTATGCATCCATCCACCTACGGTATGCATCCACCCATTCACCTATGCATCCATCTTCCATCTATGCATTCATTCATTCATCCATCCATCATTTGTATCCACCCATAATTTCCATCCATCCATGCATTCATCCATCCACCTATGCATCCATACATCTATTTTCCTCCGCTTAGCCAGGGTCAAATGGGCCAGGGCAGACAGGCCCAGACCTCCCTCTCCCCAGCCACTTGGGCCAGCTCCTCCGGGGGAATCCCAAGGCCAGCAGAGACACAGTCCCTTCAGCGTGTCCTGGGTCTTCCTTTAAGTCTCCTCTTGGTTGGACGTGCCCAGAAAACCTCACCAGGGAGGTGTCCAGGAAGCATCCTAACCAGATGCCCAAGCCAACTTAACTGGCTCCTCTTTAGAAACAGCATACTTTTAGCACTCAGATTAAATAGTGAGTGGTTCCCACTACTTTCCATTCTGAGGAGGCACTAGTTGAAGTGTTTGGTTATGTATTTTTTATAATATTTTTAATCCTTTGTGAGGTTGTGGTTTTTTAAACTATGGACATAAAGTCTGTCAAAGATTATTTGTGATTACCACTAATTGAAGCTGTGAAAAAGCCAAACTAAGCTTAACTACTTCTTGTTATGTTCTTCCTGTGTGTATTTTTTATCTCCATTGGTTTTTCTTGCTCTAACACAGTGTTACGATGTTTTATTTACCTTAAATCACTGACGGTTTCGGCAACAAATAAACAGCGGAAGTGACGCCGTCAAGTCGGCGTGACTCTGAAGATGGCGACAGTGAGTCGCCAAAACCGTCAGTGATTTAAGGTAAATAAAACATCGTAACACTGAGTTAAAGCAAGTAAAACCAATGGAGATAAGCTTAACTACGCTCTACAACTGATGAGTGTTTACCTGAATTAATACATGAGGCTGGATGAAGCTTTTCAGAATAAAAGCACGGTTCCAGCTGAGGCATTGACACACCTTATCTAATGAATGATTCCATCAGTCATGCTCAGGAAACTCTCATTAGAACACACAACAGAAAAACGCTCAACCCACATTGGTGACATTTTCTTCGTGTGTACACATCAGCATTCTCTCTCTCTCTATTTTGGTTTAACTTGAGTGTGACAACTCTGCAGTGTTAGAAAACAGCCTTCACATTTTTCAAATTCCATTGTTTTTCTTCCAGGAATTTCATTTCATTAGCTTCAGAGATAATGCTTTGTGTCTAGATTCATTTAAAATCCATAGATTACGCCCATGCTGCCAAACAAACATATGAAAACATCGGTTGCTAGGTAGTGGCGCTCGGTGGTTGGCTTTTCCCACCAGGAGGCGGGGCCGCGTCCATCAGAATGGAGCAAAAATCATTCAGATGTTTCCATCCTAACAGAATTACCAACAAAAACAAAGCCTTCCTTATTTTACAGGAACATTTTATTAAAGGAGAAACAATGGTTGTGCTGGAGAGCACAGATTTGGGTTTCGGAACCAAAAATGTGTTTGAGGATTATTGGATGGAAAAACATTTCAGTTAAATGTTTAGGAGAAAAGTTCCATCTTGGTCTTCACCTAACTTCAGTGTTAAATTGTGCGATGTAACATCTTTGACCTGCTAATACCAATTTAGCTCAAAAATACCAAGAATGAACAAAAAACATTTTTGTTTTTCTTTGCATTTGTTTTCTAGATAAAAAGTTTGAATCATGTGTCCTAATTTCAGACTGAATGAATTTAATTACATGTATGTTTATGTATGTGGCAGTCACCTGCAGAGCATCAATTAACCCAACATGCATGTTTTTGGTCTGTGGGAGGAAACCAGAGAAAATCCATGCATGAGCAGAACATGCTAACTCCATGCAGCCGGGGTTCAAACCTGCAACCTTCTTGCTACCACCTGCTCCACTGTGCACCAATATTATTTTGTGACACTTAAGGTTCTTTTTAATTTCTCTGAGCAACAATAAAGAATGTAGTCATTTTATTCCAGGATAGACATAAGGACTATTGTCTGATAATTAAAATAATTTGAATTATTTAACATTTTAATTCTCATTTTTATCTTGCCTGATTGCATTATTGTTTTTATTATTTTATTTGTATCATGTGACTGCTGTGAGTGTGCAGCACTTTGGTCTTGTGGGTGCTTAAAGTGCTTTAGAAAGCTGGTTTGGTCTGTTTTATTTCTCCAACAGTATTTTAATAGTTTTTCATCACATCTGGGTAGTGAGGACCATCAGACATATAAAACAGGCTGCTTTAGTCTTTGAATCTCTACGATTTTAAATGATGCTAGTTGCTCTTGAACCAGGATGACGGTTTACAGGAAAATGTGACGGATCTGACCAGCTTTCCCTCACCCTTCTCCATAGTGGCTCCCTTGTTGAGGATCTGAATGGCCCGGCGGATGTCCAGGTTGAACAGAGCGATGGCAGCAGCCCGCTCCCACTCGCGTTCCTGCTCCAGCGATCGCAGAAACGTCTCCACGTCGATGTCAGGGCCCCGGCTGATCCAGCCACAGAGCCGCAGGGCGAGACAGCGCTCCTCGCTGTTGAAGCGCGGCACGTCTGTCTGCCGCTCCGAGCCAATCCAGCACCGGCGACTCTCTGTGGTGCCTTCATGCACAAGGAAAAAAACAGAAAACTCAACCTAATAACAAGCTAGAAGAATGTTTTGAAAATGATTTAATGATTTATTTTCTTACCAGAGCTGGTTTTGACGATGTTCTTGATACCAGAATAAACCAATGACTGTTTGTTCCCCTGCAGCTTTAGTTCCATGTCTTCTGCACACTGCTTCATATGTGATACTTACATAGGAATCATAACCAACTGGACCAGATCTAATTAAATTCTTATTTTACGCAGCAGTTATACATTTCCACCTCTGATTTACAATCAGCTCATCTTAAAAAGATCAACAAACTCGTGTCAAAGACTCAACATTTGCAGAACTCAAAGCAAAGTTCTGTTTAGGGATGCACGATATATTGGCATTAATATCGGTATCGGACGATATTAGTCACTGTTTAACACATGTGTAACCTACATATGAGTGATCGATCATATTTAAAAAATAACAAGTAAAAAACAGTTTCTAAGTGAACTTGGTCTTTAAAAAAATGCTCTAAAACATTTGGAAGTTGACTTGCTGCTCTACTTGTACTCAAAGGTATTTCTGTCACTTCATCAACATTAAGGATATAGGACAGATCGTACCACAAGGACTTGAGTTGGGGGTCGTTCCCTCCTGCCAGCAGGTGGTTCCTCCACACCTGGGTCGTGTCGTGTCCATATCTGGACTGAGCCCGCTCCCTCATCTTAGTGGCGATGTCTTTCTCAACGGTGCTCTCCGCTCCTTCGGCCGAATCCTCGGCACAGTCGTATAAGTGTCTCCCACACGCCCACATGAGTGATGTGGTGGAGCTCCAGGCCAGAGAGATGCGCTCGAACACGGTGAAGTCAGTCATGACTCGGTTGGTCGCGGACACCACCACCATGCGGTTCTGAGAGGAAGGGTGCCAGGCAAAGCTGCCAATCTGGCTTTCACACGGCTGCACGCTCCGCTCAATGATGGTGGGCTCCGTCTCATCCCCGATGGGCGTAGGAGTGTGTTGCATGTCGTACAGGCGGATGATGTTGCTGTCACGCGTGAGCGTGGCCAGAAGGCCGGTACGAGTTGGACACCATGCCACCTGAGAATGGAAACAGAAAAACACCACTACAGTCCAAAGAATGAAACATTAAATGAAAAATGTCTCTCTAAGAGAGGAAAAGGCTCCTTCATACCTTGGTAAGAGGTTTAGACTGCTCTGTAAGTGTGAGCACAGGCTTCTCAAACTTCCTCAAGTCCCAAATGGCCACCTGCCCCTCAAAGAAGGAGGCTACACGATCGTGGAAATGCGGGTCAACCGCCACACCCTGGATGGCCTTGGTGTTGACAAACATCTTCTGGCTGGTGTTTCTCAGGTCAAATATTGCAAGGTTCCTGTGCATGCCAGCCAAGAGCAGCTTGGGGTCTCGAAGCAACCAGCACAGAGACAAGCAAGCGTCATTTTGGCCAAGCTCATACAATGGCTTAGTCACTATCGTGCTTGAATCCAAATCCACAGATGAGAGGCGAATTTTCTCAGCTGCTACGCTGGTCTCTGGGGCAAATTTACTGCTAATATCCCAAATAAGAACAGAGAAGTCGGCCCTGTGCTTGTCCAGCCCTGCGGCCAGTAAGTTGCTGTCCACGGGGTTCCAGGCTAAAGTGTTGCATTGCCGCGCATGTTTGGGCACAAACTCTTTCCCCACTAGCTCTTTACATGTAGAGTTGTGGCTCTGGCCCAAACTGGTGAGCACAACTCTGCCATTAGCCTGCCCCACTGCAAGTAAACACTCAGGCTCGTGCTTTGGGTACCAGGCCACACATTTCATATAAGGGGTGTCAGAGTTTATGGCCAATAAAGTAGCAGCAGTTTCATCAGACAATGGCAGAGTTCCAGGCTTCGTTTCTGTGCTGCCCACAGGTCCAATGCGATACAGTCCCAGTTCAGAGTCACAAATGACGTAGCGGTCCGGGTGGTGGGGGGACCACAGGATGTCCGGCTTTGAGCCACTCATGATTCAGAAGCAGCTAAATGGGTTTCAACAGAGTCTGCTTTCAACAGCCTGAAAAAATGACAGAAAACACAGGAGACCGTGAATCAGACAGCAGCAGGGAAAGTCATCTCATAGTAGCAGATAAATGTGTAATAATAAAAATAATGAAGTGCAGAATGGTACAGTCCTGGTCTATACGTGATGGTGGGTGGGTTGGTGTGTGTGTGTGTGTGTGTGTGTGTGTGTGTGTGCGTGCGTGATGTCAAATGAGCAGATGGATAATAAAGACAGCTAGTTATTCATGCATAAAGTATTTTTGACAGAAGATAATTTTGAATATTTTATTAAAAAAATTTGTTTACAAATATTTACAACTCGACATTTTATACTTGCAAAAGTAATCAAAAAAGGTTAAATAATATAGAAACATATAAAAAATGCATCGATCCTTATATTTATTGTCACTTTTATAATGATAAAAACAGCATGAAGTCATGTTTCATGTTTTATCATAGTGAGTTGAACTAATGTGTCAGGGCCTAATTACCAACTAATTTATTGCACTTTTTAAAATAATCGTTAAAGTTCTTTTTATAGTTTAACTCAAGCACATTATTTTACGTTTTAACCCTTTTATTTCTCTATGATTATTAGGAATGTAAACAACTTTGTGATAATTTTCGAAAGTGGTCACCCAGAAAGCTAAAAACATAGTGATCATGACAAATTCGATTGCATTGGAAGTACTTTGCTGAGAAATGTGGAGCGACTCAATACTTCTGCACAATAATCTCTCACAAAGACATTAAATTAAGGTCAACGTGTAAATTTAGCCATCTACAACTGAAACTTTGCAACTGATTTCAAACAGTTGAGTCACCCACGAGATGCTAACTAGCTAATAGGTATGATGTCTGAATGAATAAATTACTGTGTGCCCAAAGTCCCACCAATCCACTAACATCCAAGAGTTGCACAAGTTTGTGAAAGAAAAGTACAAAGTTTGCTGGTATGCTAGCTTACCTAAGCTAACGCTAACGGGTGAAAGACGTGCTAAACAGGTACTCTTCACTTATTTACGCAGCAGTCGAAACGATTTTTCTACCACACGATAAAATTGACAAAAACACCCAAACAATAAATTTGTACTTACATGTAGAGGGTTTAAAAAAGCGACCGAGTTATGTTTTGATGTACACATGTCGTATGCGGATGTTGTGTGTAACACCCAAATAATTCCGTACTGATTAAAATTGAAGAGAGTTCCGCAAGGTAACTGATTTTTCGCCGCGAGAGGGCGCGCAACGCGCAGGAAACAAATGAACTTTTTTTTTCAAGCTAAATAATTTATGAGCCGTATGGAATGATTAAAACATTATAAAACGTAATTACAACTGGTTGCGTGACTTGTTGAGAATTATTATTTACTGAAAAATCTTATTTTAATGATTTTAGACAAGCTGGATTAATTTATTTGTTGAAATAATCAATTTTTATTTATTAAAATATTTTGTATCACTGCCAGGGAACCATTCTAAATACAAATAAAAATATATTGTGTGGATTAAGTATAGGATTTAGAAATTATATTATTATTAGGATCATATTTATTGAGGAAGCTTAGGTCCTTCAAGGTTCCATATAATCTATGAGTCTGTTGTGGAGAGTGTAATCTCTTCAGCCATCCTCCACTTGTGTAACAGCAGGGATCTCAGAGTCCGGGATCTAAAAATGCTCAACAGCTCTGTTCTGAGAGCATCCTCTTCATGAGACTGTCATAAAACAACAGAGCGTCCTCAGTCAGAGGTTTCTTCAGACCTGCTGTACAGACCGCTACAGGAGGTTCTTCCTGCCCATCAGCATCTATAACAACAGTTTGAAGAATATCATTGTTGTTACTATTATTTTATCATTATAATTGCTTGAAAGATTACAAGTTACAACAACATTTAATTTCCCTCCAGGATTGTTAAAGTATTTTTGAATTTGTAGGAACATTTTAAGGAAATCATCAGTAATTTAACATTTTAATTCCTGAATAATAAAATAGCAATCAGACTTTTTTTTTTCAAAAGATTGATCTATTTATAGCCTAATGTCAATATAACTATTATATATTTATTCAAAACATGTTGCAGGACACGAATCAATGGACCTGAATTTCTCCACAGGTCAAAGAGGGAGTGGTCAATACTGGATGTTGAGGTCCATTCAGCACTGGCAGATGATCCAGGGGCTAAAAGGGAGATGTAGCTGAAAACATCTGTCTCCTGGGTTTGGATGATGAAAGAAATCTCGATGCTGATGAGCACGGAAGGAAAGGAGTTTGGTTCTACTGGGAAAAACAGTTTGGAGACTCAAAGGTAAGTATTGGAGAGAAGAATGGAGACTCAGCTGATTCATGCAGCTTAGGATTGCAGAAGATGGAATTTTAACATATGAGAAGCCACTGTGTTCTTTGATGTTTCTTTCATTTTAAGAGGAAACGACACAAAGTAAGTTTTTTGTCATTCAAATGCAAAAAAAAAAAACAGTTAAATGTTAAAGTTTGGGGAAGATGGAGGCATTCTGACTCCAGAGGCTGTATGATGAAGATCACAGGTAGGGTTGGCCCCCATGTGGCCCCGCATCATCACCCTCATAAACAAATCACACAAAAAACTTTATTTATCTAGCCTAGAATTACAGACAGGCTTTAGGGTATCCTACTTCTATAATGAATGACTCTTGCTCATTCATAGCTGAGTGAAATCCTGGCATTGAGCCACAGCGTATCAGCTCATCTCAGTCTGGGCTTAGAGACCTGATCCAAATAGGGGGCAGAACTTTTCTCCCACGGTCTGCGTGTGCCACAAGCATCTGAGTCAGGTAGAAGCTCACTTTTCTTTTTATTTACTTATTTACTAAATGACAGCTAAAGTGTTTATTGTTGCATGTTGTCAGCATCTTCTGAGAGGTTTTAAGGCGTGAAACGGGATGTGTTGTGTTTCCATGCAGACGTTCCAAAGCCGGAGTTGGAGATGCTGCTGGGAAGCCTGAGCAGAGGACTGGGGCTCTGGCTGCTGCTGTTAGCTCTGATTCATGAAGCCACCGGGCAGAGGAGGAAATCATCACGGAGGAAAAACTACAAGCCGCGTGACGATGGAAACGAAGTTCTCAGCCTGAGCCCTGGGAATGCTGGTGAGAATCCTTCACTGGATCAGGAGTGAGGAAAATAAACGGGATTGGACTGAGAGACAAGATAAAATTCCTTAGTTTCTCATTTCCTGACTGAACTGAAATGGTAAATACTGTGTGTTGTATCTATAAATACAGCCAGAACATTATGACTACATGTCTAACATGTGTGTACAGTGAACAGCCCCGGCCCAATCTTTGATGTCCTGTAAGGCGTGAGACCGGGCCTCAGCGGGTCAGACGTGTTGTTTTAGTTCATCCCTCTGAGGCCAAAGGGATATAAAAGAATTAAAACCTGCGGTCCCGCCATCTGAACTTCTGACAGCCTAAAAAACAAACGCTGCCCTTCTTCACACCTTTCTATGTCTGATTTTATGATGCATTCAAGTGCAACATGTAAACTTAGTAAAACACACAAATCTGAGCTATTCTGTAGAAACAGACAGGATTAAATGTTTCATTTAGTTCTAAACTGGTAATGGGTGGAAAGTTAACCATAGCATACGTTTTGTCTGACCTGGTTCACAGAGTCTTCCTCTGGTTACATTTTTTATTACACCATCCAACCATCCGTTATCGTCCGCTTCTCTGAGGTCGGTATTCAGAAAAATATTCAGAAAAATCCTTGATCCACCACTGGAGGGGTGGCTGGTATAAAGTCAACATCTCTGTAATTAACAATTGTACTTTTACTAAAAGGTTCATGCATGTTTGGGCTTTGAAGCTGCATTGACTTTTACGTTTCCCTCCCCTTCAGGCCGATCATGCTCACTGGAGGTGGTGTTTATCCTGGACAGCTCAGAGACGACTAAACAGGACCTGTTTCAGCAGCAGAAGGCCTTCGTGTTGAGGTTCAGCACCCGCCTCACCATGCTCCAGGTGTCTGGCTGGGTGCTGAAGGTGCGAATGGCCGCGCTTCAGTTCAGCGACTCGGCGTCCATCAGTCACAGGTTCATAGATTGGAAAGACGTGAACTCATTCCACAGTAAGGTCAGCGGTATGAACTACATCGGCCAGGGCGCTGACACCACCCTCGCCATCTACAGCGCCTCTCAGCTGCTGCTGAGGGAGACACCAAAGGACAGCGTCCGGATCGCTGTGTTGATGACTGACGGGTTCAGCTTCCCAGAGAGTCTCACCATGATGGAAGCTGCAGCAGAGGCCAAAGATCAAGGCATCAAGTTCTTCACTATCGGGTTGTCTGATGTCTCTCAGCAGAAAGAAAATGCTGAAAACCTCCGGGCGGTCTCCAGCACACCTGCTCAGCAGTTTGTCCAAAGTCTTCAGAATCCTCAGCTAGTAGAGACCATGCTGAGAGAGATGGTGAGTTTGGTACCCGAGCTGACGTGAGAAACTTCTTTGTGTCCAGCCTGTTTTAGGATAGATAAATTCTTATCAACGCATCTATATCCTCCTAAAAGTTGAATTTTCACATTTTACATGACACAAAGTGGCTAAACCTGTTTTCATTCATTTCTCTGGATGCTGGGTTAAAGGTTTCAGATATTGCTATAATAATGTAAACCCATCCACTGTATATGCAAGGTGGTCAACCCTTTGCGCCGTCACCCGTAGGTTTCTGAAGAGCTGAATTGAAGCCCAGAGGGTAGTTCGAACCACCGACATCTTGGCCGCGTTACGCATCTCATCAATCCCGGAAAATATCAAAATGAGAGCTGAGAGCGGGGCTGTGAGGGTGGGGGGTGATGATTGACACTGTTAGGCCCCAGGCCGTCTAGGGCAGGGGTTCCCAATTTTCGTTCTTCAACGACCCCCTTGCCCATGTCCAGGACAGGCCAGGACCCCCAACCCCAACTCCTAAATGCATACACAGATTAAATGTGATAATTTACAAACTTTATACAGACATAAACAGTTATAACTTTTATATGGCGTTCTGATTATGCTGTAGGGTGTGTTATTGGGATTTTACAAATGTAATTTTTACAAATAAAATCTTGCTAACTTCACAACCTCAGCAAAGACAAAAATGTGGGGACCCCCTACAATCTTGTGGGGACCCCCTTGGGGGTCCCGACCCCCAATTTGGGAACCCCTGGTCTAGGGGGCCAGGGGTGACAATAAGGGATACATGGGCAGGTGCCACGTCGATCACAAAGCGGGGTCCACTCACCCCCAGACAATCAGTCTTTATCCCATCATCAGCCAAGTGTCACATCCCACACTCCACACCCACAAGAACCAATAGGAGGTCAGAAGGAGACGGCTGTGAACAAAACAAACACAACGTTAACAAATAACAAAAAAAAGCACCAACTAAGAACATGCATCCTATGGCTATGGGATCGGAAGATCCCGGATGAGCCCCCATTTGTTACACCCCAGGCCATCTAGTGGGCCAGGGGTAACAATAAGGGATGCATGGGCAGGTGTTTAAAATCATATAACAAAGTTTATTTACAAACAAAGGATAAATAAATGCAAAAACACAATAGAAACAAAAGACAAACCGGCAGGAAAATCCACTAACAACAGCTGCCACAAAGTCTCTGGTTACTCTAAGCAAANGAATACCTTGTCATGCCATTTGGCCTCACTAATGCCCCTGCTGTGTTTCAATCCCTGGTGAATGCAGTCCTCAGTGACTACCTCAATAAGTTCGTAACCGTTTACCTGGATGACATTCTCATTTTTTCCAGATCCCCCACAGAACACAGACAACATGTCCGAGCTGTCCTTCAGCGCCTCCTGGAGAACCGTCTTTATGTGAAGGCAGAGAAGTGTGAATTCCATGTCACCTCTGTCAAATTCCTCGGATTCATTCTGGAGAGCGGGCGGCTGAAGACAGACCCGGACAAGGTCAACTCCGTTCTCACCTGGCCAACTCCCACCACACGTAAGGAACTGCAACGTTTTCTGGGCTTTGCTAACTTCTACCGTCGCTTTATTAAGGATTACAGTCAAACTGCCACCCCACTCACTCAACTCACCTCTGTCAATAAACCCTTCATATGGTCCCCTGCGGCCGAGGAGTCTTTCCAGGCCCTCAAGTCTAAGTTCACCCAAGCACCCGTTCTTACCCGTCCTGACACATCCTCTCAGTTTACACTGGAAGTGGATGCCTCTGACTCTGGTGTAGGTGCTGTTCTCTCCCAGGTCTCGCCATCTGACCATCGCCTCCATCCGTGTGCATTCTTTTCCCGGCGTCTCTCGGCAGCAGAGCAGAACTACGACGTCGGGGACCGGGAACTGCTGGCCATAAAACTGGCACTGGAGGAATGGCGGCACTGGCTGGAGGGAGCGGAGCATCCCATCATCATTTGGACCGACCACAAGAATCTGTCATACCTGAAGGAAGCCAAGAGGCTAAACCCCCGTCAGTCCCGCTGGTCGTTGTTTTTCTCTCGTTTCCATTTCATCATCTCTTTCAGACCCGGATCTAAGAACGTGAAACCAGACGCCTTGTCCAGATTGTACTCTGCAGATAAAGACCCCGAACCAGCCTCCATCCTGCCACCATCCTGCATCGTTGGTGCCGTCTCTTGGGACATTACCAATAAGATCCTGGAAGCCCAACGAACGGAGCCTGACCCAGGTACTGGTCCACCACACAAGACCTACGTACCTACCCGTGTTAGAGGTACCCTTATTCATTGGGCACACACGGCCAAGTTTTCCATCCACCCGGGGGTTGGTCGCACTCTAGCGCTCCTCCGTAGGTCCTTCTGGTGGCCCTCCATGTTCAAAGACGTCCGTGAATACATCAGTGCCTGTCACACCTGTGCCCGGAACAAAAGCAGCAATCAGCCTCCCTGTGGTCTCCTCAGTCCTCTCCCGGTACCCACTCGTCCTTGGTCTCATATTGCCCTGGACTTTGTCACCGGTTTACCCCCATCCAATGGGTTTTCTGTCATCCTCACTGTAGTTGATCGTTTCTCGAAGTCCTGTCACCTGGTTCCCCTTAAGTCACTGCCGTCCTCTGCTGAAACTGCTAACCTTCTCATTAAACATGTCTTCCGTTTGCATGGCATCCCCTCCGAGATCCTGTCTGACCGGGGTCCCCAGTTCCTGTCCCGGGTCTGGAAGGAGTTCGCCAGCCACCTGGGGGCTCGGGTCGCTCTCAGCTCAGGATTCCATCCACAAACCAACGGGCAGTGTGAAAGGATGAACCAGGAACTTGAGGCCATGCTCCGGTGTGTGTGTTCCTCCAACCCCTCTGGCTGGAGTTCACAACTTCCTTGGGTTGAATATGCCCATAACGCACACACCTCTGCTTCCACCGGCCAGTCCCCTTTCGAAACTGCCCTTGGATACCAACCTCCTCTGTTTCCGTCTGACCCGACCTCTCCAACCTCCGCTCCCCAGTTCATCCGCCGGGCCCGGCGCACCTGGGCACAGACTAGGGTCGCTCTGCAACGGACCGCGGAACGCAACCGTCGTCTGGCTGACCGCCACAGGCGCCCGGCACCAGCATACACCCCGGGGCAGAAGGTCTGGCTCTCCACTAGGGACATCAAGTTAAAAGACACCACTAAAAAGTTGGCGCCCAAGTTCATTGGTCCGTACACCATCAGTGATGTCCTCAGTCCTACCTCTGTCCGTCTGTCCTTGCCCTCGTCCATGAAGGTCCATCCTGTGTTCCATGTTTCCCTGCTGAAACCTGTCTTGTCCAGTCCACTGTGTCCTCCGCCTGCTCCGCCTCCACCTGCTCGGCTTGTCGGGGGCGGACTGGTTTATCCTGTACGTCGGCTCCTGGATGTCCGTCGCCGCGGCCGTGGCTTCCAGTACCTGGTGGACTGGGAGGGTTACGGGCCCGAGGACCGCTCCTGGGTTCCTCGGGCCTTCATCACCGATCCCGTCCTCATCAGTGACTTCGAGGCCTCTCGTGCTGCCTCCTCCTCCGCCTCCTCCTCCTCTGCTCGGCCACCGGGTGGCGTCCGTTGAGGGGGGGGTACTGTCATGGTCCAGGGTGAGCTACCTGTGTCTGAGTCTTGTTTGCAGGTGGGCGTGTCTGAGAGTTCCCAGCTGCAGCTAATCCTGTCATCAAGGCCCAGGGGATTTAAGGAGCAGTGTGACTCAACACCACGCCGGATGATTACTCAGTTTGGGTAGCTCTAGCCTTCTGACCTGTCTGCCATAGTTTGTTGCACTTGCAAACCTGTCTCCTGCCTATTCAGTAACCTGCCTGTCCTTCCTCCAGGTTCTCAGCATCATCTCACCTCTACTTCATACCTGACCGGATACCTGCACGCCACGTCATACTGCTATTCCCCTGGCCGCTCGCTCTCAGCCGCTCACCTGACCTCGCCATCCTCCTCCAGCTCACCCAGACCTACTCTGCCCTCTCCTCACGCTTCACAGCCCCCAGGAACCCGTAAGCCCTTCAGAGCTCTACATTCTCACCAGTCCTCCTAAATACTCACTCGCTCTCCTTTCCCAGAACCCCTTTTGGATATCCTGCTACCTGTTGTCGCAGCGCCTTCAGTTCTCGTTATCTACCCTCCGAACTTCTTTATTTTTGTAATAAATTATTATTATTTCTACTTACCTGGTTCTGTGTGTGATTCTGTATGTCGTGGGTCAAGAAGCTGCCCCTCAACATGACAGAATCATCCGGCCAACCGAACGACCCCAGTACAGAATCCCATCCGCCAGTAACAGTCCCACCTGCCATTTCCGATGCCTTAGCCCGACATGAACACTCCATTCAGACTCTCCTGGAACAGGTATCTAATGTTAACCAGCGGTTATTTCAGATGGACGCCACGTTGCGTCACCTCACTGACACCTTAGTTCCCCCGGAACCTTCAGCCCAGCCTTCGGTTTCCTCCTCGTCCGCACTTCCGGTTCCGTGTCCCGCAGAAAGATTCCGGGTTGCCGACGCACCGCCAGCTGACACCTTCTCCGGTGAGTTTGGCAAAAGCCGTGGGTTTTTATTGCAATGCCGACTGGCTTTTGAAAGATCACCTGAATCTTTTGCTATGGATTCCGTTAAGATCTCTTACATAATCGGTCTGCTTAGAGGCAGGGCTTTAGAGTGGGCTGAAGCTAGATGCAGTGATGCTACTTTCCTGAAGGGTCCCCTCTCCCGTTTTTTGTCAGAGTTTAAACAAACATTTAGTACCTCGGAGTCTCCTGCTGAGATAGCTAAACGGGTGTGGAACCTCCACCAGGGGAAACAGTCTGTTGCAGAATTTGCTGTAGAATTCCGCACACTAGCTACCATCTCCACCTTAGACGACTGCTCACGTAAGGGAGCTTTTTCCCAAGCCCTGAACGAGCGCATAAAGGACCAGCTAGCATTATGCCCAGAGCCCGACTCCCTAGAAGAACTCATTACCCTGGCCATAAAGATTGAGAAAAGACTCAGAGATCGTCCTAGAGGTCTATCCTCTGCTCCAATGGTCCCATTACCTCCCACCAGAACATCACAGAGTCCAGTCACACCCCCTCCCGGGGAAGAACCAATGCAAATTGGAAGGACCCGATTAACCCAGGAGGAACGACAACGTCGGTTAACCTCCAATCTCTGCCTCTACTGTGGTCAGCCTGGTCACGTGGTCTCCAACTGTCAGCTACGTTTAAAAGGCCAAGCCCACCAGTAGTTCCGGGTCTACTGGTGGGTGGTAACGGCGAAGATTCCAATTCCCGATGTTCTCTTCCGTGTACTGTGATGTATAACCANGGCCAGGGGTAACAATAAGGGATGCATGGGCAGGTGCCACGTCAATCACAAAGCGGGGACCACTCACCCCCAGACAATCAGTCTTTATCCCTTCATCAGCCAAGTGTCACCTCCCACACTCCACACCCACAAGAACCAATAGGAGGTCAGAAGGAGACGGCTGTGAACAAAACAAACACGTTAATAAATAACAAAAAAAGCACCAACTAAGAACATGCATCCCTATGGCTATGGGATTGGAAGATCCCGGACGAGCCCCCATTTGTTACACCCCAGGCCGTCTAGGGGGCCATGGGTAACAATAAGGGATGCATGGGCAGGTGTTTAAAATCATATAACAAAGTTTATTTACAAACAAAGGATAAATAAATGCAAAAACACAATAGAAACAAAAGACAAACCGGCAGGAAAATCCACTAACAACAGCTGCCACAAAGTCTCTGGTTACTCTAAGCAAACTTGTCAGAAATGCATAACAAAACCATCCTTAACTGAGTGATCGCCGTAGTCTGCTCCAAAGCAAACTTGTCAGGAACCCCCCCNCAATAGTTGTCATGACAGTAAACTTGACATATCACACCTAAACCTTTTTTCTTTCTTTTTATCAGGATGTAAACATGTTTGTTTCTGCTGTAAAGTTAACATTTTTAACATGGGAGTCAATGGGAACTTGCTCCTTTCTGGAGCCAGCCCCTAGGGGATGGGAGGGGAACTGCAATTTTTGTCACTTCCGTGTTGCCTTCACTTTAGGCAGGCGGAGTTTCCCCCTTGTGTAAAACTGAATTATTTTATGTAAACAGACACAATGTGAAGAAGAGCCATGGATCTCATCTGGGTGTTCCGTCTCCTACCAGTCCCACACAAAATGAGCAAAAAAGACGTTAGTTTTAGTTTCAACAAAAGTAAAAAAAAGATTTATTTTCCCCAAAGAATCCAATAGGAACTTAATAAACAATAAATAAATGTTTGTGTGGGTTTTTTGTGGCACCTTGATCCAGTCTGGGTTCTGTTTTTAATTTGTTTTTTATTTTTATTTTAGGGAGCCGTTGCACTTCAAGGGGTAAGCTTATGAACTTCAACTGTTTTTCCTGAATAATCACTGAAAAATGGCAGAACTGACATATCTTTGTTGTTTTTAGTGTACTCAGATCTATGCATGTTTCTGTGAGAAAGGAGCGAGAGGCCCTCCAGGAAGTCCTGTGAGTCTCTCAGACCTTTTCTAGACTTATGGTATAAACTTCCTGCTTTGGTTCATTCTCCATCATAATATGTTTCAGTTAATTTTAATAGAGCTATCAGGAATAGTTCTTAATATTAAAATTGTGAAATTAAATTTGTTCATTGCAAAAATATTCATTTTGACTAAGAACTGAATTACAAGTAAATAATTTGAAACTTGTGTTCATGTAAAACGATTATATGATAAATTGGCTCTCCGTAGATATGCAGAAGTGTAGATTCACTTTTGGGGTATTTTTTCCTGCTTCCAACAGGAGCCTGCAGCTTTACTCATTTAGCGTCAGTGATGCTATCAAGTCTTTTTATCTTTGGTAGTTTTATAAAATAATCTTCCATTTTTCTTCTTTTTTCTTGACTTATCTCACTCTTTTGCACAAAGAACATTAAAAAGTCTATGGAGTGAAATTGTGCAACAAATAAAAAAAGCAGTTAAAGCAGTGAGAGGCATTAAAAAGACTATTGTGAAGATGGAAATCTTCATGTTCGTTCTGCATTTTCTGATGGCTAAATTAATGCTGATAAATAATTTTATGTATACATTAAGTGGGTTTTTCACCTATGGTGCACAGTTGTTTGTGTGTAAAAATACTGTGTGCTAAACCAAAGGAATCAAGGAAGTCTGTTAAAATGAGCTTATTCCTGCTACACTGAAGCATGCTATAATATCTTATTTGTAGGGGTGGGAATTTAACGCCTTCATTACGATTACTTAATTAGAAAAATATAATGTGTGAACATAAATTAACGCTTGAGCCCGAGCACCCCCCAACTGGGGGCCGAAAAGGTTTATCATCACAATTTATGCCCCAATATCATCATGCTGCATCTATAATAAAAAAAAAAAAACAGCAGAGCTTGGGCAACAAGACCATATAAACCTTTATTACATGTTCCAAACACAACTAAAACTACAATTAAATTGATTGTGACAAATTGTTCTTCATGAAGAAAAGAAAGAACGAAAAACTTAACTTTTTTACTGTTATGTTTTCTAGTTGGTAGAAAGCAGGCAGGCAGTAACTTTATCCATATGAACTTTATTACAGCAGGAGGAACAAGCATACATGCAGCATTCATCTTGTAACCCTCAGCAGAACTTCCCCTGAACTCTTTACTACACCTCTATATATATTATCACTGCTTTGCTGCCACCTAGTGTTCAGTTCAGTACACAACATTAACAATGTTCCATGCCTATTTATACTTCATCAGTAACACATATACTAATATTTACACATCTCAACAAAGTTACCTTTATAATGAGACTGAAGTAATTAAATAGACCTTGTGGTTACAGATATATACTAATTAAATAATAATATAATAATAATACATTTTATTTAAAAGCACCTTTCAAGACATGGGTATGTCATCTGTGCCTCTCTAACATTATTTTTAATAAAAAAAAAACATTGTTTCGGGGCAAATTGTCTTGAACGATTAAAATGTGATTAATCAAGATTAATTAATTACAAAGCCTCTGATTAATCTTTTTAATCGAGTCCCACCCCTACTTATTTGATAATTCATTCATTCATAAAGTTTTTTTCTGTGTTTACATCTCTGAGCTGTGTTTTCTCTAAAGGGCGATCCTGGATTTGATGGTCCACCTGGAAGCGACGGTCCACAGGTAAAAGTTCTTCCTTTCTTTTCTCTCAGCTTCTCACATCCTCATCAAACTCTTTAACGTAGAAACTTTTCCAGGGGCCTCCTGGTTCTAAAGGCAACAAGGTGAGTGAACTTTTTTGCCTCAGCTGTTTTATTTTATTCAAAAATGATCCGCTCTGCAGATCATAAAGTGATGTGTTTGATGCAGGGAGAACGAGGAAAGTGTGGTGTTTCTGGAGAAAAGGGCAAAACCGTACGGTCCTTATTTACTTATGTATTTAAAAAATATATCACACTATTGTATCTTTGAGACGACTGAAGAGTTTTCTTGCAGGGACCAGAAGGACCTCCAGGACAACCAGGACCAGCAGGAGAACAGGTACTTCACCTTAGCTGCTTCCTAGCAGGTTTTAGTTACTGCTTGTAGTTTTAATCTCAATCTCTTTTTTCTCCTGATGGGCTCTGACCTTCCAGATTTTGGTTGGAGTTGATCCTTCGTTTAACTTGATCTTCCTAGCTCAGCTGTCCAAAGCCAACCTTCTACCAGCTCTCAGGTTTTAGATCAAGCAGCCTGCATGCTACCCAGCTCTATGACCTTCAACTCCCTCAGCCAGTTTCTACAGCTGGTGGCCTTCAGCTGAAACCTATGAAACCTGCAAAAGTGGAACCTGGAACCAGACCTGACATTAGCTTGGAAGCTCTGATAGAGACGATGATTCTCCAGATCGTGTTTTTGCCTTAAATGATGCAACACCTCCTGCTCTTGTGCCAGTTGACGTACCACTCATATATGAAGAGTTTATTTTAAAAAATGCATCTTTTTATTATTTATTTCAGCTGATACAGTATCAGTCAAGTTAAAGTTTGGTGATTTTAATACAAAAATCCTGTTTTTACAAGTGAATTCTTCACTTGTAAAAAGTGGACTCTGATCCAGATGCCGTTTCCTTCATAGTGTGGAGTCCCAAACACCAGAGTTCCTGTAAATCAAGTGTGTATCCAGTTTCTGCTCTGATCCCTGGAGTTTTTCAAAATGAGTGACCTTTCCTGGAGGCACATCCTCTCAAATGCCTCCCAGAGGGATCCAGTTTGCATCACTATCCACCTGTCTGACCCTCCCACAGTGGTTCTGACCCCTTTACACTTCTACAGCTGTTCATGGGTCCTCTATTACAACCACTAAGACAGAAACTTGGACATGTTTGCATCACAATTGGGGTCATTATTGCATTTCTAAGAGAAATGTTCCCACATTTATTCAAAGGACCCCAACTTTTAAATGGATTCACTTATTCATTTATCCTCCTTGATCAACCGTCTGGTTAGAGTCACGATGCTGAAAGCACCTCAGTTTAGCAAATCTTTGACAATTTCAGTATTTCCGTATTTTTTATGATTCCAAAGCAATTATGCGTAACTAAAAAACTTAAACACCAACGTTTCTAGACAGAAATCTTCGTTTGAAGAGATTTTTTGTCTCTGTCACAGTATATTTTGCTTCTCCATAAGTCTACTGTCTGCAAGCCACATTAAAACAAAAACACCACATTTAATCCACTTCAGGGAGTCTGCCTTTTGTCTGTTCAGTGTGAAAACTGGAAGTGGTATTCCGGAATGCACTTATGGAATGTGAATATTGGATTATAGGTAATCCCGACACCAAAGCTGTGAATCCAGGCTTGTGGGACGTTATTATTTTTGCAGAAAGACACTTTGTGTGATGGGATTAGATCAAGAGCCGGCCCGTTATTCTTCCTTATGTGTTTTCTGTGTTCCTTGTTATTTTGTGAACATGTCTGAGAATCAAAGGGAATGAGATCGGTGCTTGTTCACATTGATCTTGTTAAACTTTTGTTTTTAATCCACGGCAGCTAAAATCTGTTGTAAATTGTAAATGATCCTTTTTGTGCTGCTGGGCTGGAATATTTTGATTTTTGGGCAAACAGCAGGTGGTGTTATTAAATATTTAAGAGGCTGAACTGATTATCTGTATATTTATTTATCAGGGTCCAGTAGGACCACCAGGAGACGTGGGTCCAGTGGGACCAGCAGGACCAAAAGTAAGACTCAAAGACTTTAAAATTCTGTTTTCTGAAGGTTATTTATTTTCTTAATTTTGTGTTGTTTTAATTTTCAGAATGAACATGTAATTCGTTCAGAGAAAACCAGCTGCTTCTACACAATTTTACTGAGCTCTACAGAATCAGTTTGAAATTCTAAATTTAATCAAATTTGAGAAAATGTGACTTTTTGCATTTTGAGATCAAACAAATATTTTGTGAAAGGAAAAAAGAAAACACAGTTTTTAGTACAATTTTAAATAATCAGTATTAGAAGATAAATAGTGTACATTTAGAATTAAAGCTATACGCTACATTTTTACTTTAAAATAGTTTTTATGATTTTGAAAAAAAGATGATTATACTCATGCTCTTGCATAAGTTATTTATTTATTTATTGGCTTGCTTGCTTGTTTGTTTCAGGCATCATGGCTTGACGTGAACCTTAAAATGCAAAAATTAACTTTAAAAATGCAATCTTTAAAGCTGTTATAGTGAATCTGCAAACATGCTAGGTTTTGAACGCAAACAGATTCACAGAACACTCACCCATCCCCTCGGGTATGTTCACTGGTTCCGCTTCTACTTCAACCAGAAACCCGCATTTCCAGAGAAAACGAGACAGCGCTGAACACCAGTCACCGTTTTCTAGGTCCAAACATCTTTTTTTGTCTGTGACTTCAAATGGTGTTTTTCTTTTTGGGACTCTAGTAGTTTGTCCTATAGTTGAAGTGGTAGCAGCCGGCTGTTTCTCCTTCTCTGCTTTAGCATCTTTAATGTATAATTTTACATTTTTTTTCATTATAGGGATTGTAGACATGAACTAACATCACGCCGACTTCAGAGTTGTCAAATATTATCTCTCTAATACTTTGCATAAAGACTAAACATCTGAACGTGTTTAAACATAAAAACTTATATCAGGGTGCAGTTCTGCAGTGATGGAGATCCATTTATGTTTGTCAGTTCAACATTAAGGTTTAAAAACGATCTGAAAATGGGGATGTTGTTTGACTGAGGCCTGTGGTTCTGTGTGAAGCTGTGGTATAATATGTAAGGTCTGAGCTCTGTGCTGGTTTACAGGGGGACAGGGGCCTCATCGGGGCACCTGGACCACCTGGGGACTTTAGTGTTGGAGTTCCAGGAGACAAGGTGACTGTTTATTTTATTATTGCCGTTTAATAATTCTAGTCAAATTCACATGTCCTGAATAAAAATCTCAGCTAGGTTGTATCTGTTAAGGTAAAAAAAGGACTAAAATATTTAACTTGATGTTACATTATCGGTTTGTTGATTAAAGGGTGAAAGGGGCCTTCAGGGAAGACCGGGTCCCACAGGTCCAGTTGGGATGGGAGATCAAGGACAGCCAGTGAGTAGAAAAATACATGAAAGATTATGAATGGATGATTATATATAAGATTATAAGAATTTATAGATAAAGCATATAAACTGCAAGACCTGTTCCAGGGACCATCAGGAGCACCAGGACCACAGGGAAACCCCGGACCACCGGGAGAAGGGTTACCAGGGCCAAAGGTGAAAAAATACCTTCATCAAAAAATATTAACTTTTAATAAAGCTAAAATCTTTTTGGTTCTGCATGATTTTGTAATTTTTTTATTGCATTCTGCAGATCCTATGATCCTAAATGAACTAAACTAGCATGTATCGTATCATATAGAATTACATAAAAAATAGGATTTTTTTATCATGTTTACATCAGGTTTTTGCTCTTAAAATGGTTTTATTCCATCAAACTGTTAAATGTATACATGAGATAGTTTTAAGTTATGTTTAACTCAGAAAATGCTATCAGTAAGTTTGATTTGTCATCTTTGTTTTAGGGGGATCAAGGGTTTGGAGGTCCACGAGGGAGTCGTGGGCCTCCTGGTGCTGGGGTCAAAGGTGACAAGGTGAACAGATAAGACTTTTAAAAATAACTTTGACTTTAATAGTAATTAAAAGGGACATATTATGACTTTTTTCTTAAGTTCTAATAGTTCTATGGTTGATACCAAACATGCTTATAAAGGTCTTTGCACAAACACCGTCTCACATAAAGCAATTTCAGCAGTTTTATTCTTGACGGTTTCAGTACCTTCCAGAATGAGCTGTTTCAGGATTCTGTCACTTTAAGAAAACAAACTGGAGCTGGCCACGCCCACTCATCCCCCTCTCAGGCTGCTATAAGCTGAGAAGCTCTGATATCTGGATGGGCTCGGAGTAGAGCCATTGCTCCTCCAGCAGCAACTCTCTCTTGCACATGAGAGTTGGTTTTATCTACTTTCCCCGTTTGTGACGTCACAAACGGGGACTTTTGAAAGCAGCTTGTTTTAAGTATATATGTGAATATGTGAATATATAGTCTGGCCACGACCCATAGGGAAAGTTCAGTTTCAGATGCATTTGTTGTTTTTCTTGATCTTATTCTTGTTAAACTAATCACTGGTTTATTATTTTCCAGGGTAATCAAGGGCAGAAAGGAGCTCCAGGTCCAGCTGGTTATCCTGGGCAGGGATATCCAGGAGAAAAGGTGTGCTGATTCAAAGTTTCAAGAACAAAAATCCAGATTTCCACTTTAAATTTATCTAAAAAGATCAGTTACCTTAATGACTGGGTCACACGAGCCATGTGACATCAATGCATCAACAGTTGTGGAAATTAGTCATAAAGTATTTTAAGTATTTCTCAATCTGTTTGCAATTTACTCTCATTTTATTTCCAAATTGGTCTCCAACATCTCCTGATGTCGTTTCAAACTTCTCCCACTTTCTGACTCGTAGAAACTAAAATGAGACGGGTCTGAGACAGGTTGTGATTATAACACAAGTTAATTCATACCCACGTCACAGTTTTGGGACCTTTTGGAAACTCATTCCCAGTTTGTTGCCAGCAGAGCCACCTGGATCTCCCAGCTGCTTTCTTTGGTTTTCATCTCAGGCTTCTGTCCTTTAGGGAAACCAGGGCCCAGCTGGACCTCCAGGACTCAGAGGAATTCCAGGTGTTGGTTTACAAGGACCAAAGGTAGGTTAGACCGGGATCACTGGTCGTGATTGTTAGATGATGATAGAAGAGATGTTAGATGTTCATCATATCTGCATCACAGTCATGGGAACTAGAGAGGAGCTGCTGTTGGTGAACAAATTTAAAAAGTATTTTGCATTTGTTAAGTTTAAGATGTTGAATGAATTTATTGTTATTCAATAAATTTCAGGTCTCACTTGCAAATTAAACTTTGATAATATACAGAGAAAAATAATAGCAAATGTAAAAAGATGTTTATAAAGTCAAATCCTGCTGTTTCATGAAATTACTGCTATGTCTATAAATCGTAATGAAATATGTAAAAATTTGTATTTTTACTTAAATATAGGAGTAAACTATAAAGGGTTTATGTAAAATGTAACAATGTTTTTTTTTTGTAAAGTCACTACAAATCACCACTGACAGTGAGTTTATTCCTCAGGGGACTCAAGGGCCCCCAGGTGAGTCAGGACTTCCAGGTGAGAGAGGAGTTGGAACACCGGGACCCAAAGTAAGTTGTTCAACCTCTAATTTACTACTGAACAAAACTGTTCAGGAAATCAATGTAAAAAAACAAAAAAACAATCACTTTTGAAAAATTTACTTGCCCCTTACCCAGTCCTATAAATGTCTGCTGCCCTCTGGTGGAGGATCTACAGGTGGCAAGGGCCAATTTTATATATATATTACTGTTTTATTGTTATATAATTACATGATAAAATAAAATAATAGTTATTATAATATTAACCAATAAATATTTCAGTTTAAAAAGTTTTAAAAATTATGAGTACTAAGTATTCAAGATCAAATGGGTTGTTCGTGCTCCTTGTTCTATACTTTTGTGAAGCAGTTTGTGTGATTTTTGTGTGTTGTCTTGTCTCTAGGGTGACCCTGGAGCTCAGGGTTTACCGGGAATATCAGGTCTACCAGGAAACGATGGAGTTCCAGGACAGAAGGTCACTTTTTACATTTTTATTTTTTTAAGGTATAAATAAAACAAAAATACGGAGAACAGAATATCTAGAAGAAAATAATAACAGAAAAGAAAAGCATAATACTACTACTACTATTACTACTAATAATAATGATGGTTATTATTAGCCAAGGCAAGGCAGTTTTATTTGTATAGCACATTTCATAGACAGAATCAATTCAATGTGCTTTCTAAGTGCAAGAACAGCAAGAACATAAAAGATTAAAATCAATAAAACAGCAGATTTTAAAATAAGAGTTAAAATTTTACAAATAAATTCCATCCTATCTAAAGCCTGACTGAAATCCAGCAGGTTGTTTGTCTCCAGAACGTTCTTCAGCTGGGTTATAACTGCTTTTTCAATAATTGTCCCAATAAAAGGGAGATTAGAGATTGGTCTGTAGTTATACATCACTAAGGGATCTAGTTAGTTTTTCTTTAGAAGAAGCTTAACAGCAGCAATTTGAATTGATTTAGAAAAAATACCTGCTGTTAGGGAGCAATTAGTAATTGTCAGTACATCAGCTTTCAAGCAACTAAACATGTTTAAAGAAGTTTGTTGGCAGGGTGTCCAGACAGCAGGTGGATGAATTTAAGGTCTTAACTATGTCCTCCAGTGTTTTAGCACTAATCACACCAAAAACTGGCGTTCCAGCCAGATTGTTGCCGTACGTCTGTAGCAGGGGTCTGGTTGTGTTGGTTGACATGGAGGAATGAAATCTGATGTTTGTGATTTTCTCATTGAAAAAGGATGCAAACTCATTACACCTAGTTTGGGATATGAAATCAGGGGCTAACTGTATTGGGAGATTAGTTAGCCTCTCGACAGCAGCAAACAGAAAACGGGAATTGTTACTATTGTTACCTATGACTTTGGACAAAAAGGCTTGTCTCATCTAATTTAATTCATGATTGTAAGTGCGAAGCTGCATTCTGAAGGTCTCATAGTGACCTGGTAGATTACTTTTTCTCCATTTACACTCAGCTTTTCTGCACTCTCTATACTTATTTGTAACTGATTTAGTGAACCTCCATGGAGCTTTTTGTTGGTCAGAAGTTTGACCTTTTCAGGTGTGATGGTGTCAAGGACTTCAAGAGTTTTGCATTTGAAATAATTTAGAAATGAATCAATAACAGCTGGTTGTAAGACTTGTTGACATACCATTCATAAGTTCTATAAAAACTTCTATATTATTATTATTATTATTATTTAAAAACAATAAATATTCCCTAAAATTTCATCTTATTTTCTATTTTTGTTTGATCTAAACATTATAAACATGTTTGTACCCCCTCCTTTTCTAAACAATATCAGGGTGACACTGGGATGCCGGGACCCAGGGGACTCAATGGGACTCCAGGTAAAGGAACACCAGGAGAAAAGGTAATATTTTAAACCATTATCGACATTATGTGATTTTATTTTTTTCCTAAAATACAAATTTTTGACTAGGTTTATTTTACTTTGGCAGGGAGACAAAGGAAGCATCGGGGTCAGAGGTCAGCCAGGTTCACCTGGTCCAATGGGGCCAGCAGGGCCAAAGGTAATGAGTTATAAGGTTAATATTTGACACTGTAGGATAAAAACTATTTTATCTGCTCAAGTGTTTTAATATTTACGTTTAAAATGACCTAAAAGTTAAGAAATGATTAACTTTGTGGTGATTTGATTTTGTTTTTTACCTTTCTGAAACTGACATGTGATAAAGTTAATAACAGCTGAATCAAAAGAGAAAATGTGAAAGAAGAAAAAAGAAAGACATAAAATGGATCAATAGGGATAGATGGGAGGATATTAAAGACAAATGATCAAATGATCAAGAAAAACCGAGAGTAAGAAAAAAACTCAAATGAGGAAAAAAAATGCATTTTAAAGGTACAGTACGTAATAATTTTACAGTGAAATTATCACAAAACAGTCTAATGTCTCAATTATGTTGGAAGGAAGGTTAGATTGAAACAGATTTTCTTCTCAGCCGACTGGGGGGTATTGTCACTTTTTCTCCTTTTAAAAAAGCCAAAGAGGGACGTATGTAGATTACATCAATACGTGTGACCTAATGGCTTTTTTACTCCCCCAGCATCATTCAAAAAGTGCAATGGTGTTTTTCATGGCATTAATCCTGGCAGTGGAGAGGAACATTATGTATGACATCGAATATCAAACATGATCTCCTTTTTCTTCTTCTTTTTTGCTTAATGGTTGTTGGCATCAACAAACCATGACCTTTGAAGTCTCGAGGGATTTTGTGATCTTGCGAGTACAGCGAGTAGGACGGCGGAGAAACCGCTCTGTGGCTGAGACTTTCCCGGTGTGGACGGGCGAATCACACGAGTAAACTGTTCCGCTGCCGTTCTGTGCCGCTGATTCCTTCAGTGTGAAGGAGGTGTAAAAGACTGAAAACCGATACAGATATTTTCCAATGTTAAATTTTAATGCCGATATCTGCCGATATTAATTGTAGACAGATAATAGACCGATAATATCACTTGTAATCTTAAGAAGTCATGGTATATTTTGGTTTTAATCTAATACCGAGTGAAGAAGGCTAGAGGGTAATGTTGCGCTAACGATGCTAACGGTAAATTAGAAACTAATGGTCAGCTCTAAAATATCTCAAGCTACTTTTTAAATGATCAACAACTTGATATTACAGTGAAATGTATTTATCTGCTTTTCAACTTACTGTATGACCCGTCTTCACTTGCCATCTAGAATCTTCTGGCTCTGATCCATATCTGGCAACAGCCATGAAACTCACAGAACGAGAGGGAGAGTCACTTGTTTGTTTTGAAAATTGACCAAAATTTGACCACAGGATGTCATTCTTACTTGATGCGCCTTGAAACATAATTTTCACCCAAAGAACGCAAAATCTTCTAATCTGATTTAATCTGAATAAATCTGTTTCAGGGGGAACCAGGAAAAACCGGAATTCAGGGACCAACTGGACCTCCGGGCAGAGGAATTCCTGGTCCCAAAGTAAGCTGAACTAAAGTCACTTTATCGTTCTCTAGGAAATATTTATTTATATTTGTGTTTTTTTGTCAGGGAGAAATGGGTCCACCAGGAACTGCTGGATCCGTGGGAGAGCCTGGGATTGGTTTACCTGGACCCAAGGTGAGTTCAGTTCAGGTTTAGAGTAAAACTCACACAATGTAACAGTAAAGAAAGAACAAGTCTGGTTTTTAGGGTGATTTGGGGTCAACTGGATCTCCTGGGTTACCTGGACTGAAAGGTGAAGGGTTCCCTGGCCCACCAGTGAGTATCAATTAGATTCTTTTATTACTTTATTGTTCTCCAAAAACACATTACGTTCCATTTTAAAAACTATTTAAAATAAAAATGTGTTGTAGGGACTTCCAGGACTTCCTGGTGTGCAAGGAGAGATCGGTCTTGAAGGCATCGGTTTACCGGGACCAAAGGTAAAACTGTTTCTCAAAACAATAATAAAAAAAATTAGAATGTTAAAACTGTTCATTTAAATTGTAGAGAAAATGTTGTTTGTGATATTTCTGCCTCACACAAGAAGGATTCAGGTTCAGATCCCAGCTGCAGCCTCTATAGTTTTCACATGGGTTTTCTCCGGGTACTCCGGTTTTCTCCGGGTACTCCGGTTTTCACCCACAGACCAAAATCATGCATGTTAGGTTAAATTGTAAATTGCTTTGAATTAAAGTGTTTGCAAAATACATAAATACTAAATGTTTACATTTATTATAACATTTGGCCTTTATACCCACAACAAGAAAAAAGCTATGAAATATTTATTTTTTGCTATTTATTTCAGACAATGAGGTTTATCATATAATGTAATAATGTAACAAAACACTTTTAGTTTATTATTTCAGTGAATGCTTTAATTAAACGAAGGGACTAAAAAGTGTCTGGTCTTCAGGTTTAATTATCACTGTGTCCTAAAATACTGAATAATTTTGAAGCCTTTATAAAAATTTTCAGGGTGACAGAGGCTTGCCTGGACCGCCGGGACCTGCTGGACCACCAGGAATGGGTCTAATCGGTCCAAAGGTAAACCCTACTGAGTTTAGAATAATTTTTAATTCCATTGTGATGATTTAATTTTCATTTTGAGGCGTTAAAAATATTCTCTTGCAGGGTTCAGTGGGTCTGACAGGACCAACTGGTCCTCCTGGGTTACCTGGAGAAGGTGTACAAGGACAAAAGGTATGGAGGTTTAATTCTATCAAAAATAACAGTTCATAAATTGTTAGTGGGACCTGACTGTTGATTAGAGCCCATAAAAATATTCAGCTCTCTCTATTAAACCATGAATTGTTTTTAGGGGGAACCTGGATTGCAGGGGATGACTGGACCCAAAGGTCTTCCAGGACATGGTCTGCAGGGAGACAAGGTAAATTCAACAGAATAAATAATCTAAAAGGTTTGTGTTTAGTTTCTTCTATAAATTGTGACAAAAACCTGAAACCCGTTTCCTCCTGCAGGGGGACCAAGGGCCCAGAGGTGAGCCGGGTAAAACTGGAGACAGAGGTCCGCCAGGAATGTCAGGAAAAGTTGGAGATGTGGTACTACGCTTAAAAACCAGTTATTTTACTTTTCATTTATTTTTACTGAGATCAAATCAGTTATGTCTAATTCTGGTCCTCGAGGGCCACCATCCTACATGTTCTCAGATGTTTCTGAAGTCCACACCATCTGATCTGAATCAGTGTGTTTGAGCAGAGAAATGCAGGATAGTGATTCTCAAGAACCAGGATTGGGAAAAGCATTCTCTACCTTTTTTCCACATATTTTTTTCACATATGTTCTGTTTCAAAAACAGGGCAGAGGAGGTCAAAAGGGGGAACCTGGACTCACAGTGAGTAAAAAATAATCTTGAATTTTATGGTCTGGAAATATTTTCTATCCAACCTGCTTTCAAAATCTATTTCTTTTTTTTTTTTTGAACAGGGTCTTTTTCCACAAAAAGCAGAACAAATGACACAGAACAAACCGCCACACACACACACACACACACACACACACACACACACCACCACCACCACCACCACTACCCACTCTGCTACACTGGATCAAACTCAAAAAAGAAAGTAAACACAAAACAGGTTTCAATAAAACTCTAAATCACAACACAAAAACAATCTCACAAAAGAAATAAGAGAAATAAGTATGAAAACATTTGTCCACAGACACACCATTAAAATACGACACAAATAACAACCATACAGAATTTAATTTATCAAGTGATCCCCTCAGAGTGTTCCTGATTTTCTCCAGGTGTACGTGAGACATTGTCTCTGTGACCCAGTGGTCATAAATTGGCCGGTGAAAGGCTTTCCTCTTGGAAAGAATGAGTCTTTAAGCCATCAAACAGCAAAAGGCAACCATAATTGACAAGTATCGATGGAAGCATCTACCGCTGACACTCCAAACAAAGCGGTCAAAGGGTCAGGGTGCACAGTGGTCCCACAGATCTTGGAGAGTGCATCAAAAAAAGACTCCTAATACCTTTGGGCACATCCAGAACATGTGGAGAAGTGTAGCGGGAGATCGTGTGCAACGTTTACAAGTTGGGTCCAAGTCTAGCTTAATGTTAGACTGCTCGTCTTTGGACCAATGCAAACGGTGCGCACTTTGAACTGGACAACATTGTGTCTCACACAGATCAAGGATTTATGAATGTTCCATAGAACTCTGTACCAGACCTCATCAGCAACCAGGTCCAGCTCAGACTGCTCCAATGGTGTGAGCCGAGCTGGTACTCAAAACTCTCTTAGTAGATGTTCGATAGTCTAAATTGTCATCGAGAAGCATCTGAGACGGGCTCAGGAGAAAACATTCAGAGTTGGACTTGACAAAGTGTCTCAGTTATAAGTACCTAAAAACTGATTTGTGGATATGAAACCAGTTGTTCGAATTATTTCTTTAACTTTCACGCCAAAAATATTAATGTTTTGCTACGTTTATGGTCATTTAGAGCAATGCGGGTTTCAGTTAAAATCAAGATCTGTTTCAATAAGATATAAGAACTAGAATATGATCTGAATAGGTGACAAAAGCAGCAAAAGTCCAAAGAAAATGGTTGAAGTATGGAACAAGACTACTTTCATAAGAAATGAAAAAGTATGTGGCTATGTTTAAGGGTTGTTTAAAACTTTTGCACAGTGTTGAAATAAAACAGCAAGAAGATGGGACTTTTTTGCAGGGGTGTGTGTGTGTGTGTGTGTGTGTGTGTGTGTGGGTAACTAAGTGGAAAATATAGAAAAAAGTGAAGTAATAGACTGGATTAACTACTTTGGATCTTTTTTTTTTCAGAAAGATGAGATCATCAGCATGATCAGATCTATTTGCAGTAAGTTAGAAGAAATGATGATGATGATGATGATGATGATGATGATGGTGATGATGTGGTGATGATGAATAACTTTTTCTTCCTCCTTTGGTTATAACCAGATTGCATGGTGACCTGCAGCCAATCGCCTTTAGAGCTCGTCTTTGTGATTGACAGCTCCAGGAGGGTCGGCCCTGAGAACTTTAACCTGATCAAAGACTTTGTGAATGCCATGGTGGACCGAGTATCGGTGAGCCCGGACGCCAAGCGGGTCGCCGTGGTCCTCTACAGCTACACAAACGAGGTGGTGGTCAGCCTCCAGCAGGAGGCCTCTCATGATGAGATCAAATCTGCAGTGAGCTCCATGAACTACCTGGGGGAGGGCACCTACACCAGCAGCGCCATTAAGACGGCCAGCCAGGTGTTCCATTCGGCTCGGGCAGGTGTGAGGAAGGTGGCCATCCTCATCACAGACGGGCTGGCTGATAAAAGTGACTCAGTCAGTCTGGATAGAGCAGTGATGGACGCTAAACGGAGTGAAATTGAGATGTTTGTCATTGGGGTGATGGACAAGAGGAATCCTGAGTTTGAGAAGTTCAAGAAGGAGCTCATCTTCATCTCCTCCTACCCCTCCACAGACCACACATTCCTGATCGAAGAGTTCAAAACCCTCCAAGGTGATGAACTTATTCAGACAAATAAACTTTTTTCATTTTGATTATTGTGCTTATGTTGGATTTCTTTAAAGATCTAAAAATGTCTTGAAACAAAATGAAAAACAGCTGAGCAGAAAATACAGCTTTCCCCCTTAAATAAAAAAAAAGCTTGGTTCATAGAGCAATGTGTAATTTGACATAATTAGCCAACATGCATGTGTTTTGTTTGCATTTAAATAAGTTGCAGCAATGTCAGAAAAAAATATCAGATGTTGCTAAATCCTAAACATTTTTCTTTTTTTGATTTTTCATCACATTCTGAAGTCAAACCTTCCCAGTGTCTCTGCTGACACCTGATGACACCAAAATCAAACACTGGCTTCACACCACAGTTCTAATCTGTAAATGTATGAATACTATGTACGTTCATCACTAAGGCGCCCTTTAGCAAGGCAGCAAATTAAGTGCTTGTGTATGTTTTCTTCCCTCGGGGGAAACTAAAAGTGTTGATGATCTTCTGGTTTCTGGTTTTGCAGTTCTTGAGAAAAACCTGCTGACTTGCATCTTAGAGGACGGAAAGAATAATTTGTTCGATTCGATCCCGAGTTCCATACTTCTTCCAGGGATCCCAGACGTCTCCATCAATAATCTGTATGAGACGGACGCAGTCATGTCTCTGTTCATAGAAGAATCCAGGAGGGTTTGGGTGGTGAGAACACACTTCTTCAGCTAAAAAAGAAAAATAATAATAAGATGATTTTCTAATCTATTTGACGTTCTGTTATGAAATACTAAAAAAAAACTATAAGAGGTATCCATATAGTGATTAGAGGATAAACCAGTTTAATGGCCTTTTTACCTTTTTTATGTCTGGAGTTTTTTTTTATAAATAATCTACTTTCTTTGGCATTGTCATTAATGTGAGTCTGGTTTGTGAAATATTGCATCACCAACAAGTAATTTAAAATGTGTGATATGGATGGATGGATGGATAGATGGATGGATGGATGGATGGATGGATGGATCGGTAGACCATGGATGGATGGGTCGGTGGACCATGGATGGATGGATGGATGATTTAATGTGTGTTTGTATGTTTATGAAACTTCTGGAAACTTTGAGATGTTTTTACATTTTCCCAGAGCTAGCAGATTGTTTCTTTGGTAAATTTCTCTTTCATATTTAGTTCCAAACACAATTTAATACAAACATTTAGAATAAAAATGTTTTTGATTTATTCTGGTCTCGATTGTGACGTCTCACTAAAATCTAAAAAGCTTCTTAGATCTTTGGGCTAAATATTGTGAATGTCAGTCAGTTATGAACTACAAATCCTTCCCTTCTCTGCCACAGCCCAGTCCTCCACCGTCCCGGCCTGACAGGGCCATTGGGCCAACTGGTCCCATTCTGACAACACCCAGTATGGAAGAGCAGCCAGCATCGTCTCCAGCCATCCCGACCCTCCTGCCCTTAGACTCCCACACATCTGGTAAGACTTCAAAGACAAACTAAAAGTCTAAACTGAAATATAATTTAGATGTTTGCTAATAAACACCATAATAAATCTGTAATCTGTCCCTTTTGACCCTTGTTGTATTATTTTTTTCTCATGTCCAGCTGACAGCTGCAGTGACACCCCGGATCCAGGACCCTGTTTGGACTACGAGATAAAGTGGTACTACGATGAAACCTCCAACAGCTGCGCTCGGTTCTGGTTTGGGGGTTGCCTCGGGAACAGAAACCAGTTTGAGAGCGAGCGGGAGTGTAAAGAAACCTGCATGGTTTGATCCGTTCTTTTGTAATGAAACATTTTTAATATGCTGTATAGATTGTTAACTAAAATAGAACTAAAATAAAATGATGTTCACACCAGTGGTTTGATACTAATTATCCTCTCCTTTAGTTTGGTTTCCTCCATAAACAATTAGCTCAACGTTGTTGTGATGAGGTCCAGAGGATTAACCTCCATCAGAAACTCATCATGAAGATGACTCACTGAGAAACACCTCCTTTAGCCCAAAGTTACTCATCGGAGATGATTACATGTAATTAGGGAGGAGAAGCTGCTCTCATCTTCAGCTGGAGACACGAAGGAGCACCGGTTTGGTGCTTATTGAGTTTTAGACGCATCTCAAGATGAAAATGTCTTCATGCATTTGAATATAATTACATTTATATATAAAACAAAACACTCAAAAAGTGAGAAAATAGACATTTATTGTTTGATTGAACATTCTGTGTTAAATTCATTTAATCAGCGTTAAGAAAAAAAGTGTTTTTATTTGTAGAAGATGAGAAAAGAAGACATGATGATGTATCCAGGCTGCTGAGCCGGATCAGGATCCAGACCGTCGAACAAACCAAAGTAAACCACCGTGTTGGACTCGGACTCGCTCAGGTCCAGCTAAAAAAAAACAGAGAAAACGTGTTCCTCATTTCTCCAGGTGTACGTGAAAGTGAAAAATTTAGGGCTTGTGTTGATAAAACTACGCTCAGATAAACCTGCCAAGTCTAAAATCTGTATGTAATTCTGATTTTGGGAGCGTCTTTGATCAAATCCCAGAGGAAGTGTGTGTGTTGGAGATAACACTGATGAGAAGCTGAGAGTTTCTGGAGTCAGGAGCCTTCAGGGTCAATAACACTTTAGTGTAATCAAGAACTCTGTAGATTTAATGAAGTTTAAGTGTTTGACCCCAGAATCTGATTGCAGAGTGACGATCTTGTGAAGAATCCATGTCGGATTTTCTGTCAGACAGGATTTTAGATCATTCAGGATTCATCTCAATGTGATTTTCTGTGAATATGAATGCATTAAACTAAATATTTCTAGTCTTTAGTTCATTTAAATAAAACAAGCTTTATTCTTTGTTGTTTGAATAAATTGGTGACAGATTTTCAGTTTTTTTATTATCTGTTAAAGTAAAACCTAAAAGGATTTAACAGGAATTGTGTTTTTTCCTGTATAGAATCGAGATGTGCATTAGAAACAGAGTAAACAGACGGTACATGGCACAGTGGATCACACAAGGACCTTTTAAGGGTTGATTTATTTTTTCTTGGCGAGGATCAAACCTGTTTGGTGATGTCGACCCTCCAGGGGTCGACCTGCAGCCCGTCGCACCAGCCTCCTCGCCCGTACAGCCATGTTCCGTGTTCGTTTGGCACCGCGCCGTCTTTCACACGCATCGTGCAGCCTAGAGCTGTTCCTGTTTATTTCAAACACGAAAATAAAAACAGAAAAAAGATTAAGAATAATTTAAGTAATTAAGTACAAGTCTGAATTATTGCAAATAACTGATCTCATGAAATCAGGAACTATGTACTGTTAAACATTTTAAATTATTAAAATAAAGATCAGTTCATATAAAAAAAAGTCAAATAGAAAAAATAGAGACCGTGATCAGGAATGTCAAAGAATTTACTAAAAAAGGAGTAATTTAACTTTAGATTAGCAAAATTAATCTCTAAACAATTTACTTATGACTCATGAAGTTATTGATTTGCTTGAAATTCTTGTTCTGATTCATTTTATTTGTTTTAAATCTTAAAAATCAGGACTAAAATCATCAGTTCAATATAACTTTTTGCATTAACCTCAGTAACAAAATCTATCTCACGTTGAGCTTTATGTCATTCAAACAGTTTTAATTATGATAAAAAAAATGTATAACCAACCATACACTCTTTAAAATCCTTTCTGCTCATTTATTAGTTTTTCTGCTGAGGTGACCCCTCTCATAGACACCAAATCTTAACCAATCACAGTGCTGCCTGCTTGATAGGCTTAATGTTTTGCAGTTAGTATTATTGGTTCTCCTATCTTTGTGTCGTCAAGATGAACAACTGATTCTTTAAAGTGGCTCCTCTGACCCATGGGGTCCCACAGGGCTCTGTCCTCGGCAGCACGTCGGACATGTAGCCAATCAGAAAGTCTGATACGGGAGGCACACGTTTCCTTTGCCACGTTGTTTACTCCAAAGTCACGTCTGATCTTGCGAGGTTTTGTGCCTGACTGGGGAATGTTTGCGTGTGACATTGGTTTGTGTGTAGTTGTAGTTTTTGTCATGTAGAATGTTGGATCAAAAGTGGTATAGATGCTTTTAAATCATTCAAAATCAATGTTAAATCAGGTTTTTCCTGAGATTGTATTGATCTTGTTTGATCTCTCAGCTGTTATTTTATTTTTATTTATTATTTTATTGTGTAGCGCTATGTGATCGTCTGTAAAAGGCACCTGATGAATGAACTTTCGGTAAAGCAGACCGTAGAGACGAAGTGTCATCGCCTCTCCTCACCTGCAGAGTCAAATGTAAGAGTGTTGTTATAAATGGAATTGATCAGGAAGTGGTGGGAGGTGACACAGAACTCTCCACAGCCGTTTTCGTCGCTGCCATGTCCTGTGATGACGGCGTAAAGCTCCACCTGAAGATGAACATGTCATGCAGACAGTGAGACGTTCGTCACACGAAGAGAAAGATGATCGTTGAAGCGTCTGATACCTTCTTGGACGATTTTGGGATGGGCAGTTTCGTCGGCTGGTATCTCTTGTTGTAGCTTTTGTCAAACGTCCCCCCGCTGTACAGAGGCATCACTCTGAAGGGGCGGAGCTTTTTCGCACCACCATCATCTGTCAACAGCAAAGACGATTAGAAATGTTGAGGCGATACCAAAATGAACAGACCAAACATAAAAAGACTGAAATGATTCGTGTCCATCACTCAGATTTGTTTTCTGCTCAGATCAGACAGCCGTTGGGTTTCCAGCTGCTGTCACACATCTGCTGGGTGTCACCAGCATTTACCCGTCTGATTGCTGATGCTGAATCTCAGGCTGAGGGAGGCGATCCATGGCATCGCCCAAGGCACTGTCTTCAAAGTGAAGGTGCATCTGTTTCTGTTCAGCAACGGCAGCAGAGGAGATATGTCCGTCAGCCAGTGTCCGATGCCTCTGTCAAAACAAAACACTCGATCATCTACGGGTCAAAAATAAAAACAGCATTAGCCTCACGCCTAGAAAACCAGCAGATTTATACAAAACATTAAAATAGTAGATTACTTCTGCAAAATCTTCATATCTTATTATAAATGTTAAAACTTTGATGTCCAAAACAAAAATAGGTATAAATTCACAATTTCACATATTATGGAGCATTACAGAGGTAGAAGAATGGTTGGAGCCAAAGAAAACCAAAATAGGAGATGTATAGGTGCAATGAAAGAGGACATGAAGGGTATGGATGCAGAAGATGGGACTAAACGGAGACAGATGATTGGCTGTGGCGACTCCTGAAGAGAAAAGCTGATAGAGAAGAAGAAGAAAAGTCTCTTTGAGGCGTTACCTGCGGAACGCCGTGATCCATCGACCCAGCTCGGTGTTGCAGAACGAACTCAGCTCGTCGCAGCACAGGAACAGCTGCACCGTGTGGTCCCACTGAGCGCAGGACGAGTCCCTTCTGCTGGGACACGACAGAGACAAGTCCAGCTCCAGAGTGTCAAAGTCCCACAAGTCTGCAGACACAAATCAAGTTTAGAATTCAAACACAGTGTCACCTTTTCGCTATGATGAGATTTTAAGCTATAACAAAATGCTGGCTCACAATCAAATTGGAAAGAATCGGGTAGTTTAGATAAAATTCTGCACAATATTTAGAGCAAATAAGATAAACTTAATCTGTGCTGACAGGATCGACTTTCAAGATTAGAATCTGTTTTCTTCAGACCAGTCACGCTAACGTCTGATGACACAAACACGTATCCAAGGTTTTAGTATCTCACAGAGCTGATTAGGTTACCTAAAGGCAGGTCCACCGTGGCCACGGCTCCTTTCTCGCCCTGCATTGTGATTTTATCAAACACTGAAACAACTTTTGCAGGACTTTGGAGTTTGGCCTTCAGACCAGCAAAAAACTCAAACCTGGAGACAAAAACGACAAATCAAAGGGTTAGTTAGAAGCTGATTATTGCTCTTTGTTTTCAGACATCTGGACTTTATCTTTGTACATTTTATCTCAATTGTACTAGAAACCGCTGCAAATGTGTTGAAAAAAATGAGTGAACTTAAGTCTTTAAAGTTTAGGGTTAGGGCTGCTTATTTGCTGCAATTTACTGTTTCAGAGTTGTGTATTAACACAGGAATAAATGTAAAAGAACAGTGTTACAGTATCGCCGTTCAGCCTCAGAATAACGAAGCATGACTGGGTATTTTTCCACCTCGTTTCCTACCATTGAGCCTGCCAGTTAATAAAACTGAAGGTTGGGTAGAGGAACCAGCCCATCTCAGCCAGCGCCCCCTGTTGGTCAATACTGATGAAGAAATTTGGAGATGGGGTCGTCTGGAAGGAAACGTTCAACCACTGCCCAGACCTACAAAATAAAAAATCTTCACATCACGAGATATCAGAAAAACAAGTTGGCATTTAAATAAGACAAATTAACCCCAGAAATTCAATAAAATTAGATTTAAACTACGTTTAATCCTTTAGGTGGGCCGGTCTTACCGGAGCGCCAAAGTGACCCAAACCTCCTCATGCACCATGGCAGCCGGGATGTTAAGAGGATAGTTACATTCATCCCCAACGCAGTTCATATCCCGGATTGGATTCCCAGGAAGCGAGTAGACGAGGACACCTGAGGCATTGGATTTGGCCATGTTCTGAACCTGGAGGACAACATGCACACACCTATCAGTACATCTCTTTTTCATAACAACAACTCTGTTGCTGTTCAAAGCAAACTACAGTTTTTTAGGACTTCCAAGTGTTCCAATAAAGGTTTAGGTGCTTTTTTATGTTAAACAGCTGAACAACATATGTTCAGATGCAAAATCTGGGTTTCTTAAAGCAAAAATAAGATGGAAATGATGAGAAATTCAGCAAAATACAGAAAAGGAAAGTAGTGTTGTTCACAAGTAGGCCTCTAAACATTACGCAAGGGTCTAATGACTTTAAGATCTAAAAATCATTCTGGGTAGATGAAGGTTTAACTTTAACAGACCTTAGTGAAGAAAGAGCAGTTGACCTCTGAGACCCAGGCCACGGAGCCGGCGACAGAGGGCGACGGGTCACACCCGTCTCCCACATCAACCAGCTGATAGGACGCTGAACCCCAGCGGGCCGTGAGCCAGTTGTACCTCGCATCCAGTCGCTTTATAACGATGGGCATTTTGCATCCTGCAGGAAGAAACAGGACAACACTGAAGTTTATCCTGAAGAGTTTGGAAAAATGGTTCAGAGAACTGGTGGCATTCTTACCATCACAGGTGAAAACAGCCTGAGAGAGACCACAGTTGTGTCCCACACAGCCCCAGTAGTAAAACACACTTGGGATCCAGTTCCCCAGAGCAAAAACCGGCACAGGAGAGAAGTGCAACCGGGCCAGAATCTCCTTCCTTCTGCAGGAAAAGTGTGCAGGAATGAGGTTTTTAAGATACAAAAGCTGTTGCGTGTTAGAAACTGTTAAGGTTTCACATATGCTCAGTGATGTGAATGAAATATTTTTACTTTTGATAGGTCAAAGGTTAAAGTGACATATTAGAGGTGAGCTATATACCGAATATTTACCGATAACAAAATGTCTATTTTTGATGTCATTTTGGGAAAAAAACAAAAAGATGTGTGTAGGTTGTTCATGTTCCTATAAGATGCTGTGCCACAAACTGGAAGGGGAGAACTAGTCACGTGACCCTACCCCAGCTGATCTGTAACAAGAAGGCAAAGACAGTGAGGAAACGGAGGATCATTCAAAAGTTGAAGCAGTGGACGGGGGCAGCGGGTAGAGGCCCGCGGAAGTTGGCAGCAGCGACAAAATCCAAAATGTTGCCAAATGGTTGTTGAAGGATTTTTGTGGGAACACGCTTCTCCTCAAACAAATCTACCATTGCCACTGCTCCCTCTAACTGCTGGTGCACGGGTAGTTATTGTCTATTCAATGTTTTTGAGGCAAACAGCTCATTTGAGCCATATCGCCCAGTCCTAGGACATGCAACACTCACATTTTGCATCCGTTTGTGCTGCCATGTGGGCCTCTATAAACACTCCAAAAGCCCATCCATGTTCTGTCAGTGTTTGATGTCAGGAATAAAGTGTCTAAAACAGTTTGTGATGTCACAAATGGGTAAAGTAGAATAGAACCATATCTCACATGCAAGAGAGAGCTGCTGCTGGAGGAGCAGCGACTCTATCAGAGCCCCTCCCGTATATTTGGCTTAAAGCAGCATAAAGCAGCCTGAGTGGGGGATGGATGGGCGTGGCCAGCTCCAGCTTGTGTTTCTTAAAGGGACAGAGCCCTGAAACGGCTCATTCTGGAAGGTTCTGAAAATGTCAAGGATAAAACTGCTAAAATCGCTTTATGTGAGGGATTTTGTGTAAAGAATTCATGATTGGTATCAACCATAAAACTATTATAACTTAAGAAAAAAAAGTCAAAATATTTCCCATTTAAACTCATAAAAAATCACATGTTTGCAACAAAATGGGGAAAAAGTTCAATTTTGAATGTCTTAACATGTATATAATATGATTATTACATGTTAGATAATTAACACTTTTGCACAAATGTTTTGTGATTAAAACTTTCTGGCATCCATCCCTCAGACTGAACCATCTGGTTTTCGCCCATCTTGACCCCTGAATGAGGGCTTCCTCCCCGGTCACCTGCGCATCGCGACCCGCTGCAGCTGCTCCCTCATCCACAGAACATCCGACACCGAAGAGTCGTCCAGGGACAGAAACAGAACCTGCGTACTGTCCGGGAGACCCTCAACCAGGCTGGTCAGGGAGGACTCGGAGCTCCACAAACTCTCCAGGAACCCGGACTTGTTGGTGAAGGCGTGAATGACCAGAGAACCGTTCAGGGCTCCGGGGAGGTAGGAGAACTTCCCACCCAGAGTGGAGACAGTGAAGGCGGCCGCGACGTCCCCGGGTTCCGGCCCGACTCCTGGCTGAGAGCTGGGGGGCTTCTGGACCCATGTGTCATCTTCAGCCAGGCTCATCCGACGTTTCTGTCTCCCTGCAGCTTCGGTCACATGAGCTGTCACAACCAGGAACAAAAACACCGCGGAGCTCAAAGGCAGCAAAGCCATTTTCCCGCTGCTGGACAGTGAACTCACCACCGGTTTACGTCACATCAGCTGAGTTTTATTTACTATAAAACCCCAAACAAACATTAAAACGGGCAGATTCTTCTTCCTTTTATATCAAGATCTGAAACTCTGGGAGGAGGAACCAACAACTATCTACGGTTGCCCGGAGAGGACATAAAGCTTAGGAAAAAACCGCGATTCTACTTCAGTTGGTCAATTTATCAGCAAGTTTAATTTATAAATCATCTAAAAACAACAATAAATAATTCATGATAGAGTGAAATATTTTTAAAGTGATGTTCTTCTGAACAGCCTCAGTTAAGAGAAACAGAGAATAGCTTTGATTGACTGACAAGCTCAGGGCCGGCCCAAGCATTTGTGGGGCCCTAAGCATGTTTTCCTTTGGGGCCCCCACACCAACCAGTCAACACCAGATAATTCATAATTCTTAGGCTTCACTGTGTGTAACATACCCACTATCATTAGCATCTTTTGTAATTAGCTCACATCATACCGGTTTTATAATGGATATTAACCTTACATTAGTATCAAACCAACAAAAATGCTCTAATTAATTTGCATTTTAAAATCCAGAGTGTTATTTAAGTGTGGTATTCAACTATTTGAAAGTAACATCCGAAGGGAAAAAAAATTATAGTAAACAAGTTAAGTCTTTTGCTCTTAAAATTTGGAACAAATATATAAAACATGCAATCACTAAAAGATCAAAACAAATTACACTATAGAAAATATTATATCATTCATTTTCCATGTGTGATAGAAATGTGTAGTGTTTGTCTAATTTAAAGTTATTAAAAAAAATTCACGCTATCCTGGTGCTCTTGAGGGACCCCTGGTGGTGCAGGGGCCCCAAGCAGTTGCTTAACTCGCGTAGTCAGAATGGGGGGGGTTTAAAAAAGGTCTTAAAACTATTTCAGTCTGCAAAGTGCCACATCAGTTCACTCATTCCTTTTCTAAACTGCTTATTCCTTTGTGGGGTCACAGAGATGGGCTGGAGCTCCAGAAGCCACCAGTCTAGAGGCAGGACACTAGGGACATGTCTCCCGTCCATCACACACTCTCACAGGGACAATTTCAGAGTCTCCAAATTGCCTGAGATGCATGTTTTTGGTCTGGAGGACCCAGAGAAAACATGCTCCATCCTGAAAGGCTGCAGCTGGGATTTGAACCTGCAACTTATTTGTTTTGAGGAAACAGAGCTACCAACTGCACCACCATGCAACCACATATCAGTAAAATATCAGGAAGTTATTTTCTAACTTTGATACTACCATGAAATTCACATTTCCACCAAAAAGAAAAATTGACAAATTACTGACAGCTGAGTTTTCTACAAAACAATTCTTGAATTCCACTTTATAAAATAAATAAAACGTTCATCTGTCACATCATAATGTCCAAATCAAGCCTTGAGATCATATTATTCCTAGAGAGCAGAATGAGTCCACTCCATTTACCCCAGCTGTGCCTACAAACATGCTAATGATGCGCCAATTATTGTTTTCCTTTTGAGCGTTTGGATCAGTCCAGCAGTCAGGTGTGGATTATCTGCTCATCTTAAGTCTCTGGCTCCAGTCCGGGCTCACATCATATTTCTGAAGTTCCACAGTCTGGATCGATGGAGATGATTAAACTTGCTCTTATAATTGTGCTGCTTTTGTCAAACGTTTTCTGTCAAGAGCTGGACGTTGACAGCTGGAGAGGACGAATCAAAGAGGTAAGACACGCGTCTCACGCTCGTTTTCTACTGAACTTTACTAAATAAACCTAAATATTTGTTCATATAACCTCAAGTTATTTCCCAGGTTCTAATCTGGTGGAAATTAAATGTGTCTAATTATAATTGCCCGTTGATTTTTTCTTTAATGGAAGACCAAATGGCCAAACACTGATGTGATTCAAGACATGTTAGTGGAAATGACCAGAAACCCCAGACTACGCCAACATTTCAGTCTCAGAGGGAAGAAAGGATGTGGTGAGACTACCAGTTTTCATAAAAATATCTCTGCATTGCTGCTTTTGGATCTAATGACAGCTCACGGGTTTGTTTCCTTGCAGGAAAAATACAAACAGCACGAAAAAGTGAGTAGCCTTGGGTTTTAAATTTAAACTTATTTAAACATAAGCAGAACTTGCCTTTTCCACTTTCAGGGCACAAGTTTCAAACCTTTGTAGGCTTGATGGGTAAAAGGAGCTCTGATTACCAAGGTATTTATTCATGGAACCTCCAGATTTATGATGATTTAATTAAAATCTAGTTAGTAACGGCTGATTTCCTCCCTGCAGGAGCCCTGTGAGCACTTGGAAGGTGGAAGACTGGATCAAAAAAATACAAAATGGTTATTTGTTTAAATGCATGCCAGAATGAGTAGTTTTGGTCTGTTTTTATGTCATAGAAATGTGATTTTGCATATTCCACGCATTTCACCCAAGTCACTTTAGAGCAAACAGCGACATCTAGTGGTAGCATTAAAAAATGGGAAAACGAATGAGCCTTCATCATTTTTGTAACAAACCATTTTCACTCCTAAATACCATCACATGTTTATTAAGTGACATTGTACATTACAAATGAAAAATAAAATTAAAAATACAGAAATGGAGTACATAGCCAAAGCAAAATGTGGTGTCGACTCGTCATTTTCCACCCGTCTGTTTCTGCGGAAAGACTCAAAAGATTTCGGATTAAAAAAAAAGCCTCCAGAAAGACTTTTCTTTGAGTTCAACAGAGGAAGCTGCTGTCAGTCTGTGAGGGTTTTCTCTAAACATACAAAAGAAGCTGGCTCGGTATATATAAAAATAAACTAAAGTGAAATATAACACTTATGAATGACATTATAAATGGTGGTCCAAGGCTAGAGGAAATAGCTAAACACAAAGGAGAAAGAATGTGTTACAATTCAAACTTAAACCAACTTTAGCCATTTTCTTTCAAAGTCTATAAAAAGGCCCAAGGTGCATCTTAACGTTTTACTTGATCTCAGCCTTTTCTGGTGATGGCCTGTTTCACTGATCGGAGGTTTACCCGACATTTTCAAATCAAAACGTAATAATTTAGTTCATTCTGCTTCAGGGTCCTTTACAAACACTGATTTTTTTTCTGTAAACAAACATAATCCAACAGAAACTGATTGTACAACAGTCAAATGTGACACAGGGGTATTTTTTTTTAAGTCTTTGCTCTCCACAAATCTGTACAAACGGTCATTTAAAAGCAACCTTGGGGCTGAAAAAAAAAAAAAAAAGAGCAGTATGTGAGAGCAGGGGAAGTATTATGTTATAGCAACAATTATAATAACATCATAATAACAATAATATTTAAAATAATAATAATAAGGGTTTGGCCTTAAAGAAATGGGGTTATTTTTGTCTGTTAAGGTAAACACATTCCTTAATGATGATGATGATGAGTCCTGAGGCGGGTGGGGGGGCTCTGTGGGTGCAGTTCTGGCTGTACACACAGAGCTCCTCGGCCTCTACGGAAGAAACTGCTCCCAGTGCGCCCTCTGGTGGCTGGGAGCAGGTGGAGCACAGGAGAGAAGGGACAGCGAGGAGGAGGAGGGGAGATGAAGATGGGGAGGTGTCAGTTCCACCCTCTGGTTTTCTGACCGGCAACCTTGGCAAACAAAAGTAACTGGAGTTGAGGTGGTCCTGCCGACTGTCTTTAGAAGATCTTGCCTTTCTTTTTGTTTTTCTCCAGAGTTCTGAAACAAAAACAGGAGAGTTAACCAACAACAGGTCGCATACAAACAGGTGTTTGTCTTTCATTTCGACAGAGGAAAATGCAACAAAGAACCTTAAAGGCATTAAGCAGATATTTTTTCCACTTTTGCACCATTTGATCTCACCCAAAAGGATCTGAAGGAGCAGGAAGTGATGTCACTCATTGTTTACTCGCTAGTTACCTGGAGGCCTCCAGTTTCTGCTGCTCCAGCCGCTGTTGGGTCTCCCAGTTTGCCCTCTCCTCCTCAAAGACGCGCCTCTTCTCCTCCAGCTCCTTATGCTGAGCCTCCAGGTTCTTCTTCATCTGCTCGTGACGCCGCTGAAGCTGTGATGACACAGGAAAGAGGCAGGGATCAGCCCAGAGCACCAGTCAACTCAACGCCCCTGAGCTCTTCCATAAATAAACAAGAGGGTGTCAGCTGTTTACAGAAAAATAAACAGCTGAACAAATGGAAACAAACAGAAAAATACTTGGAGGTCCTTGTAAAAATAACAGCATGGGTTGTATCGGCCCTTCATTCAGCATGAAGGGTTATTTTAAAGGTGTCCTAGAATTCTAAACCTCACACTGTAATAAATCTTAAGCCAGTTAAACTTAAAAATGAAAGTTCACCGGCTGCCTTAAAAACATGAGTCAATTCAACTTAACCAACCACTTTCTTTCAACTCTAAATGTCAAGTTGTACAAATAACATAAATAATAACAATGCATTGTTTGAAATTAATATTGTGAGTTGAAACAACAAACTATGTCAGATTAGCAATTCAAAAAACACATTTTCTCTTGTTTAATATTCACACAATTCTACCTTATCTTAACTTACATATTTAAGTTAGAAGACTATGTACAGCCACATGGCAGGAAGAGGAGCAGGAAGCTAACAGCGACATCAAAAGATGCCAGCTAGCTAACTTGTGCCTCTCATACACTGCGTTACTGCAGGTAGCCAGTGAGAGTTGAACTCAAGGAGCTGACAACAGTAGTAGTAGTACAAGCCACCACTTTAAGATGAACGTTTGAACGGCACAGCGGTCCCATTCTTTCAACCATCCTCCTCACTTACGGTGCCAACATGACAATAACAAATAACTCCACCTTTGCAACACTGAACAAAGAATAACTAAGAACAACACGACACACAACACTACATAACCCTCTACCCACAATAAACATACATAAACGCCCCAAAATAGAACAAAATTACTAAGAACATGACTACCCACAATGCACCTCACCCACTGCAGCTTTTGCAGTGGGCGGGGTCATTTTTTAAATCTATAAATTGCAGTTTTAAGTTGACTGAATGAATGACAATATAACAATTTGTTGAAATAACACACAAATTTTAGTTTTTGTCATCAAAACTGACAAAATTGAGTTTAACAATGAAAACTTAAAAGAGAGACTTGAGTGAAATAGTAAAAATAAATTGAAACAACTTTTTGAGGTTGTCATTTATTACAGTGTANNNTACCTTGTTGTTGCTGAATAAAGGCAGCTTGGGGTGTCTAATGTACCAGAACGTCTGTGCCATCACCTGTTTCCTATGTAAATTAGTAATGTTGTAATGGCCACGGAAAAACGGCTCATTCTGAGAAAAGCTGTTTAACACGTCACCAGCTTAGACACACACCCTTAACCCTGCATGTCCCAACCTGCTTCACTATCAGCAATATAGAAACACTGGTGGTGATAATGCTAACTGCTTAATAATGTTCCATTCCTAGCAGAAGCTGCTGTGTGATGTGACAAAGCAAAAAACCCCTTCTTCATTCCTGCTCCAAACCACAGACACATCAGCACAAAGCCACCCAGACAGGATTAAGCAACATCTGTGTGTGTGTGTGTGTGTGTGTGTGTGTTGTACCTCTGCTTCAGAGTCTTTGAGCTTCTGCACCTTTTCCTTGACTTTCATCTCAAACACCTGCTCCATTTCCATCTCCATCTTCTTCATTTTGGCCACATGCTCTCGCCGCTCCTCTTCCATCTGGGCCAGAGGACTCCTGCGAAGGAAGTGCATCAACGCACACACACACACACTTAGAAAGGCACTGCCAGCACACATATGCTAACACGTTCCCAATTACACAAACAGAGAAGCTCATAAACAAACCCACTGAGCCCATTTGTCGTGAAAACAGGAAATGAACAAGCTTTCTTTTCCTTTCCGTGGTTTAGCATGCACGCTGGAAGAGTTTGCAGGAAAAGACAGAGGAACAAAGATTCCTGTTGTGGGTGAAGCACTAGGATTTTCCCTACCTTTCTCCTAATTACATCACTGCCTTCCCAACTGTTTCCACAACCCGCCTCCTGAGTCAAGGAAACTGGCCGTTTCTGCTGCAGCCCTAAAACTGTGGAATTTGTTCCCAAATGAATTTAGACATCTAAATATTCCAGTTTTTGGTTAAATGTGCTTCATGTCTCATCGTCTACTCTCCTAACTAGATTTACTGTTTTTAGCTCTTCTCCTCGTTCTCCCAGTCTATCTCTCTCTCTCGCTGTTTTTCTGTTCCTGACCGGCTCATCTTCAGAGGTTCTTTCTTCATCCTGCTCCATGTCTACCTGAGATAAACAACCCTGCTATGACTGCACATAACCTTTTATCTCCATTTCTGTTTATCTGGCAGAAAAAAAGACAAGAAGTGGAATATGAAGACTCTGCTTGGACTCTGAATAATCTCACGGGACAACTTAATTGTGCTTTACCTCAGAAAAAAGGACCATAAAGGAGGTGCAGGAGGGAACGGCAGGAATTACTTGAACCCACTAAGATCGTGACAGGACACAAACAACACATGATGAAAGTGAAGGTAGCGGATTAGTGAAGCTCTGGTAGGAAGTTAGCAAGAGTCCTGAGGATGGTCATGAAATCTGTGGAGCGGTTACCAGATCACAGGAAGCCAGGAATAAAAACAGAAATGGGGCCAGAATACAACTCCTTTTTTTTTTAGGCTTTTAACAAAAATAATAAACTTTTAAGCACTTAAAGGGCACTCAGCCAAATACTTAAAGGGATATTCCACCCAAAAGTGAAATTTTGTCTGTTGATATATTTACCAGAGTTAGATAAGTGGGAAAAAATAACTATTTGTAACCAGTCCAGTCATTCTCCTGATCCAGCTGTACTACTTTAGCTTTAGCTTAGCATAAAACACAGTAAGTGAATGGGTCCAACTAGCATTGTGAGCATAAAAGTCCTTAAAATCACTCAGTAGTGATCCAAATTCTGCTTGGTGACCTCAATAATCATATTGACCTTCTCAGTGGCCTAGTGGTATGAGTGTCCGCCCTGGGACTGGGAGATCGGGGTTCAAATCCCGGTCGGGTCATACCAAAGACCCTAAAAATATCACCCAATGCCTCCCTGCTTGACACTCAGCACTAAGGGGTTGGATTGGGGGGTTAAAACACCAAATAGTTCCCCGAGCGCAGCCACTGCTGCTACTTCCCACAGGGATGGGTCAAATGCGGAGATGTAATTTCACCAGTGTGTGGTGACTAATGGGACTGCAAGTGAAAATAACACAAAGGAATCACAGGCGCCATTTTAAACGTGTGTGTGTGTGTGTTTTATGACAGTTCGCTAAAAACGTGTACATTTGTGTTTTTGAAAGCAGGTATCTTTAAGGCTGCTGCATCGTGTCCATGCACCTTTCAGCGGAGGCTTACAGCTGTGCTTTGTCATAAAGTAGTCCCAAGTCTAAAATGGCGCCTGTGATTCCTTTATGTTACTAATTATATTCACTTGCAGTCAGTCTGATTATTGAGGTCACCAAGCACAATTGGGATCACTACTGAGTGATTTTAAGGACTTTTTTGCTCACAATGCTAGTTGGACCCATTCACTTACATTGTTTTATGCTAAGCTAAAGCTAAAGGAGTACAGCCAGGTCAGGAAAATGACTGGGCTAGTTAAAAATGTTTCCCCCCACTTAGCCAACTCTGGGAAATATGTCAACAAACAACGTTTCGCTTTTGGGTGGAATAGCCCTTTAAAGGTTTAAAGGTGCAACAAGCCCTGACTGATTTAGAGGACTCTTCATTTTTATTTAATTAAAAAACACTATTTAAACACTGGCAGCCTGCACAGCATACATAAATAATCCAAAATGGTCACTTTCATTATAAAGGTTTAGTTATTTTGTTTAGAATTTAAACAGATGATATTCTGTTATTTTCCTCTGAATGAGTTTAATTTGCTAAAATCAGGATTCTGCAGCTCTGATCAAATTCTGGAGACAATTTGAGTACCATCTTGTAAAAATGTCCAAACAACATATAGAAAAAAGTTATTAATGCTTTCCATCAAGCCTCATTCTTTTCCTAAGAGCTTCAGCGTGAGCTGGAGAAAGCTCCCAGGAGCTTTAACAACTTAAAGCTAAAGATCTTTACAGACCTGAGCAGTTTGCTGCTCTGTGTTGAGTTTATAAATGTCTCATAACAAAAAGAGAAAACCTTCATGTGTCCTTTGCAGCCGCTCCAAATATTTCAACACAAACCTCCACTGTGAGCTTATATGAGGCGTGAACAT